>CM031573.1:14605327-14929416 GCA_018467065.1 Ephestia elutella
TTAGGTATCGATTGTTTGCACATGCATATATTTATTAAGTCAATTTAAGTTAAGCGCGAATGATTATATAAATGTTAAAACAATTGTTGTAAATAATAATAGCATTATACCCGCTGACAGCTCAAGTAATTAGCTACAACGCGATAAGATCGAACATTTCTCGGATGAATAGTTAGCCTCATAAAACCAGCTATAAAAGGGCGATATCCAGCGATTATGGCCTGTGTAACGGCTCTCTAATAATGAATCGTCTTTAGTATAATAATGTAACGCTGATCGTGATTGCACGAAGCGCTTTATCCCAGCGTAATCGGGAGAAAATCGTAATTGCTACTTTAGTATAGCCGTGCGTCTGAATTATGGGCAATAATAGTCATACTTCATTTTTGGGATTATTTGATCATTCGATTTTTTTAAATTATCGAGATATTTAACAAGATTTTTAATTCGTTGCAATGTTTTTTTGCTAATAAAATTTATTTATAGACTTTGCCCAATTTTGCGGTTGCCATCTGCGCTGCTGTACCGATAGAAGTTATTTTCTCAAGATAAGCCAATATTTATTTATTTTCCTTATAACACGTATTTTTGATAATTACATTTCCATATCAGTATCTTATCTACTGATTCACTTTTATCTCCTGTCTCCCAAATGGTATGGTATCTACTGGTAGAGGCAATTTGAAGAGAGTAATAAAGCAGCGGAGAGCGGAGCCAATAAACGTAGATTATCGGGAGTTATGATGCAATTCTAGTTCATGTGACACGATGATAGACCGCTTGACTGGCTGAAATTTACGGAAAAAAAATATCATTTTTTTTTCTCTTTTATTGTTGAATCGGAATTGTTTTTGGCCAGTTAAAGTCTATGATTATGAAAAGAAACTATTATAGAAATCAAAAAAAAAGAAAATGCAGGTATTTCCTATTTAAATATACCTGCTGCCTATTTTGTTCCGAAAAATAAGTCGCTTTTGTACTCGTTATGTGCCAAAGCGATGTTAATTCACTGTTTACCTGATTTTCATTAATTTTATTTAAGAAATACCACATAGAAATTGTAAGAAAATGAAAACAAAGCTAAGGCTGAATAAAAAAAAAAAGATAAGTATTTTGCACAAGAGAAAAATAGAAATAAATAGCATTACAACAAAACCCCAGGCCAGTCCAGAGGCCCACTGAGCAAACACTTCGACAAAGAGTCAATGTTGACATTCCCCAATCTCCCCTCCTATTGCTGCAATAAATCGTATAAATAAATTACCTTTTGTCAATCAAAAAAATGATGCTCAAGGTATTTGCTATATTCAGAACTCCGCACGGATTCGGAACTAGTTATTTATGTATTTTTTTATTATTTTGGCAGTACCTAGAAGTTTGTCTATCTATTCTACCGATTTCATTGAATTATTCAGACAGGAAAAAAGGCTTCATGAAATAGAATAGGATTTATTTCAGGTGGTACTACAAAAACTGACTATAAAAATATGAATGTAATTGAGGAGCTTGCTGCAAAAGGGGGCAAATCCAATTTTTTACCGTAACTGTTTTATTCACTAGTAATTTTAACTAAAGAACATGTTATTGATTGACGCAAAAAGGCAGTTTTTTTTTATTAGATTTGCCCCCTTTTTGCTGCAAACTCCTCAATTGCTGTTATTGCAGGTGCATAATACAGACTCGCAATCTCGACCCAAGAAAAATAAAAATCTATCCAAAATTTGGGGTGAACCGGCAAATAAAGATATCGCTGGCCGCAAACAAAACGCTATGTTGACCGTGGCTCGTAAAAAACACGTTAACATCCATTCACATTTATGTCCCCTATTGCGCGGAACCACTGGGCACAAAGTAACTGATTGCGGCAACAAAGTACTGTGTGCTGTTACAAAAAAGGTGTGCCCTTCAAATGGGCAGAAATGACCGTAATATCAGCGCCTCAGCCAATTTAAACAGTGTTTTTCATATAAAATTAATAAAAATTAAAAAATAATAATAAAAAAGTGAGCATTTCGGCGTGGGTTTTTAATATCTTTAATTCATAATGTATATCCATCAAAAATCAATCATAGGCAATTTTAGAATAAACATAATGTATAAGATACTTACTTATTCAGCCCACGAGCGAATTTAAATAAGAATTTTGATAAACAACTAAAAATATAAATAAAAAAATACTTTACAGTAAAACCTAATAATAAAAAATACCCTGATTTTCCTTCCCAGCCCCTATTAACTCGTAATAGTTGTTTACAACCGGCACTTGCTGTGCGTTTACAATATATTACGAGCTTGTCGGCAATAAAAAGGGGTAAAAAATGAATAAGGCAAGAACGTTAAAAGAAAGGCGCCCCGCAATATATACGACTTCCCTTAGGAAATAATAATGCTGTTTGCAATTCATTTGGCTACCTGGTTACCCCCTGGAAACAACGGAACACAACGCACCCTTGGATTTTTCTTTCGAGACGCGATTTTTATTTTCTAACCCCTTTCGTGACAAAATCAAAGCTTAATGACGGTCGAATTGGAAAAGGTTAAAAATGAAATTTTCCTTTTTTTTTCGTTTTTTCGTTACAAAGCTACATTATTTTTTTCTTTATATATTTGATCATTGTAATTATTTTAAAGCAACAAATAAAACATAAATCATTGTCTCTAAATTAGACCTAGGTTGTGTCTCATATTTCACATAAAAACTAATATTAAACAAAAAAAAACAATTTTATTCTTCATCAATATTTATCTCCTGTTTGACAAAATATAAACATTTTGTAAAACGATTTAGTTTGACTAAACAAACTAATATACGTACTAAAACTTTACACAATCAAAAAAGAGAAAAACACTTATCAGTCTTTTTCAGCTACCATCTTCTGGAATTCCACCGCGGACCGACAAATGGCGTGCGGAACAAGAAAAATCAAAGTGTAACAAGCGGGCTCGCTTACATTTAAAAACGTAATTGTAACTAACCATCCCCTTTTATTAATTTACCTCATTTATCCTGGAGTCCCGAGTCGTCACGTTCAAGTCCTGAAGGAGTAAAGTCCCTTTTTTAAATTTAAAATATTCATGGCTCAGACTTCGCTGTTTTCGAGATGAGGTTTTGTTGGTTTAAGAATTTGTGAAGTTTCATATAGGTAAAGGGGTAAAGGTTTTGACAATGTAAAATACCTATCAAATACAAAAATATTAGCGATACGATTTTTTTTTTAAATTTGCCTTATTAGATCAAATGAACTTATTCAATAAATTCTTACAGTGATATATTTTTCTTATACTTAAATATTTAACAGCATAATCTGATAAATAATTTCAGGGACACCCGTGTTATTTACAACTAGCCTATGTTCGCGACTTCGTCCGCGCGTATCTCAGGTTCTAAGCGACGTATCAATATAAAACCTACGCCAGATTTTAAGTTAGACCTTCTTTAAGAAAACAATGAAAACCGCATCAAATTTGGTCCAGTAGTTTTTGCGTAATGCGCGTACAAATATACAGACAGAAAGACAGACAGACAAAAATTTCACAAAAAATGGTTTTGGCTTCATTAGCCCCTCATAGTTTTTTTTTCTTAAAAATCTTCTATGTACAGACACACCAGTTACAGTTTTATTATATGTATTGATGCGTGCATTAACAGAAATACTTTAATTGTACAAGTCGGAGAAACTTTATGTCATTCACGAAAGTCACTCTGAATTTCCTCTAAATTCTCTCAAGTGCGCTTCATTAACTGAAAATGGAGTCTCAAAGCACTAACATTCAAATTAACTAATAATATCGAGGGTCGACGTTTTAGAAAAGTTTCTATAACTGAAAGATACGATCGACTCCCTCTGAATATTTAAGGAGTCCTCAGTGAGTCTCAAGAGTCCGCAGTCACTTAAAATGCTTGATGAGCAATCAAGTTAGGTAAGCAGTGTATCAAAGAGATCGCCGACGTTGGATACATTTGAGTTTTTGGCGGCAGATGTAATTACAGCTTCTATATTTTGTGTGGACAAAATAAATTAAGTTCAATTTTGCATATCAATTTATTTTTAATGATAAATTTTATTTAATTGATTTATTCTTCGTTAAAATCAACATGCTTCCTCTAAATGTACACAAAAATGTATCCGCAACATGCTTTGTCTGAATGAACATTAAAAAATATCCGCAACATGCTTCGTCAAAAAGTATTATATTTTAATCATTGATTATTATATTTAACTAGCTGTCGCCCGCGGCTTCGCCCGCGTGAGTTTCGCTTAGATGAAAAGTCTTTTTGTGTTCCAGTTTCAGATGTTTCGGATCTTCGATTTTTATACGTCTTCAGAAAATGCTCATCAGATTATTCAAGTTTTGCTAAGGCGCCATTTATGTTATAGTGTAGCTGGTCTCTTGGAGTTATTCATCAGATGTTCCAGATCTTCAATTTTTATACGTCAGCAGAAAATGCTCATCAGGTTGAACGATTTTTGCTAAGGCGCCATTTCCATATATGTTATAGTGTAGCTGGTCTCTTGCAGTTCTTCATCAGATGTTCCAGATCTTCAATTTTTATACGTCAGCAGAAAATGCTCATCAGGTTGAACGACTTTTGTTAAGGCACCATTTCCATATTTCTTATGGTTTAGCTGTTCTGTTATGGTTCTTCATCAGGTGTTCCAATTTTCAAAATCAATTATAGCCTATATGTTGCCCAGGCTTAATAGCTATACAACAAAAAAGTTTCATTCAAATCCGTCCAGTAGTTTTTGCGTGAAACGAGTACATACATACAGACAGACAGACAGACAGACAGACAGACAAGAAATTCCAAAAATTTTTTTTTGCTTTCTATTGTTCTTTTTAAATGTCCCTCTATCCATTTTAGTCAAAAATACTAAATGTACAGACAAAATATTTTTACTGTTTTATTATATGTATAGATAATGATGGTGACAATCGACTGAACTAGCTTTTTTTTCTACAAAGACATAAATTTTCTTCTGCAGATTAATTTTTCATAAAGGTACAAAGGCTCCACAAATACAGTAGAAATAAATGTTACATACAATAATCAAAATACCAAGTGAACATCAAACCGACACAAATTAAAATTAGAAATACCGCGATTCGCGTTGCAAAAGGAGAAATTAATCTAAAAAATCGGAGCGATTACAAAAATGAACATCAGACCAAGTGCCCCTTTCCCGACCATCAAACGCGCCGCGTCGGGTCGCATTCCAGCCGTCCCGAACGATCCTTTTTAAATCCGGGTAACAAGCCAATAAATCCCTGCGCATTTTTCCCCGGGACTGTACCCCGGAAAAAAGGCTTAGCACGATTACACTCAAATTTACTTAACACCCACACATTAAACCTGTTAATAAGACTCCTAATGCGATTTCCGACGACCCATTATAATTGAGTTTTAGCTATTTTATTATGATTAATTTTATGCATTACGTTGATTGGGCAGATGTTCGGAATTTTCTGGGACGTAATTAAGATAAATTTGTTCGTTAGTCGTGTAGATGTTGGCTCAGGTAAACACGGCTGTGACGAGTCTTACAAGTACTCTTTTAATTAATTAAGTGTATGGAGTGGCTGAGCAGTCGCACACATTCTGACTCGCTGATTAGCCCCCGACGAGGGTTTCGCCTACAAACTTTGAATCGTGAAAGTATAGGGTAACTTCAGATTTCTTGGAATATTACATTTCTATATTCTCTATCTGCCTATGTAGAATATGTGTGTCTGATCATAAATATCAGGGAATTCTTTTTTGTAACTTTTACGGAGACTGAGATTGGTGTACATCAAAGAAAAACGTTGCGTTTTCCTCACACAAGACTCTTCAAGCTGTTTTTTCTTGTAACACAAGTTTTTCTTACTTAGCACAGGACTCCAGCACTTATACTATATATTATAATAAATGATTTTGAAATGATTTGATTTGATTCTACAAAAAAAAAATACCTTATAAAAAAGTAGACAGTTTCACTTAAACTCGATGAAAACCTTAAATTCTCTCTCTTTCAAAAAAGCCAAAATATCATCGACACAAATAAATAATTTAGCAACTGGCGTCTTAAGATTTCATTACAAATTCACTTTGGCGGCGCGTCTATAATCCGACCATTAGCAAAAGGTACCAGCTCCAGCACTAATTACATTCGGATGGTAAGCACCTGTCATCGGTCACTGAATAGTCCGAATTTGTCGGAGTAATTCGGTTTTCGCGGTTCGTTTGACCGACATCGGTCATTCGGCCAGTTTCGGACGATTGATTAGAAATGCCGTGCGATGTGGAAGGCTGTGAACAGAATCAATTTTGGGGTGAATCTTTACATTTATTAGTTTTTTTATGTAATGTTGTTAGTTAATAGAAATCATGAAGCGGTTACTTTGTTATTGCATGATTCTATGACTTTATTACATTAAATGTTTTCATTTTTTTCATCTACATATAGGCCTTTTAGAAAGGTGACTGGATTTCTGTTTACATAACTTATAAAAAATCGAGTATATCAATCTTAACATTTTTTTATTGAATTGATCGATGATTTTATTTCTTCAAAATTCTTATAAAATAAATTTTACTTTTACTGATACGTATCTACTTCTCTGATACAAACATTTTAAATTATCATTAGCTTTCAAAACTAAAGCGAATGAGTTCCTCTACCGCAATCACTTAGTCACATGTGCGTCTCCCGATCTTCGGACCTCGGCCCATAAATTAGTTAAATAAATTATTCAGATTCGTCATCGGATGGCCAGATTAATTATTACTACTCGCAACTCCAGAAGGCGCCTCGATTAGCAATACGTCACCAGTAAATATGGCAACACTTATTCCACAATTTATGTTGGGGAGAGTGGGGTAATGGGGACACTTGGCAATAAATCTAGCGAAGTGATTTGGTACAAAGCACTGGGCCCGCAGAGTAAGCTGGGCTTGCCTGAGACATCCATTGTGGCACCCAGGCGATCCGATAATACCAGGAGATTGTCCCGACTTTCCCTTAACACCTCTTGCCCCTTATGAGCAAGTCTTTATCTAGAACTAGAATTGATGTACCTAGTTTGGATATATTATTTATTTGGAGGGAGAGAGAATTCATTAGCACATAATACTTTTAAATTACTATGAAATAAAACACATATTGCTTGTAGGTTTTATAGGTACATAGATATTGTTATCCATGTAATTGGACCTATAAATAAATTTCTTATTTTACATTTTAAAGATAAATATAAAATGATAGTGTATTGCATGAAGTTAATTTATGTAGTAACTAGCTTTTGCCCGCGGCTTCGCCCGCGTGAACTTTCCCCGGAAACAGTGCTTTTTCCCGGGATGAAAGGTACCCTATGTCCTTCTCCGTACTTCCAGCTATATGTATGCGAAATTTCAGGAAGATTGGTTCAGTAGATAAAGCGTGAAGAGGAAACAAACAAAATCACTTTCGCATTTATAATATTAGCTGTTAGGATTAGGATTAATCTACAATAATGCTTTTCACAGACCAAGAAAAGCTAGCTAATTTAGCCAATAAATTAAAAAATGTTTACTCCCAAATAAACAGCGTCGATTAAGGGCACGCGATAAAGGATATAAGGGATTTTAATATGTCAGTGGTGTGCCAGTGCGCCGCGTGCGAGCGACCCAAGCTCGGCTAAACTTAATCTATAAATCAAGAAGCGAAACTATTTCGTAATTAGATCGCATTTAGTTGGGGCAACACCTTCCCGAATCCTTGAGAAAGCGCCCCTAAGGGTCCGAAGGTAGGCTCTATAGCCTTTCAAGCACCTCTTTAACGATAATATCCTTGGTAAATGGATCTCAAATATTTTGCCTCATAACTGTTACTAAAACGACGATATTATGTTTATTGCTTTTCGAGAGGGCTTAGTGAGTACGCCATATTCAGTTTTTGTTTACGAAATGATTGGCGAAACTATGTGGGTTATTGAGAAATGCAGTAATAATTACATATAATAAAACTGTAACTGGTCTGTACATAGGAGATATTTAAGAGAAAAACTATTTTTTGTAGAATTTTGGTATGTTGTCTGTCTGTACGCAAAACTACTGGACCAAATTTAATATGGTTTTCACTGTTGTATTTTTGAAGGTCTAACTTAAAATCTGGCGTAGGTTTTATCTTGATACGCCGCTGAGAAAGTCAAAGTCAAAGTCAATTTTTTTTATTGAAACTTGGCCTTCAAAGAAGGCTCTTTTTCACGTCGATAACTAATTTTTTAACACTGAGAACAAGAGATATAAAAAATAGTAAATTACGCGCGGACGAAGTCGCGGGCACAGGGTACTAGTGTTTATAATAATACTAGCCGCACCCCTTTACTTTGCTCTCGTGGAAAAACCGAGATATAAAGTGGCTTATGTACATAGGCTTTAGCTTATACTCTACCAAAATTTGTTATATACCACCCAATTTTCAGAGGCGTGATTGTAACAAACATCCCAAACTTTCTACATTTATAATATTACTACGATTGTTCTCGATATCATTATGAAACAATTAAGTTTTAATGTTCCTAAAAATAACACCATATGCTCCAAACCATAGATAAATTCCTTCGAGTTTATATTTGTAGATCACAAGTAGATTTTTATGATGAAGACAATACGACAGACAAATAAAATATAGTATAGTACAATATTCTAACAAAACAATGTATAAATGAAGTATGAGCTGTCTATCAAATGATTAAATTGCTCTCCGTCCTGAATAAACAACGTAAAAATATATGAGAAATATCGAAAACTGAATGTAAATACAAAAAATCCTCTTAACAGAATGTCATTCTTTCGACAGGAGTGCTTTTGATGTAGACTTAGTGTTTAATAAGTTGATCCTATTAATGTCCAGGTAGCACAATGGACTCACCGGGCCCCTAACAAGATTATAACTTTCTGTAAATTAATAAAAAGTAGCCGTGTATTGTGCTTGGTATTCATTTGCTATGTCGATGTTTTGATGTTAATATTTTTTTAAATTTCATTTTGTATTGTTACAGGTAAGGTTTTGTTGATTTCGGCTTTGGAAAAGGTGAGACGAACCAACACACTTATTTATTTAAACTTTATTGTATAAGATACAATGGTAAAAGTAAAATAGGCAGACTTAATGCTAAAAGCATTATCTACCTTAGTCTTATATTTTTTTGGTGTAAGAAAAATAATGAGATTAATTACATAGTCTTATACACACGTATATACATAGAAGTAGGAATATACTTATTACACAAATTATAACATTCAAAACTAGTATTTCAACAAACATTGAAGTTTTTGCAACTTTTTTTAAATTATACCTTTCGTTTTTATATAAATGACTGTCTAATATTACGCCCTTGGAGAGATCTAATATGTATTAACTTTCTGGGTAGAGTGTAGTACAAATATCGCCAAGAAAATTAGCACAAAATTGCACAAACGCATCCAGCAAATTCCATCTCCCGATGTCTGACACATCACATGATCCCGTGTTAATGAAACAATAAATTCGTATTCTGTACGCGACTGTACACTCCACCGCATGTCATATGATTTTCCAAGGACCCTTAAGAAAGGGTAATAGTGGCGTGTTTGCTATGAGTGATCTGCTGTTGAGTGTACGTGTACACTCGTCCACAATATGCCCACAGTGACGCCTCTCATTAACTTAATACGTCACGGCTTGTACTTCTCCGGCAATATGTTGCAAATGAAATACTGGCTATGTAGAGGACGATGGTATTTTGTTTTTTTTTTGTTTTTTTTAGTTTGCTTATGAGGTATGTGAAATTCATTACCGTACGATATATTACAGTCAGCGGGTCGATCGCCGTAATTCTATGACGCATTAGTCAAGTGTACGTGCAGTTCACGCATACGCGACGCTCAGCCGAACGTCGGTATCGCCGTAAAATAAAACTACACGTCAACGTCGCGTACACTGCACGTCTACTTCACCTACGCGTGAAACCAGCGTATGTTGCCGAGGTGTTGCCGTACGCAAGTTTTGACAATTTTCTTGTCGATTATTCGTTGAGTAATCGATTATTTACACGAATAAAGTTGTTATTACAGGGCTATATCACGCTTAATGACCTAGGATCTAAGTTTATACACAAACAAAACACTTTATTTTGGTCTAAGCATAGTAAAAATGGTATTAAAACGAAAATATTTAACACAAAATGTGGATGTATGGATTTAGTCTCTTTGCGTTATGCAAAGAACCTCCCATGAAGAAAATGCACTGTTGATTGATGGTTGGTTGAGTTGAGGTTATGTATGTTTATTATTATTTAGCGTACAAGAATTGAATATTTGTATTTCGCTCGGGGTTTTTGTTCGGAGCTATTTTACTTGATATAAGTAGTAAGTATAAGTATATAACTATTGTACTAGTAAGTTGGCGTTTAATTTGGTTTGCCGGCAACTACAAAGATAACATGAGATTGTGTGAGTTTTTACTTTGTAGATTTACGGATCATTTAATACTTATTTCATAATTTTATATTTTAGACCGAGACATTCAAGACGACCTACGAGGAGGTTGAAGGAGGAAGTGGTGTCTCAAACTAAAAATAATAGTGCACTAGAGGAGTCAAGACAAATGTTATTAAGATTTGAGAAGGCACATCATAGCTTTTAGCTGAAAGCGTGAAGCAATTGGCAGTTTCTTTGGCCCAAAATGCGGTTGCCCATTCCATGCAGTTAGAAAAGGTAAGCTATCATTGTTTTAAGTCATGGATGAGAGAAAAGAAAAAGAGCTTTTGTGATGAAAAGATAGTATACCTTTTTTTTTTTTTTTTTGATTTCGCAGGGGGAAATGCATTTACGCACTGAGTGTGGGGCTCCCAGGCCGCTAGTCGGCCCAGACTACCCACTAAAACCCCCTGCAGCGTTTCCGCACCTGCCGTTGGTGGGGGCGTCATGGGATCGCGAACACTCTACCACGACGCCCCCCGGCTTTGCCTTACGGCACCCTCACATGGCGAGGACGTAGAGGCAGGCGGCGGGCACAATACGCCCGTATTGTGCCCGCCGCCTGCCTCTACGTCCTCGCCGTCGGGGAGGCGCTTCGGCTCGCGCCTCACGCTCTCTCTCGGCGGCCTCCTTCTGCGACATTACTGTTTCGTAGAAGGAGGAGAAAGTATCCCAGCGATTCTCGCTGCTCAGCATCTTACTAATGATGCTGTGCAGCGAGAGATCGTAAGCTCCCAAAACAACAACCAGGACCACCCTTTCAGTGGCCCATTTTGCGCAGTCTGCCAGAGTGTGTTGGGCCATATCGTCCGGCTCCCCACACTCATGGCAGAAAAGATAGTATACCTACTGCTGTTTAAAAATGTATATTTTGCTTACAGAATAAACGTTGCTGCTGTCGTCGTTCCAAAGATGAGCTAACCAAGACCTCCCCTAAAGTATAATGTAGAATTTGAGAAGTGAAAACAATAAACAATTTTTAATTAAATTTTAAATTTGTTTTATTAGATTTAATCTAGTCAAAAATGTTTTATTGAAACTTGGCCTTCAAAGAAGGCTCTCGTTCACGTCCAAAAACTAAGGCTCGCCTTGCCTCGATACAACGGCGGCATCGTCGTCGCCGGCGATGTTCCCGATTCGCCAAATCCAACTTTTGCCAACACAAATCGTTCATGTTCAAATTTTGCGCCTGAAAAAGTAAGTAGATAGGTATGAAATTATAAGGTAGGAAAGAACATTACTCGGTAATTGTGTATGATGCTGTTTTTTACTATAATTCTGTAAGAAATTATATAAAAGGTACTAACAAGCTTTGCAAAGTTAACTATCCATGTACGTCTGCAATGCGTCAGCAACACTCGATAAACACTGCAAAGTGACATCTCATTTGGCATTTCTGAAACGTTAAAATTTAGCGCGATACCGTTTCAGTGCGTGTTCGTGCGATACAAGAAACGCGTAGGTCACGGCGATACGGCGGTGCGCTGCGTTTAGGTGAGCCTGACGCGAGCGTGACGTGTATGTCATTATTTGATTACGGCAATACGAAATCGATCGTTAAGACGCAAACGCAGTCAAGACGCGCTGCATAAAATTACGGCGATCGGCCCGCAGATCTTTACTAGAGTACGTTTCATCAAATAGTTCCTTTGCGGTCATGTTGGCAGTAATATTGAATTATGTTATAATTAGTTTCTAGATTAACGATTAGGTTTTTTCATAGCCATAGCCAGGATTGTTGTCAACGGCAAATTTATAAACATATCACAGCACACATCTAAAGCCAAAGCTCGTACAAAGCCACAGGATCTGCGGGTCGATCGCCGTAATTCTATGACGCATTAGTCGAGTGTACGTGCAGTTCACGCATACGCGACGCTCAGCCAAACGTCGGTATCGCCGTAAAATAAAACTACACGTCAACGTCGCGTACACTGCACGTCTACTTCACCTACGCGTGAAACCAGCGTATGTTGCCGAGGTGTTGCCGTACGCTAGTTTTGACAATATTCTTGTCGATTATTCGTTGAGTAATCGATTATTTACACGAATAAAGTTGTTATTACAGGGCTATATCACGCTTAATGACCTAGGATCTAAGTTTATACACAAACAAAACACTTTATTTTGGTCTAAGCATAGTAAAAATGGTATTAAAACGAAAATATTTAACACAAAATATGGATGTATGGATTTAGTCTCTTTGCATATGCATACCCTTCCATGAAGAAAAATGCACTGTTGATTGATGGTTGGTTGAGTTGAGGTTATGTTTGTTTATGTTTAGCGTGCAAGAATTGAATATTTGTATTTCGCTCGGGGTTTTTGTTCGGAGCTATTTTACTTAATAATGTAAGTATAAGTATATAACTATTGTACTAGTAAGTTGGCGTTAATTGGTTTGCCGGCAACTACAAAGATAACATGAGATTGTGTGAGTTTTTACTTTGTAGATTTATGGATCATTTAATAATTATTTCATAATTTCATATTTTAGACCGAGACATTCAAGACGACCTATGAGGAGGTTGAAGGAGGAAGTGGTGTCTCAAACTGAAAATAATAGTGCACTAGAGGAGTCAAGACAAATGTTAAAAAGATTTGCGAAGGCACACAGCTTTTAGCTGGAAGCGAGAAGCAATTGGCAGCTTCTTTGGCCCAAAATGCGGTTACCCATTCCATGCGGTTAGAAAAGGTAAGCTATCATTATTTAAAGTCATGGATGAGAAAAGAATAAGAGCTTTTGTGATATAAAGATAGTATACCTACTGCTATTTAAAAATGTATAATTTGCTTACAGAATAAACGTTGCTGCTGTCGTTGTTTCAAAGATGAGCTAACCAAGACCTCTCCCTAAAGAAGTATAATGTAGAATTTGAGAAGTGAAAACAATAAACGATTTTTAATTAAATTTTAAATTTGTTTTATTAGATTTAATCTAGTCAAAAATATTTTATTGAAACTTGGCCTTCAAAAAAGGCTCTCGATTCACGTCCAAAACTAAGGCTCGCCTTGCCTCGATACGACCGCGGCGTCGTCGCCGGCGATCTTCCCGATTCGCCAAATCCAACTTTTTGCCAACACAAATCGTTCATGTTCAAATTTTGCGCCTGAAAAAGTGAGTAGATAGGTATGAAATTATAAGGTAGGAAAGAACATTACTCGGTAATTGTGTATGATGCTGTTTTTTACTATAATTCTGCAGAAAATGATATAAAAGGTACTAACAAGCTTTGCAAAGTTAACTATCCATGTACGTCTGCAATGCGTCAGCAACACTCGATAAACACTGCAAAGTGACACCTCATTTGTCATTTCTGAAACGTTAAAATTTAGCGCGATACCGTTTCAGTGCGTGTTCGTGCGATACAAGAAACGCGTAGGTCACGGCGATACGGCGGTGCGCTGCGTTTAGGTGAGCCTGACGCGAGCGTGACGTGTATGTCATTATTTGATTACGGCAATACGAAATCGATCGTTAAGACGCAAACGCAGTCAAGACGCGCTGCATAAAATTACGGCGATCGGCCCGCTGCTAGTTTATAAAATTATTGTTTTACTGCCAAATTAGCGGCAAAGGAACTATTCTTTGAAACGCACTCTACCTTTTTTAATCTTTATTATCGTTCAGCCAAACGATGATTTTGCTTATGTCAAGGTTAAAAAAGACGCAGATGTGATAATGACATAAAACTGTACAATGAAATTAAGGTTTAAAATTAATTCCAATTCAATTTAAATCCTAATTGTAGGTATATATATTTTCACTAAAATCCGTTCGTGCAGTTAAACGCGAGACAAACGACAGTTTTCCAATATTATTGATCTCGAAATCAAAGTGATAACATGATGTTTTGGGTAAAAGTATTCAAATACCTATGTCTAATAACTAAAAGAACTGTTAATAATTTAAATATCTTGTTTACGATCTTCAGAAAAATATTCTACTTCCATGGCAGCCTTGAAAATATAAGTTACATTACAGTTACAAATATGAAACATCCTGTATTTTAGGAGTGTAGACTGTAGGTGCTCATCAACTTATAGCCCCGTAAATGAGCTGACATTACTTGAGCTCTCCCTACCCCTTACAAATATGCTGCTTATTAGTAATCTGTAATAACATTGACAAGTGCCTGTAATATCACAACATCACTGAGAAAAAAAACAGCCAATTTAAAGGACTATTCTATTTTTTAAATTCATAATTATTTTATTTTATATTAGTTAATTATAACCTTACAACAATTTTTGTTTTCATCTAAAAAGGTATATCAGGTAAATAGCCCAATTAGTACATAATATCAAACCCTATAACTTAAAAAAAACCGGCCAAGTGCGTACACACAAAGTAAACAAACTTAACTTTGCAGTTCGATCACTAAGATTCATACTGAATCCAGCGCACAAATAAGTTTGTAACACTTTTTTTTAGACTTCCAACAACATATTTACAATTTTCAGATTTATTCCTGTATATGTACTGTTAAACCTTGCTTTTTGCCAAATTTCATAATTTTAGGCCAACTGGAAGTACCCCATAGGTTTTGATTGCTGCCTGAAATCGTAAAATATGCGAAAATTTGCAATGTTTACAGTAATATCTCTTAATCGTGTTGACGTATAATTTTGATAAAAAGATAAGAGATTGTAGATCCGAGTATTCGATATTAATTTCAACTTTAAGCGTTCCTGAGAAAAAAAAAAGTTTGACAGGCAGACGGACAGACGGACAATAAAGTGATCTTATAAGGGTTCCGTTTTTGCCTTTTGAGGTACTGAACTCTAAAAATCACATCAAATGATTAAAAATACTAATCACCGCAGATAAGCAAGATAAGAAAAGCAAATAAGGGAAATCGTGCAGATCGATCAACTTGTGAGTCAACAAGTCGGACGATCTAAATTATTAGGGCCCCTTCACACGGGCGAGGTAATGAGCGTAATGAGAGGCATCGGACGCGACAGCCCCGATACAGTCACGGGATTACGCATGTAGCTGCTCACATTGATAAGCTTTATTCTGCGTAATGGATTGTTTTGGACGAATGTTATGTCTTCGTGTTATTTGACTTTAGTTGAGCATGTCGAATGGTTTATTATATACTGTGTATATTTTCAAGGTGTTTCAGAATTACAAATATAGAGAAATTAAAGAATATCATGAGGAAGAATATTAAGGAATTTTGAAATCTACGAAATTTTCAAATTTTCTTGTATCTTCGAT
Organism: Ephestia elutella; assembly: GCA_018467065.1. Classification (NCBI taxonomy): domain Eukaryota; kingdom Metazoa; phylum Arthropoda; class Insecta; order Lepidoptera; family Pyralidae; genus Ephestia; species Ephestia elutella. The sequence continues at coordinate 14,621,038 of CM031573.1, forward strand.
CATATCGAACTTTGTGTTTAATTCTCATAGACTAAATATATCATGCATTTCCAAGAGAGGTAGAGTTTTTTAATTTTTACACAGGATTTTTTCTTTATATTGTTCGGTTATTCATGGTCTTATTTTTGTAGCATACCCATGTAAACTCAAGCTACAAAATAAGTAAAACCTCCTCAATTTAGGCATCCATATATTGCGGAGACATTAGGGAATGCCAGAAGAAGTTACTGGCCACGAATGGGCCCTAATGACCGAGGCCGGACACAATAACGGCGAGCGAGCTCGAATCGAGACTGATTTTTCGCCGTCCCGTGGGAGCGCGCCCTAAGGAGGGAACGTTATAAGGAGTTATGATGAGTATTTCTGCTTTTTGTGTGGCGTAAATTTATTGCACAGTGTAAAACTATTTTAAGAGAAGTTGTTGTTTTTGTCTGATTGTGACCGGAGGATTTTATTTCTTGGAGGAATGGAACTATTCATAGTTGAAGTAGGTACCTACCAGTAGAGAATCTGCCTAAAATGTTCATATTTAAAATTAAACGAAAAGCTACTTTTAAAATTACATCAATTTTATTATTTTTGAGTTCCTAACAATTCTGCTTACTTTGGCGATTTACGGATACGATAAATATTTTCCATTCCCCATTCAAATATTTTCCACTGGTGTCAAAAATATAGTCGAAAATCCAACACATGCTTGCAACACCAGCAACAATGTCTGCTGTAACCAATTCCGCAAAACAATACCAAGACGGGTCAGCCCGTCCACAGCGATCGCGTGGATACTAAGCAGAAAATTCCATCGCGCAAAGTTTTGATTGTCCGAGGCAGCTGGCATTCCCTCGGACACATTCCGACCGTCACTGAGGTTTTATTGTGTTCATATCGCAAGTTTATATTTGTAAACTCATCGGAAAGTGTCATTTGGACACGCGTCCGTAATAACGGTTTATTGTGGATTTTCTTACGCAAGTTTGTTCACGAAATGAAGCCAAAGGAACGCTTTTCGTAACGCCCGATGGGGCAATGTTGTTGGTTCTGCGAAACCGTTTCATAAGCTTGTGATTTTTGTTTACCGCGTGACTGAAGAAATTTTCTGTAAATAAGTATTTGTAGCAGAAAATTTCTTCACGTAACGAGACCACTTCTACGTAAAGTTTAGTTTAAAAAACAGTTAATCATCAGTTCATTTATACCTACACCTTTTATCAACTGCTTGTGTACCATATTAAATGCAAATAAATGTACATTTTAAGCCATACCTAGCAAGTTAACACGTTTATTGCCCATCACGCGACGTCGTGTGTTCCAAGTACTCTTTAGTTTGGCCCTTCACGCGACGTCGCGTGAAGTGTCCGAACAATTTTGTATGGCGAATATTGCGCGGGCCGGAGCGTTATCGCAAATGTCTTTTTTATGGGCCTCTAAAGAAAGGTCTAAAAAAAAAGTTGTAGGCCACCAGAACAAAAACCAATTTTACCGTTGGCAATCAAAGTGTTAAAAGAACTATCAATGATTCGCTCGGATATTAAAAACATAGATTAAAGTAGTAACTTACTTTACTTACAAGGTACTTATACCTTCCCGTTGTATGTAGGTACTAGTAACGAAGATAATACCACAAAATAGCTAACAAACAGTAACAAAATATATTAGTAAGCAGATTGGAGTAGACTTAGGTGCAAGTATTTGCTAATGGCTAATCCCATCGCTCACAAAGGTCGAATGGCTAACTCCGATGTATTAATTAGCCGTGCTGACTACATCCTATTACGAACCCTTGCCCACCTAGAATTATGATTACCTACGCGAAATCGGCAAGATAACGCGCGTATTTACTTTGATTCTCGTCGTTAAAAGTTTGGGGCTGACGAGGGGCATCGTTAGGTCTACTAATGGCCACCATTTGTCTTGTCCGGCGGTAGTTGTGCCGCACTAATGAAATTATTGCCACAACTATACTAAGGTTATAAATACCCCCAAAAGGCCGGACGCCACCTTGTTTGGCCTAATGGACCGGTCAAACTGTAAACTCTGTTATCAATGAAATTACAATTAGTAGGGGATAAAAATGGACGAGGGTCCGGTTTGTTTATCATGCACAATAATTGTGTATGGCCAGTCTCAATTTAATTTTCTGCATACGAGCGCGGTTGATAGAGATGTTTAGATTTTTTTGATTAGGTCAAAATGTTTATTTAATATTACTAATTTTGCTTAGATGTTGTTACGATAGTTCAAAATATAATCACTATTAATATATACTAAGCATTAAGATATCATCGATAATAAAGTCAAAGTCAAAGTCAAATATTTTTATTTATATTGGCTTAAAAATAGCACTTATAAATCGTCACTTTCTTATTTTTTAGTAAGTTGACGTCATAAAATTACTTAAAGCTAAGTTTACCACCGCCTCCAAAGCGCAAGTGGAGAAGAGGCGGCGCAACAAACTCCACTGCTGCATTAATATATGTCGGATATATGATATACTAGCTTTCGCCCGCGGCTTCGCTCGCGTGAATTTCCCACGAGAACAGTGCTTTTTCCCGGGATGAAAAGTACCCTATGTGCTATTCCAGGTCATTATCTACCTCTGTACCAAATTTCATCGAAATCCGTCCAGTAGATTTTGCGTGATTGAGTAACAAACATCCTCACAAACTCACAGACTCACAAACTCACAAATTCACAAACTCACAAACTCACATCCAAACTTTCGCATTTATAATACTAGCTTTTTGCCCGCGGCTTCTGCCGCGTGTGAATTTCCCACGGGAACAGTGCTTTTTCCCGGGATAAAAAGTAGCCTATGTGCTATTCCAGGTCATTATCTACCTCTGTACCAAATTTCATCGAAATCCGTCCAGTAGATTTTGCGTGATTGAGTAACAAACATCCTCACAAACTCACAAACTCACAAACTCACAAACTCACAAACTCACAAACTCACAAACTCACAATCTCACAAACTCACATCCAAACTTTCGCATTTATAATATTAGTATGGATTAGTATGGAATAGTATGGATATGTCAATAATGTATGTCGGAGCGATTACATAAGTTAAATTAACTGTGGTTTATTTTGTTAGTTAATCAATGGTTTAAAACAGTTTTCAAAACGGAACTCGTCGGAAATGTGTCAAAGTGACACTGTCACTTGTGTAACCCCCTCTTTTTAATAAAATCAACGTGCGATCGTTATGACATTATAGCGGGACAGTCTCATTTGTGGCGCGGTGCGGTGCGGACGTGTCGTCCGGTTGTGTTAAATTCTCTGTAGCTAAGTAGTCAGTGTCAGAATAGTGTTATTGTCGTGTTACTTAGTGCGTTAATGATGTAACTATATGTGATGGTGTTATCAGCGTGATATCTTAGTTAGCATGAAAGACCAGTCAGTAGAACTCACTGGTTGAAATGGATTGATCCGTGCGTGGTGGGGCACGGTTCCTTGCCGTGGGTAGGTTAGGGTTGGACCCTAGCCGTGACACGTGGACTAAATGAGAGGTTAGATGATTTCTTAATCCGTTAATATCTGATGAATCCCTGGATGCTTTGGGCTGTAACTTGAAATGGGAGTTGTTTACCCTGTCTTTTATATGTTGTATTTTAAAATCACATGGATTTTGGAAATACCCTCACCCTGACAGTTATTTTAATCTAAGTATAGTGCCCACATGTGTTTTTACGTGAACTCATTGTTATTAAAGTACCCGTACTGCTGTATTTACCGCTCTTGTCATCCATTTCTGAGCTCGGCCCCCTGAACTCATAACCTGATTATTCTGATGTTGTGATGTGTGTAATTCCGACATATTATTATATATAAATACAGATGGTAGGTATAAAATTAATTCTCTTAAAATAAATAAAAATATATTCCGTATTTCCTTATTGAATATAAAAAAACAATCAATTGTTTATATTTTTTATTAAAAGTACAAATAATATTTTCAACTTAAACTTTTTACACGACTGAACAAAAAAGGAGTGTTATGTTTCCAGGGTTCATGTATGTAAGTATGTATGTTTGAATGTATTAAGTTTCTTTATTCCACCATAAGTCCTGAACAGCTTAACAGATTTTGAGAGGGCATTTTTAGCTTCCTTGCATTCCTCCGAGTGAGTTGTCATTCGTGTTTTTTTTATTTATTAATAATCAGCTTGTTAATAATGTATAGAAACCCTGAGGGTTATCCTTGTCCATACACGTAGAAAAAATAATCGTCCGGAAAATGATTTTTTTTTCTAACTTTATGGTTTAGCCTCAAGCCCCTGCACTTCGATAATTTTTTATACCTACCTATCTAATAATATAAATAAATACTGTGAAGTCGGTCTTTTTATTTTATAACTAGGAACGAAGTACTGGTGAACTTAATAGAATTGTGGCTTGTCGAAGTTGCGAACTAAGTAGGTAGCAACAAGACTTACGTCACCTACACCGGAATAAGTTGAAGAGTTCCAACAACTAACAACTCTGACACTGGTACTGAAGTAGCCACTGAAAAGAAAAACAAGTGTTTATAAATCTATAATAATGCTAAATTGTTTATTTATGGAAAGTATACTTAGAGTTTTCTTCGATCTTTTTAGCTACATAGATATTGCTAATGCATTGATTTATTGCAGTAGTGGTTGGTTCCATTATACACTTGTTTTAACTCCATGAAAGTCAAATTAAAAATTAAAAAGAAATACCTAGTTAAAAAAATTAAGTATTGCTCTATAAACGCACATTCTACTTATAAATTGCAAATAGAATAAAAAAAATTACAGAAGTGCAGGCTGCAGGTTATACTGTACCCCTCTACACATCAAAAGTGAGCAAACCTTGATATTACACGCATCATTTGAACAGTTTCAAAGACATTCCCTGTGCGGAAAAATGGAAAATTAAAATAACAGAGCCGTGGAATGGCTGATTGTAGTACGTACTTACCTGATGAGATTAAAAATTCTTGATGAAATATGCTGCGTGGTAGGTATGTGTTGTGTTTTGAGCGTCTAATTTGCATTCTTATGAAAACCTTTTTTAATATTATCTAATAGTCAAAAAATATTGTAATAATGTTAATCATTAAAAACGATTCAATAACAAGATAAATAAGCAATTTAATAACAGAGAGATAAGTAATCAGTTAGGTATCAACAAAATCCATCAAAAAACAATAAAAAGCTATGACAACAGAAATATTACACTATTTTCCTCGTGTTTTCATTCACTGAAAGCGGAACCGTTCAAAAACCGCGTCGAATGTAACCGCGACACATGATGGATCAGGCGGCAGACGTTCTCTTTGTGCCTGTTTCCGAACGGTTACCTCCAAATGTACCCCGAGTGTTCGAATTTTAAACGCATTCCGCCATTTTGCGCGCCATTAGTCGACGTGAAAGAGGCCGTGATTATGATTGATTGGGACTCGTACAATGCGGTTGACTTGTTGAATGGGACTCATGTGAGCACTCGACTTATTTGTCGCAAACTCGTAAGTCGATTACGGCTCAATCAGGTTAATTGAAAAAAAAAAACAGTTTGTTTGTACGATCGTTTAAAATTGTTCTATTTGGGTTGTGCTAGACTGAAATCCGGGTATAAAAATTCAGTTTTACTGTCAAACAAAAAGTTGTGTTTGACTTCTGATGCGGTTAGGTGAATTGGAATACATGTTAATTTATATTGTTTTTTTTTTCATTAATCCAAATTTACCTTAACTAAACACAGAATCCTTACATAAATTAATTAACAAGAATAAATAACATACATACATACAAATATCAAGCCTTTTTCCCGTGGGGGTAGGCAGAGACTAGCGATTTCCACCTGCTAAGATCTCTCTTGCTTCCTCTACACTCATCACTCTCTTCATACATGCTCTCCGGTTATGGGTGCTCCTAATATCTCCCTTTTTAAGGAGGTCCGCAATCTGGTTGGAGTATAAATAATAAATAACTATTTTAATATTTTCAATTCTGCAATTTGCAAAATACAAAATTAAATTTATATCGGCAGCACCAATACCCATTCCAATTTAGACAATACAGCTTCAATATAAGTCTGCTTGCAGCTGAGTGCATCCATTATGATTGCACTCGAATTCACTCGATTCCACGATAGGTAGCCGCTTGCACCAAATCGAGAATGAACGTAGATTAACTATTGAGAAGTTCGCAAGACTATGTCGCTACTCTATTTCAATATTACATTTCGAGTAGCTAATAATTTCTAATTTATGGTCCTTTGGTTTCATCCGTTGTTGTTGGTTTAGATTGAACAGTACAGCCAATTCTCTAGCCTTCATCAAAATTTTATGCGTTTTTTTCTTACAGCTAAAAAAAATTGTACTTTTAACAAAAATAAAATAAACAATCTGTGTAACTTTAGTTACCGAAAGTTATGAAAACCATAAATTTTCCACAAGAAAAAAATATTAATTAAGTATATTTTTATAAATATTAGGTATATAAAACAACGTTTCCTGACTCATCTTACTTTCAACAACGATCACGCCCGGACAGACCCCAAGATCGTTACTACGTAATTCGGAACAAATCGAAGAAAATTTCGCCGTTTGTATTGTAATGCCGTGCTACGGAAAGCAATTATTTTTTACCGACACGCACGAGTTTCCCTGGGAGGGGGTGCGCGGGGTAAGGGGGGAGTAACAACGGGACATCGACGCATTGTACCCGCGGGAACACAAAAAACAGGTTCAAAGGGGAAATTTGTTTGTTTGCGATAGTTCCGATGAAGATTTTAGATCGGGTCTCTTTCCGAAATCCTTGGATAGAACCACCATGATAAAGCATCAATTTAAACAATTTTTTTTACTAATGTGCTTTCGGATTAAAGGATTAAAAAAGGTATATATAGGTAGGCATTAAATAAAATATTGTTTCATAAGCATGAGATATATTGAACCAATACCTAACACCTTGAATCATAGATAGTGTTTCTGCTATGCCTTGAATAAAGAAACCTAGAACCAGTTGATATTACATGCTAAGTTGCCAGTAATGATAACAAATGTTGCCATACTAAAAATAATTATGATTTGGCAACTATGAAAATAAACGTCCTTATATCATTTGTCATAATTGAAGCTAAAATACATAGATTTTCTTGGTTTTTTTAGCTATTCTATTTTGTAAAAAAGGAACATAAATCCAAAAATAAAACTCCTCAAGATTATAATTTCCACGCCATGAAAAGCAGCACGTGGTAATTCAGTATTTTCCCATTTGAGAGACAATTCGCCGCAATTCCGGGAGTAACATTAAGTTCCCTATGAATACAAGGCCGTGGCCTGAGGGATCGCGACGTCTTTTTTATAATCTGTTTACTCGCTCCGTCCTTACCAGATAATCTTTTTATACGAAACACCCGCTGATGTGTTTGCAAACGGTTTTAAAAATAAAGTGTCTGTTATGTTCTTTTTTGTTTACTCTTTGGTGATAATTTTATAGAAAGTTTGTATGAAAGTATAATTTTTGATATTTAGGTAATAATGCACACCACACATTTAACGAATACATCTAGATATTTATCTTAGCAAAAAAAAACCTATTTGTTCCAAACTTAAAGTAAATAATAGAGACGGGGAAAATATTTCAAAATTAGGCTTAATTTCTTTCCATAAGCTGATCGTTTAACAGAGTTTAACTGAACATAAAATTTTATTGACCCATATACGAAATAGTGAGACAATCCCGGCCCAACCCCGTGGAGTTTCCCGAGTCATTAGACGCGTTTTTATTGCTCAATGACAATAAACATGTCGTAAGCTATCGACTGAAAACATTCATAGAATTAGTTTCCCGTCTCATCTCATGCGTTTCCATTATTACGATTATTGTATTCGATTAGGATCTTTGTTTATTTGCTATGAGATCATTATTCGAATTTATAAACCCAAGTTGTTCCATTCACATTTTAAAAAGAAAAGAAAAAAGAGTTCTTTTTTCAAAATAAAACGTTTCGTTTCTTTTGAAATGAAGTTAAGAACATTCGGATATTATTTATTGCTAACAATTTTGCTTACAGTGGAAAATATTGCGGTACATTTTTCGGTGGTGGGTGCTCGTTTCTCGCGAACTCCTAATTTCTAATGGGCCATTTGCCACTTTGTCAATTGCTCCAATAAATCTGAGCGGGTAGCTCCAGCGAGACTGAGTTATGACCCCGTCTTCGGCTAAATGTCGCGACATTCTTTTGTTTCGCCGTGAACTCCAAAAAGAACGGTGACGTTTGACGTTTATTTATTTGTCAGTTTGTATTGGGAGTTGTTAACAATTTTTTCCGGTAAAAAATAATATGTACTTGTTGTTTTGGTTTTATTTTCCTGTTTGCAATTATGCATGTTATTAAATTGTATTTAGTACACTAGGCAAGTGAATAGTCTATATTGCTCGTAGCTATTACGACTGTTCCAGTACGAATCTAAATTGGAATAAAAGCTATTGAAACAATTGCAGAATTGTCTAGACTCTGGTCGGTTAGAAATCTATCCGACACCACTCTAAAAGTTTGGATTCAATAAATTTTAATTGTACAAAATTGAATCGAAAACATCAATTGAAATAATTTTATACGGACGTTCCATTCTATCTGAAACAAATGGCTTGGCTCCAACTGTTTGAAAGCAAAGTTCGAATATGGTATTCTATTTTCGAATTTAAATTTATAGTAACTTTTAAATAATTGGAATGATACCTGTAATCGGGTCGAAACATGGCCGAAACCTAAACTCCCGTATGACGTATGTCACTTTGACAATAATAGTTATGTACAGTCAAGCGTCATAAGTGCAGTCATGTCATACCTCGAATACCTTATCGCCTAGCCTCTCGAATACCTTATCGCCTAGCCTATTAAGGCTAGGCGATAAGGTATTCGAGGTACAAAGCATTATGATCATTAGATCATAATGCTTTATAGATACTGACGCATTTTTGGCTCTTGACTGTACCTAAACACGAATCGCTGCGATTATTTGATGTTACGTAAAAAAACAAATCGAAATAAAATAATTATGTTTATTAATCAGAAGTCTGAACCTGAGTCTGAGTCGCTGTCATCGTCAATAACATGGATAATAAATTCATTGTGAATAATATTATCTACTTGATGTCACGATTCGATACGATTGCGTGAATTCTTGTCCCTTTTTCTTTATTTCTTTTGAATTAATGTTAAATATTTTTAATCTTAAAACGCAATAATTTTTATATCCAGCATTTACAAACCTTTTTAAAATAATCGATAAATTAAACGATGTATCGCGATTATTTACATTCTCACTATGGATTTATTGTTTTTAAAAATAGACCTTCACAGGTGCTTTTTCTCGTCAAAATAAATTACAGAATTGTATTTTATACTATAAATCTCAAAGCTACAAACTACTTGCTTCACTTCACTAGGTAATCAGAATCCTAAAACAACAATTCTCAAATCCCTACATTCGGACATAGCTATTTCAAATCCCACACTCTAGTTTATTTAAGGCTTTAATTGTGGGCAGTCTCTGATGCACAAGCTGGCTGTGAAACGACTCTGCTTGTCTTTATGTCGTGCATTTTGTATGGAGTTAGAGTTTGTTCAGCACAGAATAGTCTATAGGACGAGATGTGTAAACATACGAATATTGCGGAAATCAGTTTTACGTAGCTTTTAACATTGATTTGGATGGATTGGTTTATGTGGTGTCTCTTTTTTTTTTATCAGTTTAATTTATTCCTACGTAATTCATAATTCGAAATATTTAATTGAATTTTATACCTACTCGGATATAAATTTTTCTTCTTCTCTCAGCCGAAAGACGTCCACTGCTGGACAAAGGCCTCCCCCAAGGATTTCCACAACGACCGGTCCTGCGCTGCCCGCATCCATGCGCATCCTGCGACCTTCACCAGGTCGTCGGTCCACCGAGTGGGAGGCCTGCCAACACTACGTTTTCCGGTTCGTGGTCGCCACTCGAGAACTTTTCTGCCCCAACGGCTATCTGTTCTGCGAGCTATGTGCCCCGCCCACTGCCACTTAAGTTTGGCGATTCTGCGGGCTATATCGGTTACTTTAGTTCTCCTACGGATCTCCTCATTTCTGATTCGATCACGCAGGGAAACTCCGAGCATAGCGCGCTCCATCGCCCTTTGGGTGACCTTGAGCCTTCTTATGAGGCCCATAGTAAGCGACCACGTCTCTGTTCCGTATGTCATCACTGGCAACACACACTGGTCAAAGACCTTAGTCTTGAGACACTGCGGTATTTTGGACGAGAAGATATCGCGAAGCTTCCCGAACGCTGCCCAGCCGAGTTGGATTCGACGGTTGACCTCTTTCTCGAAGTTGGACTTACCTAACTGAACTGTTTGTCCCAGGTATACGTAATTGTCAACAACTTCGAGTGTAGAGTCTCCAACCTTTAGAGGAGTGGGTGCGACACGGATATTAGACATGATTTTCGTCTTATCCATGTTCATTTTTAGACCCACTTGTTTAGAGGCTCTACAGAGGCCATCGAGCATTGTGCCTAGGTCTTCCAAGGTCTCAGCCATGACTACGATATCGTCAGCGAATCGAAGGTGAGTGAGGTACTCGCCGTTGATATTGATACCGAGTCCGCTCCAGTCCAGAAGCTTGAAGACATCTTCCAGGGCGGCGGTGAACAGTTTCGGAGATATAACGTCTCCCTGTCTCACCCCTCGCTTCAACTGGATAGGTTTCGAGCCTTGATCCTGGAGACGGACCGACATGGTGGCGTTTTCGTACAAACACTTCAGCGCTTCGATATATCGATAGTCAATTTGGCACCGTTGGAGAGACTGTAGTACAGCCCAGGTCTCGATCGAATCGAAGGCTTTCTCGTAGTCCACAAACGCCAAGCATAAGGGCTGATTATACTCCTCAGTCTTCTGTATAATCTGCCGCAGCGTATGTAAGTGGTCTACGGTACTAAAGCCTTTTCGGAAACCGGCTTGTTCGGGAGGCTGGAAGTCGTCGAACCTGCGAGCGAGACGATTCGTAATGACTCTCGAAAACAGTTTGTAGACATGGCTCAGAAGTGAGATAGGCCTATAATTCTTCAATAAGGTTTTGTCGCCTTTTTTGAAGAAAAGTACCACCACACTTCTGTGCCATGCCGTAGGCGTTTGTCCCATCGAGTATGACGGAATCGAATAGCTTCTGAAGAGCTTTTAATACCGGTGTTCCACCTGCTTTCAGAAGCTCAGCCGTGATTCCATCATCACCCGGTGCCTTATTGTTTTTTAACTGTTTGAGAGCCATTCTAATCTCGTATAGGCTGACGTCCGGGATATCTTCGGTGTAGTGTCGGGTCAATCTGGCTCTTGGATCTTTGGCCAGATTACTGACAGGTGCGCGTACGCTGGTGTATAATTGTCCGTAGAACTTCTCAACCTCTTCCAACAGCTCTGGCTTCGACGAAATGATTCTGCCATCCTCAGTCTTCAGCTTGGTCAGTTGGCTTTGACCAACAGACAGATCCCTTGCAAACACTTTTGAGCCCTTATTTCGCTTAATCGCCTCTTCAATACGGTCAGTATTGAATTGCCGTAAATCGCGCGTTAGGGACTTGGAGATCTGTCTGTTTAGACGTCGATACTGAGCAGCATCGTCAGAGGACTGCAGAACCAAGTTTCGTCTTTTCTTCCATGAGTTTGTTGGTGAGGTCCGAGATCTTTTTGGTTCCTTTTGAACAGCGGGTTTTGAAGGCCTTAGACCCAGCTGTTTGGACAATTTGCACAAACCTGTCATTATAATCGTCCAGATTTTCGCAGTCTCCCAGGCATTCGAAGCGATTCTGCAACTCGAGCTGAAAGCTCTCGGGGTTTTGGAGTTGGATAGGCGCTGGTCGGAGCGTAGACTTCATCAGTCGACACCTTTCGAGTTTTATTCTAAGATTCAATATGCCTCTTACCAATCGGTGATCGCTTCCTGTTTTTACGGCATTGATCACAGAGACATCATTGAATATGTGCCTCTTCGTCGACAAGATGAAGTCAATCTCATTTTTTGTAACGCCATTAGGATGCAACCATGTCCACTTTCGCTGTTTTGGCTTTTTGAAGAAGGAGTTCATCATAAAGAGGCCCTCCTTCTCCATAAAGCCGGCCAGCAGATGACCACGTGCATTCCTCGTTCCATATCCAAAATTCCCCACTCTCAGCTCATCATCGCTTCGTTTGCCCAGTTTCGCGTTAAAGTCCCCCATCACAACGGTATAGTGGGCCTGGGAGCTATGTATGGCTCTAGAAATATCCTCATACATAGTCTCTACCTCGTCGTCGGAGCGATATGAGGGCGGTGCGTATACTTGTATTACCTTCAACGAATACCGTTTGGTGATTCTGAGTACAAGGTACGCTACCCTCGCCGAAACACTCTCGAACTGGACCACGTTGTTGACGAGGGACCTGTGGACGATAAACCCGACACCACCCTGGGACAGTTGGTCGCCCTCCCGGAAATAGAGCAGGTTTCCGGATTTAAGGATCATGGTGTCCTCCCCCTCTCTTCGGACTTCACATAATCCTACAATATCCCATCGTAACCTGCTCAATTCTTCCTCCAGTTCAGCGAGCTTCTCGTCGGTCCGCAGTGTGCACGTGTTGTAAGTTGCCAGGGCCAAGGGTCGTCGGGGTTGGTAGCCTGGTATCTGCCGGAGATTCTTAGCACCCCCTGCCCCGCCGTTACCGTGACCGCTACCAGAGTCCGGGATAGCGGGGCCGCCGGGGACTAGGGGCCGTGTTGTGGGTGTATCAACCATAGGGGGGTTTTGCCGTAATCGCCACGCTTGGCAGGCGGGTTGGCGATCGCAGTGTGATGTCATAGTACGCGGAAAGATGCTGCTGCCCATCCTCCGGTGTTTTAGATCCCTTAGTCGCCTCTTACGACACCCACGGGAAGAGATGGGTTGGTGCTATTCTAGGGCCACACCACAGGCCACAGACTATAAATTTTTACTACCTCATAAATATTAGTTTATTTATTTTTAATTTTACCCAAAGATATGTATGTGTTTGTTAAATATCTTCTGAATTTGTATAATCATAATCAACCTGCAAAACCTGTTACGCCAAAAACCTTAACATTTTCCATGTGTTATGATTTTCCTTTAAGTACCATCTTCCCACTTTTCATGCGAGGTCGGCATAGTACAGGTATAATATAGTTCTCTCTTTGTTCTATTGTATAATCATTAAGTATAGAGTTTCAAAATTTTTGGTCAACTAGTTGGGCATCATAAAATTTAATTAAGGCGGGTCATCAGTCACGGGTCCCGTCTGCTCCTGCAAGATAACGTTGGGTCACGCTGCACTAACCATGATGAATGTACCTCTGGCATGTCTCCGTGACAGCGACTAGTTAAATAACCCATGCAATTAACACGAAGAACCAAGAAAATCGATACAATATTCATAAGTTTGCTCGGACCGGCAAACAAACCGAGATTCACGATTAATCATTCACCGTTATCGAATAGTGGAGTCGTGATGAAGTAGCGGTTGGGTTAATTACGATTAGCGCTAACTAGATGTTGACCCCGACGCCTCTTCACTGACCAGCGGTCATCCATAATGCAGCACTCGACGGGTTATCAACCTCATCAACTAATTCAATTCCATCATCCCAAACTTAGAGGACCTTAACAATGGTGAATTATTATTACATCTAAAATGATGTGATATACAAATTGAACGCTTCCAATTCAAACTTGGAATATTAAAATGCCCATACAAAGGCCTCGCGCTCGTTACACGAAACGTTCACCTTCTCACTCCTCATTAAAATTTGTACGACAGCTTCTAAATTTCTACTCTTTTCTCCGCACCTCCATTTCAATATACAGGAAAAAGTGGAAGAGCGATGTGTACGGAGTACCGAGGCAGGCTGCAAAACTTTGCCTCCCCAACCCAAGGGGGGCAAAAGTGTTGCCGACGGGTGAGCGCTACTTATAGCTATGTCGGGGAAAAGTTTTCCGTGTTGCGGGTAGGGGGTGGTGGGGGCGGGTGGACGCATGCGCGCCGGGCTAGCCGCAGAGCTGACGTGACAGTCCTGCTCAGGACTTTGCCTCAAACGGCGGGGCTTTGCCTTTTTGTTTGCCAAAACGCAGTGGTTACGTAACTACTGCTATGAGAATGATATGTATTATCCTATTTTTTGTCATTTATGCCACTTAGTTTTAGATAAGTATATGAAAACAAATATTTTTTTGTTTTTGTAGCTATATTTTCGTAACAGATTCTTATGTTTCTGGGATTTATTAAGCAAAATAATAATTTGATCGTACGTATAAATATGCATAATGAGAGGACCTATTAAACTAGTTGGGTCACGTTGAGGCCCTCGAGGGGGCAATCGATACGATCTGCCCCACACCCCGCTGCGGCCAGTTTTGACACCGCCTACGACGTAGCAGCTACGACGCTACGGTGCTACGGATCGCGGCGTAGCGGTGGCGTCAGAAAAGTTTATCCTTGATGCATTTTGTAAAAAATGTATTGTTTATACGAGATGGCATTTTGTTTTTACTCGAGCTGAGAGTTGTGATACTTTGTCGGTAGGTTAGGTAGAAGAACATTCCTCAAGATATGTTAAACTTCTCGGAATTTCTGGAAAATATTAAAAATAGGAAATTTGTTATGGGGTTAAAATTTTGTAAATATTTTCTGATTTTATATTCTTATAGTTATATGAAATGGAATCTTCTTCCGCTTCCTAAGATAGGTACTTTACAAAGAAAAATATTTATTAGCAAGTAAAACATTCAAAAATTAAGACAAAAACAAAGTTGGTAAAAAAAATCAATACATCATCGCAAAATTCGACCTTCACCGCGACCCCGCGCCGAACTAACTCTGTGAACTTGAAACGACTCTCGCGCAACTTCCAACAGGATTTGTTGTTGCTCTGTTTGTTGCCAAACTAAATTTGAGTTGCTAAACTAAAGTTGCGGATATTTAAAGAGAACTTTTTCTCGAGTCAACGGCCGGCGTCACCCAGTTTCGGAGTACCGAGTTATGGCAGTTTGAAACTACTCGGACCTCCGATGCAAGAGGTCATGGCGCTAATTTGACCTTGCCTATAAGTTGGTAGTTCTAATTGGACCGTATTGTGTGCATTTGGATGAATGTTCCGTATGACTTTGGTTTGGAAGCAGGGATACTGTTTTATGTTTGCTGCCTATAAATTTATGAACTTGTTTTATGTTTTTATTACGGATACTCACGTGTGTTGTCTATTTATCACGTTAGATTTAATCAAATTATGAAATAGTTTTATTTTATGTCAGCAGATGTTTTAAAGACTGCACAAAATAAAGTTAAAATAAAATAAGTAAAATACCTTGCTATTCATTTTGGTTTCACCATATTGAAGGACATCCCTTGTATTTATTATTTGGCAAGCCGAAATTAAGTAAAGGTATATATATAGTTGCGTTGTATTTAAATCTTTTTGGTAACGTAAAATTTTAGAAAATTAAATCTACTAGTAATGATGGTTTGAATTTATTCAATTCTAGGACGAGACTCTGCATTAAACTGTATATTTTTTATCAGCTTTCGCCACATTCTCATCCCAACTAGCTGAAGCTTCCAAAATGACAGCATCACATAAAAAATACACGGCTACGACAGAATAGAAATAATTACTTCGTATCCCGGGCAAGGCACCGAAACGCAACAACAACCATACTTCGGTCTCTCTCAGCTCATTTAAGCATAATGTGGAGTAGAAAGAGATAGCTGAACGTTACCTAAATAAAACATAACGGCTGAGAACACGAGCCATATTGCCTCGCTGGAAAAGTTTTAAAAAGTTTTCTTTGCGGGCCCATTACAAGTGGGTTTGTGTGTGCGTGCGCTCGATACACGCGGTCGATGGGGCTGATGTGTCAGGGTTTGGTAGAAATTCAGAATAATCATAAGTGATTGTAGTAGTTGATCCTTGATTGGTATTATTTGTAAGGTAGAGCTGTAGTCTATTTTATTTTGACTGACTCAAAACATTACTTATCTATCAGAGATGTTGCCTCATATTTATATAGAAAAGTCATTCATTCTGCTATTATTATAAACTTGAATGTTTGGGAGAATGGATGTTTGAATGTTTGTTACTCAAAAACTATTATTTAGACGCATTTTGCCATACCAACACGGCTAGAATGAAACTTCTCTTTATCTCCATTTATAAATAAACTAAAAAATTTTTTTTGTTGCATTTCGTCAATCCGTGTGACCTCAGCGCGTCTGTGTGAGTGCTCCGCTCACGCACACACCGCCGCGCGCCTACACAATACTTTCGTTGTGTAGGCGCGCGGCGGCTTTATTTCCATGAAAAAGTTTTGAAAATCGATGGCTTTACTCCGAGCTGGCAAACTTCTGCGTCATATAGCCATAAATACGCGCGCTCCGTGTTTTGCCCGCTGCGCCAGTCAGCCGTTGCTGTTTTCTTGTAATATTCTGTAAAACGGGCTTGTTATGAATTATTTTCATATCATAAATAAAACATTTTTATGAGATATCCCTATCTCCTGTGTTTCATTCTGCGTTCTAATAGTTGGAAACCATAAAATCATAAGTTGAACGATAGCAAATTAATAGACACAAATAGAAAAAAGAAGAAAGAAAATTTATGTTTCCTAATATTTTCTAAAACATCGTTAACCATCAACATTCCTATTTCAATCTTAAATAATCCTTTCCCAACAAACTAACCTAATTTCAGATTTGCATGCTTAAGATTAAAATAATGAAAATATATCGTCTTGAGCCATGCGACGCGCCATTCTGCGGCGGGCGCCATCTTGAAAATATCGCTTTGATATATTATTGTTTATAAATAATGGCCCGAAGACCCTCCCAATTTAATTGTGGCGTATCCTCGAGAATGGCTTATTAAGCGGCCAGTTAATATTTCCTTATTGAGGCATTATTAATTCGGTTAGTCAGGTGCGACGCCTCCAGCGGTTATTTGGGCCAGTAACTGGTTATTATCTGCCGAATTATTTTGTCCTGGCCAATTTGTTTGAAGCCTTTGACGGGCAAGATAGAGTTAATTAAGGCCGATCAAAGTGTGCTGTTGAGCTTGTTGACTTGATATTTACGTCAAAAGTCGGTGGAACTTTTGCAGGTAGCGTTGAGATTCTAGGTTGTTGAAGATGGTCGCCATACTTTTTTTTTTGGTACGCTGCCACAGGAATGATGAATTGACAGTGACAGATTTCAAAGGTAGTGGTATTGATTCTATCCTTTCTCTTAGTACGTAATATCTTGATGTTTTCTCTGCCTTATTATCTTAATTTCCTTGTAACTGTAGTGATAAAGGTATAATTATTTTGTTTAGTTTCTAACTGAAAGTACATATTTTTGGTTGAAGTTATTACATTTCTTATGATCAAAAATAAGAAATAATTTTAGGATTGTTTAGAATTTCTAATTATTCTCCTTTAATTTGGTTGAAGATTATTACATATTCTATGAACTAAAATAAAGAATAGTTCTTTATTTACCATTAGCTGTTGCCCACGTCTTCGCCCGCGTGAGTTTCCGCTTCGTAGTAACCTATACTCATACTCAAAATTTTAGCCGTTATCCCGTGTCCCTGTACTCAAAATTTTAGCCGTTATCCCGTGTCCCGCGGGAACTATATAATAATATTGATGAACGGGAACAGATGTTCCAGATCTTCAATATTTATACGTCAGTAGAAAATGCATATCAGGTTGAACAACTTTTGCTAAGGCGCCATTTCTATATATGTAATAGTGTAGCTGTAGCTCTTGAGTTCTCATTGCTTCATCAGATGATCCTGATCTTCGATTTTTATACGTCAACAGAAAATGCTCGCTTTGATCGTCAGATTGAATAAACTTTTGCTAAGGTACCATTCTATATTTCTTAAAGTTTAGCTGTTCTGTTATGGTTCTTCATCAGGTGTTCCAGTAGCTTTTCAAAATCAATTACCAGCCTATATGTTGCAGCAGCTACATAGCTATACAACAAAAAAGTGTTCATGTATAATCAAACTGTCCAGTAGTTTTTGCCCGTGAAACGCGTAAATACATACAGACCCCAGACAGACAGACAGACAGACAGACAGACAGACAGACAAGAAATCCAAAAAAATATATTTTGCTTTCTATTATTCTTTTTAGGTGTCCCCTCTATCCATTTCAGTCAAAAATACTAAATGTACAGACAAAATATTTTTTTTACTGTTTTATTATATGTATGGATGACAAATTTATTAAGACAATTATTTTCTACCATTTTCTTTACTAGCACATGATCCTCATATTGCACGCATACTTCAAAATCTTCAAAATATGCAAGTCATACAATTTAATTGCAAACGATCGGAATGCCATTGTAATGAGCATAATGACAAACAGTTTACCCCGCATCCTGATGCATTATTTAGAACGGCATAGTTTAAGAGCTACGTACAATTTAATCACATATTCTTGAGGGTACCTTTGTACAGTTCAAAATAATCGATTTTCCAATTTTTAACGATTCAACTCAGATTATATTTTGACAACAATAAAAAAAACAAAAATGTACTAGAGTTATCTAATCTATCTAAATGTGTTTCACTAAAGACTTAATCATATTTTTATGTTTAAAATACACGTGTTAAAAATACAAAAATAAATGTGCATAAATTAGACAATTTATTCTCAATGACTTGATGAGACATCAGTAACCTACTGGTTACTTAGCAATAAGTTACCGAGCTTTAACTTTTTTTATCTTTTAAGATTTATTCCCACATTTTAAAGACTTTTTTTTCACTCTGCGATCTACTAAGAGGTAGAATGCAGTCTCACGGTGCTCATTTATCAAGATCGCCATCTGATTGGGGCGCCTCAGCTGCGTTTTATTGTAGAATTACCCAACGCCCGTTCAAATTTTAATTTATATTTCCAACGACATATATTTATTGAGCTGGATGCCAATTTTCAGCAGTTCGCTGTTTTCTTAAAATCATATTTCTCTGGTTATTGAATTGTACTTTATTTACAACTGCGCTGTTGTTAGTCGCAAATTAGTGCCAGTTATTTTGAGGAAAATAAACCTTTATCTTTTTGTGGGATTCAAACTTCACGACTCAAGGCTCTGCCTACTTATATTTGTATCAATTTGTTTTAGGTATACCTAATATATTATATTATATATATTGAATTATTTACTTAAATATACTTAGGTACTTATATTTGTATCGACTTCTGCTCTATGAAGTTGCCGTTTGAGTGAAAAAATAAAAACCTACGGTATTTATCATGTGTTTCGGATGATATAATGGAATAAAAAAAGAATTTATCAGATCATTTCAACATCAATTATCCGCAAAGCTCATTATAGATTTATTATTGTAGATAGGAATTTAATAAAAAAGTAAGCCCAATATCATTATTATTATTTACTACCAATTTGATGATTTTTATAACAAAACAGTTCTACAATTACGGTTTTTATCAAGCAACATTATACTTGAAAAACAATTTAAACGAGTTCCTTATTCTGTTTTAAATAATATGGTAATTCGACATTACAAAGTCAAACAAGAATTTTCCCAAGAAAAAATGCATCTACTTCAAGCGGCTAGAATATCTGATTTTTATCCCTTTGAAGCGCTGAATAATAAAACATTGCTATAACATTTCTCTCTTAATCTTAACGCCGGTTTTAAAAGCCTGTGCATTATCTAATAGAAGTCGAAGTAATATCGTCGTCTAAAAATAACAAAAGAACAGACGATAAACCCGTTCAAATAAATGTAAAATTGCTCAAAGTGTTACTATAAAGATGCTGCTGATTTATCTACGCCACATATTTTGCCTAAGGTGTAGAGTTTGTGGAATTTGGGCTTGTAGAGGTAGGGTGGTGCATAGTCATATGTGCGAGCTAGCCATATGGTCTGTCTTGGCAAATTTTACATTAAAATTTATGATGGGATGGTCTCACGACTCTTGGCTCTATAGTATGAAAGCGCAATGAGTACCTACCCATGGGTCCTCAAAGAGCGCTAAAGATAAAAAAAATTCTGTTGTGTCATAAAATTAGTTTTATGATAGTTACAATGTGTCAATTTTGTACAACGATGAACAGAGAGTCAAACGATCTCCAAAATGGTGAACTGCAAGAAGGAGAATTCTGTACTGTCCTTAATTTGTGTCCGTGGTCCGAATTTCGTGAACGCCATTGTAACTCGTAAATTACAAGGGTATTGTTTTATGCTCTCTCATTACATAGATTGTTCTAGAGGGTGGATATTAACGTTGTTATGGATTTCCAAACGCTGCCCCTGGAAGAATCGCTTTTTATGATTTATGCGATGCATTTTGATTGTTTTAAAGATTTATGTGTTCATTATAGTTGGAGTATTTGAAACTTATTTTTTAAATTTATTCTTTGATACTCTAATATAGGTATATTCCATGTTGACTTCTATCCTATTTTTTTTTTAATAATAAAATATTAAGGAGGCGGCGGTGCATTCCTAATAAAAGGTACCTACATAAATAAATAATAAATAAATAAATATATATGGACAAATCACACAGATTGAGTTAGCCCCAAAGTAAGTTCGAGACTTGTGTTATGGGATACTAACTCAACGATACTATATTTTATGACAAATACATATATAGATAAACATCCAAGACCCAGGCCAATCTGAAAAAGATCATTTTCCATCTTGACCTGACCGGGGATCGAACCCGGGACCTCCGGTGTGGCAGTCTGGCGTGATAACCGTTAGGCCACGGAGGTCGTCAAAATATATATATCATATCTTGATGAATAGACAAATGTACATATAACTATATGGGATATTATAATATTTCTATGGTATATAACCATTGAGAGGTGGAATCGAAGGAAAAAGCCATTTTAGATATATTTTACTTAAATTAAACAGCGTGTCACAATAAAATTAAATACCTAAGCGATGTGTTAAATAATGCATTTTCACCCAAAACATACAAGTCACGTTTCCATCAGTGTCATTCGAGTCATAGACAATGTAGCTTTATCTTAAGAATCAATTAATGCGTGAGGGGCGATGGTGCCTGGTACAAGGTAACATGGCTGGCCCAGTCGGTATGCGGTAGGACCAAAAATTAAGTCTACGTGTGTTATCTGCTCTTGAATATTATTTACACAGTTTTCTTTGAAAATTAATCTATAGTAATTATCAAGGGAATGGGTTTAAAATGGGGATTCTTGTCATAGGCTATGTGTTAGCAATCTATCTATATATAAATATATATAACTCAAAGGACTGACTGACTGAGTGACATAGTGATCTATCAACGCACAGCCCAAACCACTGGACGGATCGGGCTGAAATTTGGCATGCAGGTAGATGTTATGACGTAGCATTCGCTAAGATTAGTCGCGAGTCGCAAAAGCTGTCACTTTATAAATCTGGATCTCCATTCCACCAATAAGTCCATTATTCAGCTTAGTATTCAGTCTCGTGACTCCTGGCACTATCTAACCCAGTAAGGGATAAAGACGTGAATCTGTACTTTACAAATTGTATCGTTTTTCTTACGTAGGTATAGGTATACACTGGCAGAACGGTGGTTAAGTGGTTTTACATTCCCATTATCTTTTCTTGTAGCAAACGTATCTGGTAATAATACAAAAATTGTAAGAACGATGTTCAAGGCCGATTTTTTATAATAAATTTTCAGCCAGAATTTTATCAATACACTTAATAAATACTGTCTAAAAGTTGAATATAATTTCAATTATATGTTAAAATGATAAAAGTTCGCTTTGACGTTAAACCTTAAAGTCTGGGCGGATGTGGCCATAGGCCTCCTTCCGGGTCGCTGCTTCCGAGCCAGTACCACATGCAAATTCTATTTTAGCCAAGAGATAAATTAATAGAGTTGACAAACATGTTTACATCCTGAGCTGGATCTATACAAATAAATGGAAATGTGCTTTAAGAGATAGAGGAAAGCATAGTAAAAATATTGTTCAGATAAAGGAGAAAGCAAGCATCGTGTCATATAGGGAGGTCAAACGGATAGCTGAGGCTTGACAAATGCTCTACCGATACGAAAAATATCCTTAAATTAAAATAAAATTAATGAAGCAATACTTTCATAAAGAAATGTTATCTGCCCGCCCGAGAAACGCTTTTCGACTTTTAATGTCATTTTGTTTGAAAGCGAAAGTTTTTATTGTTTCTCAATTAACATATACTTTTGATCCAGAAATTCGAAGCTGGGCTCTCACGGTAAATTCTATAAAAATATATTTTTAATGTTACCGACTAGCTGTAAAGTTCTTACAGAGTATGAGAGGGAGCATAAAATCAAACGTTTATTCCGAAAACAGTCCTTTACAGGCACTTTTTCATATCAAAATTTTAAAAACTACACCATATTATAAAATATACATACTCAAAGCTACAAACTATTTTGGCATGACCTCTGCTGAGAAGTAACGCCGAAAGCAACTCATTAAACATTATTGGTCCTTATCATGCAAGGGCTTTTTATATATGTATATATAAACGTAATGTCATCTCTTTGCTTTATACAAGCTCAAAGTCAATTTGACGGATTTTCCGAGCGCTGAAAGCTTTACGATGTCGGTTTGCGCTTTGATTATAAAATTACCGCCGTTGCTTCAACTTGCTAATGGAATATTTTGTACAGTGTTTGTTACCATTAAACTAAGGGTTTAAAGTTATCTATATTTTGTTTCAGGTATGCAAATTGGAGCAAAATTGTTAATAAAAAAAACTAGTTTGATAACGACTAAAATTAGTAAGTAAGTTTTTTTGACCCAAATTATATGAAGACCCTTATCGGCGAAGCTGTTACAATGAACTTCTTTTATTGCTGCCTGAAATACGTTGAAAATAAAAATATAGGTAACGTTATAAGTCATTGAGAAAAGTCCATTATGAAAAAATATACTTACACAATTTCTCCACAAACCCCATTGCAGTAAGTCAATATTACAACCGGTAGTCTGAGACTGTAAAATGCAGCAGTCGTGTATAAAGTTAATCAGGGAGTATCAGCTAAATCCGAAACACTGCAATAATGTCACGCTCGCGCTTAACCCTAGTGCATGTTAGAGTACTTGCTGTAAGGATCGTGCGTTCGACACTCTCGTATAAAGTTTTTTTCTAAATATTCATCAGAATGGCGACAGTTTTCAAATTAATCTCGGTTTAAAGAATGTTTATTTCACTCATAAAAAAACAATACAGTTCACAAGCAATACATATTCTTAGAAATAAAGTTAGAGGGTAGATCCAAGTTTAGGCACGTAAAAACAACGAGCAAAATTTATTGCAGTGACCCAAAAAATCAATTTAGTGTAAAAATAGAGAAATGTGTATCTGTCTAGTCTGTCCTGTCTGTGAATTAGTGTGCTAGTAGTTTTGTGTAGTATTTTAGTCTAATTATTATTTTCGTATAGGTATGTTTTTATATTCCTTTTAAAAATATTAATGCTTTCAATTTCTTTTAAATCATTGGGGAGGCTATTAAATATTTTTACGCCATTGTAAAGAATAGTTTTTTTACCGTAATTAGTTCTGTGTGAGTACAATTTTATCTTATTTGTATTCCTCAGGTTGTGGGTGAATTTTCTTTTTGTTAGCTGAATATTAATGTGTATATTTCCAGTTAAAATCTTTTTTATTAAAATACATATATATAACATATAAGTTAGTTTGAGGTCAAAGAATTTGTATAGGTATATTTTTGTATAGGGTTTTTGTGCATGTTAATCTGTCATAATTAAAAAGAATTTTTATAGCTTTATTTTGTATTCTTTGCAATGGTCGAAGGTTAGTTTCTGCAGCGGTACCCCATACTTGAATCAGGTAGTCCAAATTAGATTTTACTAATGCATTGTATAGCAGTGGTCGAATTTTGTATGGGATACAGGATGCCATTCTATGTAATACACCTACAAGAGGAACTATTTTATTTTTAACATAATTTATGTGTGATTTCCAGGTAAGTTTATCATCCAATATCAAACCAAGATATTTTTCCTCGTGCGATCTATGAATTTTGTCACTATTTATTGTCAAACTCGGATTATTTTTTGTAGTAAATATCATATAAGATGTTTTTTTAAACTATGGATTTGACTATGCTTCTGTGAAGATGATATACTCTTGAAGATGAAGACTCTTTTCTTGCGGATTTTATTGTTTTCTATACAGTACAGGTATATTTAAATATATAATTTTAAAATCTTGACAAAGTTTTAGTATTAAGTTGTAGGCCTCTTTTTATAGTATTGATAATGAGTATAAGTTCTTGTGTGAATGTCTGTAACGTGTGAGGGCCTAAACTAACTAAAGGAGCGTAATGGATACACGACACACTTCACTGATAACTGTTAATTTATTGTCAATTTAGTACGAACAATGTTGTACAGAATTTTCACTAATTAGAATCCAAAATATCACTAACACAGATAAAATAATATGACGCGCACGGCTTAGGATTTATTAATACAGGTACTAGTGATATAGACCACTGTGAGGTGACGACTGAATTGTGTCGACACGCGGTAGGAACGCGAAGCCAAAACTGCTGACCTAGTGTGTCCCTACAATACACCCTTCCTAAATTTTTGGTTAACAGGAACAAAAATTTTAACAAAGTTTTAAAACGAAAAATCTAAAACATCATACAACTGGCACAGGCTACGCGTTGCAATGCGCCGCGTAAGCAAAAATGGCCTGGCCTCGGCGGTCGATTCGTAAACAACTAAGTACTTGGAACTACAAGCTTGTATGATGCAATAGACGACGATAATTTGAAACACTGAATACAATACAAAACATAATTGAATTTTGAATTTAAGTAAAGTGGAATGAAACACATGAATACAAAACAAAATATCCTTAAGCCGTGATTGAAAATGGAAATTTTGAACAGAATGTCATTTACAGCATAAAATTAATTGATTAGTAGGTTTGTAAATTTTGAAAAAAATTACATTTGCAAAAAAAAATATGTCTAAATTTTTATGCTAAACTTTAATACAGAATACTAGAATAAAGGTAAATTTGGAATGCATTGGTTTTTTAATTTTTACCTAATTACATTATACAATAGGTAGGTATTAAAATATATTGTACCAGTGAAAAAAAAAATCAGACTTAAAGATAATTAGATTTAAGAACTAAGTGTAGTAAGTATGTGAAAAGCGTTTTTTATCCAAATGCACTTTTGAATTGACGTCAACTAGTACACCACTGTTGTTGGTTGAGCAGGTTGTACGGGCACAGCCTGGACTCTCGTGGTAGGAGTTGGTAGGCTGGCGCTGTGAACCTCTCGTCTCAACCAGTTTTTAGTTTTCTTGATACAATGTTGGCGCACAAAACACACCATAACACAAATAAGCAAGACAACAGTCACTATTACCATAATGGACAAATAATCCAATCTCGACTCTACTGTACTATGTGATTGGGCCTGGGCGATCGCAATATTTTCTTGTTTTGCTTTGACCAACGCCCATTGTGACTTTCTTGCCAAATAAAAAAACTGTAGAAGAATGAACAAATTCAACGATTGTAATTACTTTTAACTAAACAAGAATTTCAAACTAATCACTTTTCACACACTTTCACAAAAAAATAAGTATGTAGTACGTATTCTAAGTAACGTTTTTTGCAAAAATGCTATATTTTATATGACTAAGTACATACTTTTCAATTGACCGAGATTCCAATGTGCAAGTATAACAACATTTTCTGATACACTATGTATCTTTAAATTCTGAAATAACTTTAAATGAATGCCTTACATATGATTATATATTTAGGTTTTTTATTACAGTAATAAGATTCAAATTGACATTATTTTGTTTTCATATCTTTAACTCAAGGTGGATACCTAATTAATAGGGTTTATCTAAGTTAAATTCATACAATTTATAATGTCAAATAACTACCTATACTGAATACTGCATTTATTTTTTAAACACATAACACTTGTAACTTAAATAGTACTTGTATGCAAAAATTATCATATCCTATGCAATTAACTATCATTCGCAATGACTAAAAAATGTATTCATAAAATAAAATATTCAATATAATAGCAGTTGCCAACAAACATTAAAAACTTTTCTGTTAGTAGAACCCTTGGCATCCCAACAGCTTTAAGAATAAAACTGTTGAGCATCGCGGCCTGCGGGAACACTACAAGTAAAAACATATTTAACTCTATAAATTAAAACGAACTGGCGGTTTAACTATACGACCGCGACTTGTCTTAAAAGTAACACGTTCTTTTTCTTTAGAAGCAACTGGACTTGACTGTACAAAACTATCATTTTCATTATTAGTAGTAGGCTCTACGACATCGTTACTCTTAGGCAAGGAGCCGGACATGCTATTTGTGTCCTCGTTGAACAAATAAGCCGGTTTTAACCTGTCTATCGAAATATTAGCCTTACGATTAGGTAACTGTACCTGAAAAACTTTATCGAACCGTTTAAGGACGGGATAAGGTCCGTCATACGGAGGGCGTAAAGGTTTTCTCACAGTGTCATCTCTAACAAAAACATGAGTGCACGTCTTTAAATCTGGATGTACAAAAAATGATCTTGAACTACCATGTGACTTGAAACTAGGCTTTAAAGCTTCTATTTTATGACGTATCCTATCTACTAGCGTATCGTCGCTTATACTTGTATCTGCACTATCGTAGAAATCACCAGGTAACCTAAGGGTACGACCAAATGTCATTTCGGCAGCACTGACGCCATTGTCGCTTCTCAGAGCTGCTCTAAGACCTAACATAACTGTATGTATCTCCTCAATCCATGAGGTGTTGTTACCTAACCTAGCCGTCAACGCTGTTTTTAAAGAACGATGCCATCTTTCAACCCTACCGTTACTTTGGGGATGAAATGCCGAAGTTCTGTATCTTTGAATACCTAAACATTTTAATAAACTTGCGAACAAATTACTTTCGAATTGCCTTCCTTGATCCGTAGTTATTTTCACAGGACAACCGTAACGAACAATCCATCCTTCATACATAACTTTAGCTACACACTCAGCAGTAATTTCTTTAACTGGAAAAGCTTCGGGCCAACGTGTTTTTCTATCTATTATAGTTACACAATATCTATAACCATCGGATGTGGTTGTCAAAGGTCCTATAATATCACAATGTATATGTTCGAAACGATTGACATCTGAAAATTCTTAAAATTCTGAAAAATTATGTCTATTGACCTTTGCTTTTTGACATTGAATACAAGATTTTGACCATAAACTGATGTCTCGATTCATACAAGGCCAAAAATATTTTTGTGTAACTAATTTCCTCGTTGTTCTAATACCGGGATGACTTAAATTGTGAACAGCCTCAAATGCCGTTTTTCTAAAATGTTCCGGTAAATATGGCCTGATATTATTCATTGAAACTTCGCAATATATCGGTTTATTGCTTAATGGCAAAAACATTTTGTGTAATATAACATTGTTATTGTTCGCTACGGTTCGTGCTATGTACGGGTCTTGTTCTTGCGCGTCAGCTAATTCGTTGAAATCAAGTACTGTGGGACAGGAAATTGTGTCTACGCGCGACAACGCATCAGCAACAACATTATTTTTACCTTCTACGTATCGGATATCAGATGTGAACTCACTGATAAATAACAACTGCCTTGTTCTACGAGGCGTTTCTTTGTTATTATCAACGTTTTTAAATGCAAAAGTTAAAGGTTTATGATCTGTGAATATAATCAAATGCTGTCCTTCAAATAATCTTCTAAAATATCTGACTGCCAAACATATACCTAACAACTCCCTATCATAGGTGCTGTATTTTTGCTGCGCTAATGTCATCTTTTTTGAAAAATAACCTAAAGGTTTCCAATAATCACCTATTTTTTGTTGTAAAACGGCTCCTACACATTTATCTGATGCATCTGACATTAAAGCTATTGGTGAATCTGAAATAGGGTGAGACAATGTAACGGCGTTTTTTAAGCTCTCTTTACATTTCTCAAAAGCTAAAATAGATTCTTGTGTCCACTCAATTTTAGTTTTATCATTTTTCTTGCAATTGTGCAAGTAGTTATTAAGTTCAACCTGAGAATTGGGAATATGAGACCTATAAAAATTTACAATTCCTAAGAACCGACGTAATCCCTGGATTGTCTCTGGTTTAGGGTATTCTAAAATAGCTTTTACCTTATGTTGCAGTGGCCGTATGCCTTCCTCCGCGACCTCGAAACCTAGAAAATCGACTTTTTGACTTACCAAAATTACACTTTGGAAATATTGATAGTGATACCGTACTCTTGTAACCTTGAAAATACCTTCTCTAGATGCTCCTGGTGAAGATTTGGTGTCTCTGAGACCACCAAAATATCATCTATATAGCAAAAAACAAAATCTAGGCCTTGGAAGACCGTAGACATGAATCTTTGAAAAGTTTGAGCTGCGTTACGTAATTCGAAACCCATTCTCGAAATTCGAAAAGTCCAAATGGAGTTATAATCGCAGTTTTCTCAATATGGTGCTCTGCAACGGGTATAAAATGATAGGCTCTATTTACATCTCTCTCTCTCTCTCTCTCTCTCAGCCGAAAGACGTCCACTGCTGGACAAAGGCCTCCCCAAGGATTTACATCTAAGGTACTAAAAATTTTTTTACCTGCCAATTAATAAGTGAAGTCCTGCAACCTAGGAATTGGGTATCTGTCGGGCTTAGTAACTGCATTTAATTTGCGATAATCGCCGCAAGGTCTAATATTTCCGCTTCTTTTAGTAACAATATGTAATGGACTAGCCCAAGAACTTTTAGAAGGCCGACAAATGCCCAAATCCTGCATAACCTGAAATTCTTCCTTCGCTTTCTTGTATCTGTCTGGGGGTAGAGGTCTGGCTTTGGCATACACCGGGGGACCCTTGGTTTCTATATAGTGACAAACATCATGACTAGGAGGCTCTCTGAAAGAGATAGGTTTCGTTATTTCCGGATATTTACTCAGTAATGCATGATAAGGGTGGCTCTCATCAACTGTTTTAACTGAAGGCTCCGTGTAATTTACAACAGAAGCATTAACTTTAATATTAGTTACATTATCTATTAATTTTCTGGATTTTAAATCTACCAATAAACCAAATTTAATTAAAAAGTCTGCACCTAATATTGGCTGTTTGACATCTGCTATTATAAACGTCCAACGATATGCTCTACGAAGACCTAAATTTAGTTCTAATGTCTTTATGCCAAATGTTTTAATTTCAGTGCCATTGGCAGCATATAATTTATAATCAAAATTTCTATTGATACATTTGCTAGCATTTTTAACTGGTAAAATTGAAATATTTGCACCTGTATCTATTAAAAAACGAAGTCCACTGTTGGAGTCCAAGACGCTCAAGCGGTGTGATGGCTGGATGGCGCAAGCTTCCACCGCAGCTTGCACCTCACCTAGTTTTCCGGCTGCTTCCTCCATGCGCAGGGCTGAACGCATTTATGAGCCCTGTCCCGGAACCTGAAGTGATAATGGCATAACCAATTTGGCCTTCCTGGCTTTGGTCTAGGTCCTCTGCTTCCCCGTGACGCCGAACGTTGTCGATTAAAACCTCTAAATCCTCTGCCTCTTTCTTTGCCTGTTCCTTCCGTGACGGTCTTGGTGTCCTCCGTTCATATTTTTCAGCTGCGTAGTTAATTTTGAAATTTCTGCTAAAATTCTGTCTTCTGACTGCGATGTTGATGGTGCTGCAACCTCTGATACCTGGACCGGTCGCGTGGCTTCCAGAACCGTGTCCGCGGTTGTCGCCAAATTATCTAAGTTTGTACTATCCGTCACAGCTAGCACTGCTCTAGCCGCCGCTGGTAGGTGATTTTGCCACAATATTCTTAATGTTTCGTCAGGAACCTTGCCTCGTGCCAATTCGCCAAGCTCCATCTCACTAAGTAATTTCTGTAATTGTCTCGTAGCTGATTCTTCGTAAATAGATAGTAACCGCTGCTTCAGCGCATTAAATTTTCCGGTGGCTGGTGGGTCCAAAAGTAAATCTGCAATCTGACTAATTGCGTCTTTTGTTAATTTCCCAATGGCTAAATCATATCTATTTTGGTCACTTATTTTCTGTGGATTAAGTATCGCCTCTATCTGTATAAACCAATGTCTAGGTTGGTCGGGCCAAAACTCAGGCAATCTTGAAGAAACCGAAACAGTAGCGATATCCATACTCGCTGTCGTGGAACCTGCGGGCTGTACCGGGTGCGCAGGCTGCCCAGGCTGCGCCGGCTGCTGCGCGGGCCGCGACCCGCTCGCGTCGCCAGGTTGTCCATTTGACATGATTCACAAAAATAAATTTCTTCAAATTTTTACGCCGAATGTACCTTAACCGTGCCGCCTTTTTATGGAGTGAGCCGTCACCTCACTCAATTTTTCATGTATCCAAACAAAAGTTCAAAGTCCGGGTCACCACTGTAGGCCTCTTTATAGTATTGATAATGAGTATAAGTTCTTGTGTGAATGTCTGTAACGTGTGAGGGCCTAAACTAACTAAAGGAGCGTAATGGATACACGACACACTTCACTGATAACTGTTAATTTATTGTCAATTTAGTACGAACAATGTTGTACAGAATTTTCACTAATTAGAATCCAAAATATCACTAACACAGATAAAATAATATGACGCGCACGGCTTAGGATTTATTAATACAGGTACTAGTGATATAGACCACTGTGAGGTGACGACTGAATTGTGTCGACACGCGGTAGGAACGCGAAGCCAAAACTGCTGACCTAGTGTGTCCCTACAAAGTTATGCGTATTACCTGTAACAATTTCAGAAGTAGGGACTATGGAATTGAAAAATAATTTATAATTTATCTTTAAACATTAAATCGATAATTATGATTTGCTAATTCATTCGTGAAAATTGCAGCCAATGCTAAATGCGCAACAATTTTCAAACAAGGCTTTTAGGTTCGAATCAACTCACAGTACTGCGAATGTTCAGCTAACCCGATTTATTTAGTGCAGCAAAAGCGTCACGAAACACGGCCGATGCAGTGGCATAAACCGACTGTAATTAGCATCCGGTGACTTTGCGACTTTTATTTATTTATTACCGAGTAAATACATACTAATTATAAAGATAAATTAAAAACTAAAATACAAGCTAAATTAATATACTAAAATTAAAAACTTAAAATAATTACGAATTGTCAAGTAGTCCGATCAACGAAGCTTTTGTAACCCGAATAATTCTCCCGCCTATGAAACTTGGCACATGGTGAAAATAGGTAATACAGATTATAGATATATAATAATCTAATAATTTTTATTACGAGAAGTTAGGTATTTTTACCTAAACATGAAAATCGTTTATAGCTCTCTGTGAAAAATTCCTCAGACTGAAATTCTTTCTGTATACGTCCCTATGTACTACTTAGAATATGTTTATAAAAGTATCTAATTTTTTTCGATTTCAAAGATACCCAAAATTTAACTTTTAACATTTTGCTCTATAACTTCTACTGAAAAATTGCTCTGCTAGTTTTTATTTTTTAATACGCTTTTATTTACATAAATAAATAGCTTTAATAAGTTATCTTAAAGATTTTTCTTTACAGTATTATAATTATTATTTTTCCGTAATTACGTTGTGTGAATAATTGCTCAGGCAAATTAATTACGTTTCTTAGTTAGGGGTCGCTCTATTATAATAGATTTTTCAATAATCTAATTAAAATTCAACTAAATAGCAAGTTTTTAAAATATCAATTTGTTAATGCCGAGTATTCACCGTGCCGCTTAGCAGTACGGGCGCGCGGGAGTGCAGAGGGTGCGGGGCGCTCGCGCAGAAAAGCGCGGTGCCCCAGACCGGCTGCGCAGGCGCGAACCGACTAGAAAACGAAGCAGTTGTGTGTGTTTGCGTATACCGTGTACTTTGTACCGACTTGTACGAGACTGGACGTTTGCCTCAATTGTATTTACAAAAGTGACACTTGCATCAATAACATTTTGCGAAAGAGACCTTTTGTAAATGTGACCTTTTGCGAAAGTTTTCTTTTGCGAAAGTGATCTTTTGCGAAAGTGACGTTTTGTGCGAACTGCGAATGTGACCTTTCGCAAAAGTTACTTTATACGAAATTGACCATTAGCAAAAGTAACATTTAGCAAAAGTGACCGTTTGCGAAAGTTACCATGCGAAAGTGACATTTTGTGAAAATGATCTTTTGCGAAGATGTCTTTTGCAAAGTGACTTTTTGCATTACCTGTTAATAAAAATAAATATGCACTTATTTATTGTATTTATAAAATAGGCCCAGGCGCAAAATGTCTCTTTCGTAAAATGTTCTCTAGTCCTATAATGTCTCTTTCACAGAATGCATCTTTCTCAGAATCGCTAACACACCTAATAACAATAAGCAGGGGATGGAAGTTAGTATGAAACTTTGTCATTTTGAAAGTGAAAGTGAAAATGAAATTTTAGATTCATGTTTCTGTTGCAAAAGGTCACTTCTACATAAGATAACTATCACAACACGTTTACAAAAGTTACCTTATGCGAAAGTGACCTTTTACGACATAAACATAAGCAATGACCTTTTGCGAGAGTGATCTTTTTCAAAAGTGACCATTTTCGAAAGTGAAGTTTTGCGAATGTGACCTTTTGCGAAAGTGACATTTTGTGAAAGTGCGCCTTTTGCGCAAGTAACTTTGTGCAAAAATGACATTTTGCGAATGTGGACCTTTTGAAATCAAAACCTCCAAAAATGGCAAAATAAAAATCGAATCGGAGAATGTTCGTCAGTGTGACAGGCATATTGTAATGTTAATACCTACATGGTTAATACGCACAATCGAATCTTCAAATGTTACGTTACAGGTTAATATTCGCAGTGTGGGACCAACTTAACAATCTACTATTTATCTAAGCGAAACTCACGCGGGCGAAGTCACAGGTAAAAGCTAGTAATCCTATAAAGTCAATTGCAGCTTTTTAGGGAACGTTCCCAGAAACAAGGGAATGTTCCCCATACATAAGTCGGGAATATTCCCCGGAAATTTGGAAATATGCCCGGGAACGTTCCCGAAAAGTAGGGAATATTGAAGATTTTTGAAAAAATGTTGTAATTATTATCTAAGGATATGTATTTAGATTATTTTATTATATTAGAAGTGATAAAAACCGCAATTATAAATTTTAAATGCAATATTCCCCAATATTTCCCCGGGAACGTTCCCTTCGTTTCCGGGAATATTCCTTCGTTCCCGGGAACGGCACATCACTAGTTTTATTTCGAAATATACCTACCTACTTCCTTGTTACAATGGCATAAGGTAATGAAAAACTCGCTACGGACATGCGCTAAACTTTTGTTACAATTTCAACCTTACAAGAGTAGTATTAAGAACGTTTCGCTGACTTTAGGCCGCGAACTGCATTTCGTCTGCCGTTTAGTAATTCCTTAAAAGTATATTATCGTTCGAAAATTTGTTAGATTATTGATAAATCTGTTTTAATATATAATCAAATGACCAATAGATATATAAGAATGGACGGAGTAATTTTTCACATGTCGTAATTAAGCGAAATTAAAAAAATATATGTTTCAAAATGAAAAACTTTTAGATAACTGAGAAAAGCTATGCATTTGAACATATAAAAGCATATTGAAAAATAAAAACCAGCAGAGCAATTTTTCAGTAGAAGTTATAATGCAAAAAGTTAAAAGTTAAATTTGGGGTATCTTGGAAGTAGAAAAAATATTAGATTCTTCTATATACATATTCTAAGTAGTACATAGGTACGTATAGAGAAAGAATTTCAGTGTGAGGAATTTTTCACAGAGAGCTATAAACGATTTTCATGTTTAGGTAAAAATACCTAACTTCTCGTAATAAAAGTTATTAGATTATTGTATATCTATAATCAGTTTTACCTATTTTTACCATGTGCTAAGTTTCATAGACAGAGGAATTATTCGGAAGTCTCCATACAACGAAACTCCTCGTTGATCGGACTAAAGAGCGTAGCCCCACCCCACGGCACCGTGCCCCAAAGGCTGGCTGCTTTATTTATTTGGCTTAAGATATATGACAATTTATATGTTTTATATTTTGCACTTTAGCTAGATAATGATTTATCAATTGATATATAAGAGGAAGAAGGCAATGATAAACCGCATCATCAATATTACCTAGTTGCCACCAGGTGATAGTTTTCAATTCAATAAAACTCGCTATACTCACACTAATAGGAATAAAGTTTACTGTTACATTGTATTAGAGCTAAATTTAGGAAATGGCTAATAAGAGCCTGAAAAAATTAGGCCAAATACTGTTGAAACAACTAGGAATTAATTACAGATATTACATTTCGACAGATTTGTAGAATGGGTTCTATTTTACTTAACGATAAAACCATACACATAGACATAGAACCCAGTGCACATTACAAACGCGCCCAAAAATAAAATTATCATTTCGTTCCCAAAACCTTGATAGAGCGATATTTCTCGTAACATGACAAATACGCACAAATTACAACGAAATTACGCAGGAAGCATACGACGTTTAGTATCACGTGCTGTGCGACCGTCGTTCATTAGGCCGCGTTGACAGCTGCGTGCGCGCCGCCCGCGCCTGGCACCGCCTATCGCGCCACCATCGATGACTAATAAACATCCACAAACCTCTTTATTTTACCAAAATCCTCAAAAACATACCCTATTTTATATACAATAAAATCTTACGCAACGCTAAACAAAAAATTGTATCGTCGAAATCGCGCGCGTGAAAACAAATCATCTCTGCGTCTGACTTCGACTTTCTACCGCTCGTAATAATGGACATATTCGATTGTTTCGATGATAGAACTGAATAATATTTTCAGTTATAATCGTGACCACTTCTAGCGAACACTTTAGGAGTTCACCCCCGAATTGAGCGATTCATGTCGGATACTTGCTCGTATCGACACAAAATATATTCGTATACGAATTATTTCTTCATTTCGATTTCGTGTCTATTTGTATTATGCAGCACGGAAACACGGAACACTCTATTTTAATGTTAACTTATTTATTTAACGATAAATCTTATTGCATGGTTAGTTTCACGGTCGATTGGATAATATTTCGAGTTAGTATCTGCATTTGCAGCAGGTAATAAATAACATTTGACAATGGCGCCATCATTTTTGTCTGTAAATTAAATTTTATTTAATAAAATTATTAACTTTCCATAAGGAAACTTTGTTTCGAAGTGATAAATCTATACATATATAGTTTACAATAAACGATATTTTTAAAAGTCACCCTTATCAGACATTTTTATTATAAGTAGAGACAACATAGAGCACTCCAACTCTTATGGCAACAGATTTTCATCACAGTTTGACTTCTTAACAATTACAAAAAATATTTTTCAGGCCATAAAGAGCAGAAAGTGAAAGGTTTAAAATTAAAATCTTAATTTCTTACGGCAAAATCTTAGTAAATATTTTCGCTCCCAGTCCCCGAAGTCTTATCTCAAGGCGCGGGCGAGCACCTCAGATTACTCATTTCGCAATAGCCTCGGGCAATTAAAAAGGAAGGGGTAGTGCTATCATTAACCAGAGGCCGTCGTCTTAACAAGAATATAATGCAATTTTAAAATAATCCCCGCAAAAAAGAAATTATTGCAGGCACCTCGCTGGATTCTCTTTTTATCTCCTTAATTGGTTTTCACATCTTCCAGTGCAAAAAATATCGTGTTCTTTGTAATCTCGGCCGATGTTTTAATAAATATAACGAAGTGAGCCGCGGGAGGGAAAAAATATTGCCACCCTTAAATAAACCTTCACACTTGAGGGATCAACGCAACTTGCGCGGGATTTATTGGGAAATAATTAAAGACTGGCGCCCGACTCCTTTAAGAAAGTAATTAAACTTAATTAAGAATATATTTAATATTGAAAGTTCATTTTTGTGAGCGCCGAGTAATTGGGAAGTGGGTATTTTAAATTATTTGTTTAGTCGATTTCTTTGCCAATCTAATATTTTCGTAGTTGTATCCTAATACATATATTGTTTAAATGGGTGTAAGTAACTTAAAATTTTCGTAACCGTGAAGTCACAGAGTAGTATAGAGTACATAGCTAAAAAAAATGATGAAAATAATTTTGAGAATGTTGAATGAAATCATGATTTAAATAAATTCTGATTTATGATCGTTTTACAATGATTCTACAATACAGTTATAAGAAATTGATCAAAATATCCAAAAACATATATTCGGATATTTTTCTGTATAGTCTTTTTGACGAAGCTTGTTGCGGATACTTTTTGTGTATTTAAGCTATCAGTTCTCTATAATGAATAAAGTATATTTTTTCTTTCCAAAAACTATAGAGAAAATTTAATAATTGCGCCAATAATAGCATTTTATAGACAAAGTTAGTTCCCCCAACAACTAATATGTTTATCTCCAAGCGCTCTTTAGATACTTAAACGGCTTTTATAGTCTTTCTTGTGAGTATCTTCACTAGCATTTCCAAATATGGATCAGTTTTTCTTTGCTAATGTCCCTAACTATCGTATTATTGCAATGTTATTTATAAGTATTGGATACTTCAATTTCACCTATTTTTTCTACAAACAGTCGTAACAAAGATCTAATGTATTATTTGGCCGCACTAAATATAGTTCTACAAAATTTAATAACGTAAAGACTTCAAGTCATATTTTGTTAATTGTAAATGCGTGTAAATCATGGTTTTGTTTAAATAACAGTAAATATAGTAGGCATATTTAATTGTTTATTTTATTTGTATTTTAAGTAGGTAAATCATTATAAAATATGTAATAAATATGTATATTTTGACACCAATGTAAATAATTTGGAGTGGTATGGTACGTATACTTGCTGTATGTAAATAGTAGCAGCTTTACGTGAAACAGCATTTCTGGCTGCGATCCCTAGAATCAGATGGTTTATTATAGCTCGAAAACTTGACATCAGTGTTGCCCACTAAAATGTAACATCTGACTCAAATACTTACCTCGCGCGTTCATTGGTCAAAATCACGTCAAAGCAAATTGCTTGCATCTTTTGATTTCCAGTTGCACATTTCGCGAATTTCTTGCTCAGATTGCAGAAAAGCGAGAGAAAAGAAGTTACAAATAAAAAATGAGGCGGTCACGGGACGCCCGGCAGAAGTGAAGCATCTGAGCATAGTGTCACGGCAGCGTTATGCCATTTGCCGTCATGGCATTCAAGTCGATTTTAATGCCAAGTCGCGCCGCAATAAATGTTTTACATCAAAAAATAAATGGTTACATACAGGCATACTGTATGCATACTTGCAAATGCGTACAAATCCGTGTGAAGTTCCAGTTTCCATTCCGCATTCCATAAATCCGCAGTCACGAATGCCATTCCACTACAAAGTAATGTAATCCTCATATAGTCGCCATTAATCCTTCCGACACTGTTCTGTAGCGTCATCAACGCCAGTCACAATTTTAAAACCAAGTTTACACTTATCTAGTTGTTAGGACTAGTTGAATGGTGAGTAAATATGACAACCTCTTGAGCATGATATACAATGATGATGAAATATTTGCCCTGGACTTTTCCCCTAAAATTGACCATTAGCACTAGTTATAGTTAAAGGTTTGCAGATGCAAAGTTATGTTGAAGTGGAGACCGTTGGTCCGAAAATGACCTGTTGGAAGACCCCAGATGCGGTTCATAGATGACATCAAAAGGTTAGTAAGCAAGAACTAGATACACACACTGCCCAGGATAGAGCGAATTGGAGGAGGTTGAAAGAGGCATACACCAAAATGGTAGAAGAAGGATTGAGATGATGATGATGACTAGTTATGGGCGGGCGGCCATATAGCTTTTTTTCAATTAATCAAGTTCTTTACAGTTTTAATGACTCTGTATAAAAATAATTCAATAAAAATAATCTGATCGCCTTTCACTTGCCTAATATTTATTGCGAGTATTGCTATTTTACTCATCTAAAACTCGCAAAACGACTAGAACAATATGAAATGAGATTAATGCTAGTCGAAATTTTAATCACCGACCCGCGCGGCCGCCTTACACGATATTCGCATTACTTGGTCCAGCGTAATAAAATTTAACATAATGCTAGAGGCGTATACGTCTATTTCTACATGGGATTTCAAGTGTTGCCGACTCAGCATTGTTTGAAATATCATCAAGTTAAATAGTTCTAATTTAACTAAGTGCTTCTTGATTAGTCAATGGTCGCATTTCCAGATCAGTTTAAATGCTGTTTTATTTACATTAAAAGTAAAAAGTTAATAAACACTATAATAGGGCCGAAACCTAAACTCCCGTATGGCAGGGTCATCAGGGTCAAGCCCATGAAGTTCCAAATTTTTTGAATTTTAAATCTATACGTGGAAATGTAGTACTTGAACTTCAAGCTTGCCCATTTAGAGAGTTCCATTACATCCGGCTACAATAAATCGATAGTGAAAATATAAAAAATCGCGATACATCGTTTAATTTTTCGATTTATTTAATAAGGTTTGTTATTGATTTTTAATTGCTGAATATAACAATTATTGCACCTGAAAATTTAAAAAAAATTAACATTAAGGTAATACAAAAAAATAGAAAAAGGGACAAGAATTCACGCAATCGTATCGAATCGTAACATCAGAGTAGATACTATTATCTATACATAAATATAATAAAACAGTAAAAATATTTTGTCTGTACATTTAGTATTTTTGACTGAAATGCATAGAGGGACACTTAAAAAGAATAATAGACAGACAGACAAAAAATGGAATTTCTTGTCTGTCTGTCTGTCTGTCTGTCTGTCTGTATGTATGTACGCGTTTCACGCAAAAACTACTGGACGGATTTGAATGAAACTTTTTTTGTTGTATAGCTATTAAGCCTGGGCAACATATAGGCTATAATTTATTTTGAAAACTGGAACACCTGATGAAGAACCTTAACAGAACTAAACTATAAGTAATATGGAAATGGTGCCTTAACAAAAGTCGTTCAACCTGATGAGCATTTTCTGATGACGTATAAAAATTGAAGATCTGGAACATCTGATGAAGAACTGCAAGAGACCAGCTACACTATAACATATATGGAAATGGCGTCTTATTAAAAGTCGTTCAACCTGATGAGCATTTTCTGCTGACGTATAAAAATTGAAGATCTGGAACATCTGATAAAAGCTCCAAGAGAGATTTTTCATCTAAGCGAAAC
This sequence comes from Ephestia elutella, assembly GCA_018467065.1. Lineage (NCBI taxonomy): Eukaryota > Metazoa > Arthropoda > Insecta > Lepidoptera > Pyralidae > Ephestia > Ephestia elutella. The sequence continues at coordinate 14,660,324 of CM031573.1, forward strand.
TCACGCGGGCGAAGCCGCGGGCGACAGCTAGTTCACTATAAATTATTATCCATGTTAGTGACTATGACAGCTACTTTGATGGTTCAGACTTCTGATTAATAAAAATAATTATTTTATTTGGATTTGTTATTTTTAAGTGAAATCAAATAATCGTAGCGAATCTAGTTTAGGTACATCACTATTATTGTCAAACTGACATACGTCATACGGGAGTTTAGGTTTTGACCCGATTATAACTAGCTTAAAAATAAACTTAATATTACCAATTCCTAACTGCACCCTGGGGCACCAATTTCGTCGAAATCCGTCTAGTACTTTTTGAATGAAAGAGTAACAAATATCCAAAATAAGAAACATCCATTCTCACAATTTTTTTCGAATATAATAATTATTAGGATAGATGGAATAATTGTGGGAACGAACCATAGAGTAACACGTCCGTGTTACTCGCTTTAAATATTAAATATCAAAACAAATAAATTTATTATTAAAATGTAAAATAAAATGAAAGATACTAAATTCTTTCGTCCACCATGTAAAAAAATTAAGGACGAAGACAAAAATAAACTTGTATTTTATCGTAGGCACAGTTCACGCTCTCAGCCCCGTTGCTATCTCGATAGCCACGGGCAGTCGAAGGGTTAGTATCTTAGAGGGGTACTCCACACAACGGGGAAAATCGGGAATAAAGGGAGAATGCACCGGCCAAATTGAGAAATGGACCGGTTAACGTTGTTATGCTCTTCGGGGAACGGATTAAGTGGGAAGAATGAAAAATGTTTTGTTTTTGCGATTCAACTATCGCGGAATTTATTGCGTCTTGTAGTGGAAACTGTTGAACTGCGCTGCATTTTTATTATTTTGTACTCTATTCGTCTTTTTGGATAAGCTTTTAAAATAAATATGTATTGAGAAACAAAAAAAATTAATCGAATCTGACTGAAAATACCGAGTTCGTCATGGCGTTCTTGCACAGGGACCCATGGAGTTACTTTTTGGTACCCATGGTATTATTATATAGGATGCATTCTGCTGACATGCCTTACTTATTAGTTACTTTTAATACATTTTAAATGCATACATACATAAAATCACGTCTTTATCCATAACGGGGTAGACAGAGCCAAGAGTCGTGAGACTCGAAGGCCACGCTTAGCTGAATAGTGGGCTTTCTGATGGAATGGAGATTCAGGTACAGGTTGCTAGCCCATCGCCTATGAGTGGACGAAACCCCAGTTTGAAGCCCTTTTCCTCGATTGAGTTTTACAATCTGCGCGGGAAGAGAAGCAGCTGGCACATTCTATGTTTTTTCTTCGCTCCCAGACCAGCATAGAAGCATTTAAATTCATATTCTTCGAAAATGTAGATTCCGCCATCATTTATCCATCAAGGCGTATTAGCTCGCGAGTTTAATTGCAAAGACGGGAGTGAGTATAGAAGGAGTTAGTTACTCGCACACTTTTAAAAACTCACTTACCGGCTGAGGACGCTGTAAACTCATTACCCTGAGTGCACTTGCTTATTAGGAGGCGAGGTGCTAATACACACGGACGTTAAGTTAGATACACGACTTAAAAAAATGTCAACAGGAACTACTGAATGAAATCGAAAGAAAAGTTAAAAAAAAAGAGCGTGAGGGTTATAGAGCCTATAGGGTTTGATCTGAAATAGTCAAAAATAATAAAAAAGAAACTTGAAATGTACGAATTAGGATTGTTTATGCATCGGACTGACTTTCCGATGTAAACATGCATGTAAAACAAGCATGTAGAATTATAGTAAAATTTTTAAAAAGTTCTTTGGAATGTATTCTTTTGAACTAAGTACATACTTATCTATTTATTTCTTGAGATATGTACCATTTAAAAAGAAAACTAAAAAAAAAGAAATATTGTACTATTGTACCTATTTATGTAGATATGAAAATTTTTTCTTTGTAAAAATTTCAATAATAAATTTCATAAGATACCGATTTACTGATCCAGTATAAATATGTATGAATACAGAATCCAGACAGCCGCCGCAGGTAAGACTCTGCATCATACAGTTAATTACGAGTGAGTGTTCTGATTTACGACGTCTGAAGAAAGCAACCAGCGCTGTTTGTTACCCCTTAAAATAACAAGAGCACAGAACATCTTTTGTTAACATAGGTTAATGCTCTTTTGGCAGAACTAAAGTTAATGTAGGATGGGCCTGGGACAATATCACGGTACATAAAGTTCTCGAGTGGCGACCACGAACCGGAAAACGTAGTGTTGGCAGGCCTCCCACTCGGTGGACCGACGACCTGGTGAAGGTCGCGGGACGCGCATGGATGCGGGCAGCGCAGGACCGGTCGTTGTGGATATCCTTGGGGGAGGCCTTTGTCCAGCAGTGGACGTCTTTCGGCTGAGAGAGAGAGAGAGGGCCTGGGACATTTTTCCCGTGGGAATTTTGGGAAATCCTCTCTTAGTGCTCCCCTACACTGCCTTAGAAACCTGCTTGCCAAATTTCAGCTTCCTACGCCCATACCACTAACTCAGTCAGTCAGTAACGGAAGAATTTTATATTATACTAGCTGTCGCCCGCGGCTTCGCCCGCGTGAGTTTCGCTTAGATGAAAAATCTCTCTTGGAGCTTTTCATCAGATGTTCCAGATCTTCAATTTTTATACTTCAGCAGAAAATGCTCATCAGGTTGAACGACTTTTAATAAGGCGCCATTTCCATATAAGTTATAGTATAGCTGGTCTCTTGCAGTTCTTCATCAGATGTTCCAGATCTTCAATTTTTATACGTCATCAGAAAATGCTCATCAGGTTGAACGACTTTTGTTAAGGCACCATTTCCATATTTCTTATAGTTTAGCTGTTCTGCTATGGTTCTTCATCACGTGTTCCAGTTTTTAAAATCAATCATAGCCTATATGTTGCCCAGGCTTAATAGCTATACAACAAAAAAAGTTTCATTCAAATCCGTCCAGTAGTTTTTGCGTGAAACGCGTACATACATACAGACAGACAGACAGACAAGAAATTCCAAAAAATGTTTTTTGCTTTCTATTATTCTTTTTAAGTGTCCCTCTATCCATTTCAGTCAAAAATACTAACTGTACAGACAAAATATTTTTACTGTTTTATTATATGTATAGATATAGATTATTTATTTTTTTAGTGTAAATACTCGTTTGTAACTAAAATTATCTCCAAATGTAAGTTAGATTATACCTAGGCACGTATTTTATTAAATTACCAATTAGCCGTCCTTTAATTTCGTTATCCCGAGCCTCCTTCGCAAACGCAATCAAGGGTCGCCCTGCCTAATCCCACACAAGAATGTCACACAGAAGAAACACAAACACCTCAGCAGCTAATCGCTTAATCAAAATTTATTCCGCACTTTGATTTTAAATTTGGAACGCAACATTTATTACCAGCCAGCCCTCGGCGCAACCCTTCTTCTTCATTATCGTGGATTAACGCTGCGGAATATTTTATCGATCCTGTATTCATTTTCAATTAAGCTCCAAGTATTTTATTAAGTTGGAGCGGAATTGATGAGTTTCTAACTAATATTTACAATAGAGTGTGGAGCACCTTTGCGGTGTGCTGGTGATTATCTTAGACGATCAAACGTCGGATTTGATGAGATTGCCGTTATGTGTAAGTATTTTAATGAAGACTTTGACACTGATATGAATTTGTTCTGTATTTTGTAGATTTAATTGGTTGCCAACTCAATATAGATAGCCCTACATAAAATTCTCATATTAAGTAAATCAGAATTATAAAAATCTGAAAAATATGCACTCATATCACGTCATAATTACTTAATTATAAAAGCATGATACATATATTTAAATTGTAAACACTTGATTCACAATATTGCACAAATGCACCAAAACATCCAACTACAATACCAGCATTCAGTGAAACAGAATCAATACTCAATTTAACTGTTCTCAAGAGATAAATTAAAGGTTCTTTCACAAAGCAGTGTTCCCGAGGTGACTTCAATTTCCTGGCTTCGGCCGCGTGCGCAACTTTTGAAGGCTGCTACCGATGGAATCCGATGCAGCCATGCAACCCGTAAGCAAATAGGCTATCGCTTTTTACTGTTGCAGACGAGCGACTTTCTTCTTGGTCTCTGTGGCACAGGATTAAATAATAAGCAGAACATTATTACAAAAATATTAATGTAAATAGAGGTAACTATGTATTATTTCATATTTTCGTAATTTTAAAATGTTGAAAAATATATTTTACCCAAATCAAGTTTCGCGATATTTCCCAATTTTTGAGCAGAAATTTTCACTCTGTATAACTGTATAAGCCAGCAGAGAAGACTTGTTTTTTTTTTATTTATTAAGTAGACTATCAGCTTTTAACACAACAATAGAAAAAGCCAATTATCCTATCGATCCTCACTTTTGTGTATGTACATTCCTTTGAAAAATAAATTCCAAAGCACATAGCGTTTCATAAATATGTATCTGTAAATATTAATTAACAAAAGTCCTGAAAGTAGCTCGTGTGAGCAGTCCATTGTACGTGAACAACTATGAGCTTTGAGCTGCATCCGCGGGTGCATCTAATGCAATTTCCTGCAGGTGTAGAGGTAATGCATCCGCGTCATTGCATCTCGTTTGTGCGCAAACTTGTCAAACGTTTAGAAAATTAATAAAAATTGTTTGTTTGGTTCTAACCATTGTCCGAACTTTAAGAAAATCGAAGTAAATTGCTTAGTTAGACAAAAATTATCAATAAAAAACATACATACATACATAGAACCACGTCTTTATCCCTTACGGGGTAGACAGAGCCAAGAGTCGTGAGACTCGAAGGCCACGCTTAGCTGAATAGTGGGCTCTCTGATGGAATGGATTCTGGTATAGTGACAGGTTGCTAGCCCATCGCCTATGAGTGGAGGAATCCCCAGTTTAAAGCCCTTTTCCTCGATTGACTTTTACAATCTGCGCGGGAAGAGAAGCAGCTGGCACATTCTATGATTTTTCTTCGCTCCCAGACCAGCATGGAAGCAACGCCTAGACAAACCATAATATGGTTTTAGGCGCCATAGCGTATCATGTTGTATTGTTTTTTGTTTTTGGCTAAATAAATAAAAAAATTGTTACTCGAACGACATTTTTAAAAATCAAAACGGTTATTTACAAAGTGCGCGAGTAAGCCAAGAAAAATATATCAAAAATATGACCGCTAATAGCGGATGCATTACCCCTGAGCGGCAATAGACTGACGGCCATAAACCAAAGAGGAAGCAATGTAATGCGAAAGAATTAACTATGAAATATGCACAACATGGGTAAGCGCTGATTTATGGGACAGCTATCTGCTTTAAATATTGTTCGCGTCTTACGTGGAGGGGACATCGCGTGATAATGTTGGTTGGATGTTTGCAATGTTCTTATTTATTTGGAGCTTGAGCTTTTGCCCGCAGCTTCACCCGCGTGAATTTCCAACTGGAACAGTGCTTTTTCCTGGGATGAAAGTATCCTATGTCCTTCTCACTACTTATAACTATGTGTATGTGAAATTTCAGGAAGATTGGTTCAGTGGATAAAGCGTGAAGAGGTAACAAACAAACAAACTCACTTTCGCATTTATAATATAAGTTAGGATTAGGATATTCAGGCTAAATGAGGAAGATTGAAGCAGTCTTCAAAATTAGTTGAAGAGCACTGTGTGACAAAATGGTGTAACGATGAGTCTTAAGCGGTAAATCCTTACTTGATTTTGGAAAAATCTGCATGCTATCTATAACATAACGATAAGGAAGAATCCTTATTTGTCTTGTAACAATTATAAATTGTAATGATTGCATATAAGTTACTCAAGCCTCTACCAACTGTCGCAATTTTCTCCATAATTAATATTGTGTCAATTTTGATGAAATTTAATACAGGCATATAAATACCTATGACCAATCTAACTTCTGTACCCTTGTCCATAATCGACCACTTGGTTCCAGTAAAGAAAAACCTCATGAGAAAACCTGCACTCTAGTGTTATAGATAGTTGTTATAGACTAGATATTATTATGTGTTGTAAAAGATTATGGCAAATAGCATGTTGTGCATGCTAAATTCCAAAAGTGAAAATGTGAAAATTATGCTGAGAAAACAAATATTTTATTTATTATCCAAGATAGCCGTTATGTATATTCTGTTACTTCACATATTAACTACGTACCAACTTCATAATGAGAAATAAAAAAGGATCGTGACTATATATCTACAGTAAATGCATTTCCTGAATATTTACGTAACTTTAACAAACAGCTCCGCAATCTTGAATGCTCCGTTAAAACTAGTAACTAATTTAAGCAAAGTTAATTTGTGCCTTGCGCAAGCGGCTATAAATCCCGCCAGACAAAACTGCCTCACCTGCACTCATTATGTTTACCGCAATAATAAAACTTCGCAACTCTGAATATTGAATCCGCTGCGGTGACTCGGATAATGCCGTGGTCACACGACACCAGTGATACTGTGCTGGTACTTATAAATGCGAGAGTATATGGAGGTTATATTTTTACGCAAAAAACTAAGTAGGTAGATTTCAATTGAATGATCTACAGTAGTGACATTTCATTCTTCTAAGATCGGGCTTCTATAAAGACGTCCGTTCCAGTTGACATGATGCTGTCATACTGAATACTTGGTTCTTATCTCACTACGTTGTTCAAACTAAATACTGCTTCTCTTTTGACAGTAAGAGTAGGTACGTCTCTAAATATCAATAAACTTTTTATGAAATTATTAAATGCATTGATAAATTGGGATCAAGGATCTACCTAACATATCCGCGAATCGTTCAATTGGCCATATCGACATGGATTTTTCCCGGGCACATCATGATACGCCGGTACCAAAAAGTACTTTGTGACTGGCACTTCATAACCTGCCCACGTTTGACGTTTTGGATATACTTTTGGATGGTTGGATTCTTAAAATCACTACATATTATGTAAGCGCAGTCAAGAGTACTCGCTCCGTGTGGCGTGACCTTTACATATTGCCGTCGTGCAATATGCTCTGTAGGTTTTAATAACGGCCGGTCGACGGGCATTCGAAAAGTTTTCGTTTCGTAAGGCGGCTACAGCCGACAATGAGCTCGGGAAGCCTTGTCAGAGTTCGTGCGTTTGGTTCGCAAGCGGATTGATTAAAATTTCTAATGATATTACATAAGAGTTGTATTTTTTACTTTATTTTAAGGTGTAAGTGAATTCATGAGTGGTCACTCGTCCCTACCAATAGCTTTATTTCCACTTATCCCTTTTAGGATGCCATACTAGGGTACCAATCCCTACGAATATTCTACCAGATACTGGTGACTACCTTCCAGGTTTAGCTAGTATTTTATCTTAAAAGGCTACCCAGGCTATAAAGGCTACGAAAGGCTAGTTAAACCATCGCATGTTATAGTTAATCACCCCTGTAGGGTGATAAGTACAATCTTTTTAAAATGTAACAACTCCCGTTGTTATTTTTTCGCCCAATTCATTGTTTTGAAAATCTTGCAGATTTGGAAGACGTTGTTCTGGGAATTGATTAATATTCTTGAAGGTGGCCATAAATCTGCCAGGTCTGAATCTCGGCAGTTCCCCGGGCAGCCATATATTGCAATATATCCGCCGCTGAGACCACGCGTTTGATTCCCGACCTCGCAAGATACAAGTAGTTCTGGGTATACGTTTGAACTTGTAGGATTACTGAAGGACATAAATAATAACTGGTACTTTTTGGTATGGTACCTAAGTTGTTTAAATATTCTATCTTCTCTCTTTGATTAAATATTATTCACGACTAGATTTTTCTTTATAAACATTTAATAAACTCAATTGGATGAATTCACCAGATAGAACTGAAATTGGGGAAAAAAAATCTGTTAGAGCTATTAGCACATAAAAAACAATCTCTTTTAACTACAATATCACTTATTATTTCTAATGTTTTTTATTTTATTGACTTAAACCTATTTAATACGTATTTTTTAGGTTATCAATCTAGAAAATCGTGTCAAATTAAAATCACCGAATTCAAATGTCCACCCACTCAACATAAGTATTGTTTTATCTCATCCCTCATCTATTGTAAGGCAAAGTGCTCACTTCATCCTGCTCAATACGCGAATAACCAATTTGGCGGGATTGTGTATAGGTAGCGTCCCATGTAAATGATGGCCGTCACAATGGAGTCCAAGTTCTGCAGCTCTTTGGTTCCAGGATTCACACCCCGTTTTACGCTCACTAATTTTCTTGTTCGGACACAATTTTGGTTGCCATAGACCTCTCTTCACGGGGTTTGCTGGACATGAGAATGCTCCAACTGGTTTATTTTTACGTTAAAAGAATTAGCTGTCCAAATAATTTTATGTGATTTGATGTGATCTCAAAGATAGTAGCAAAATATGATTTACTAGTTTATACTCGTAAATCGTAGCTACTGAACCAATGTTCTCATGAACGTCGACCAAATAATATTTAATGCAATTACAACAATATAATCATACTGCTGTGTAGCGTATGTCCTATTTATTAATGTCATATTAAACTATATAAGCCACATCTTATTTTATTCAGGTCATTACCAAATGACACTTGGTTCCAATTTGGGACTGTTATATAGCCTTTTTTCCACTATTTTCGAGCATAGAACGGTGATCTTGAACGTGAGAAAGAGTCTAACATAGATGAGAAAACACGGGATAGGTGACTGTCCAGTCCAGCAAGTTTAAATTTTAGTCATTGCCCTGGACCCTCACAATAATAATTTCAAAACTATTATACTCGATCCTACCCGCCAGTAATTAATTTTGCTATAAACTGGCTCAAGTGAAGCGAGAAGAATTCGTGTAGGCTGACTTCAAAATTCATTGTCTGAATGTATTTTCAAAAGTTGGTATTCTGGGAAAATAATACAAAATGGAAAAACTAATGTTACCCGCTTTTATATTCTGAAATTATACAAATATTAAATGTTACTGAAAAGCATAAAATGTTCATATCTTTACTACAAAAACAGTCATTTTCTATTTTATTTTGAACTTAGTTGGGTCGGAGGGCATTCTGTTTGTTTTTTCTGTTTTTTTTTTCTAGCGAAATTAACATCAGTTTAGCATAATGTGGAGCAAGCATGGAGCGGTGGTGGCCGAGTGGTAGGGCGCCCGCCTGTGGATGCAAAATCCCAGGTTCGAATCCTGCCCGAGCTACATGAGTTTGTAAACCAATCTGACTCATGTTAGTTTTCATCGACCACCACTTGCTTCCGGTGAAGGAAAACATCGTGAGGAAACCTGCACTCTGGTTGATGATTATCAGCTAGTGTGTGAAATGGAGAAGGCAATGGCAAACCACTACATTATAATTGCCAAGAGAGTCGTTGTGTGTGTTTCATTCCATATAATGACCACGACCCTCAGTCATGAGGAAATACGACTAAAGATAGCATAATTTAACTCGAGCCACTCACTCTACGTTTTGATATTATTTTTTTTAAATATGTATAGGTAACCCACAGTTCCAAAAACGAAAAATGACTGGTAAATCTGCGAAGCAAAATAGAAGTACTAAAAGCCCTGCGTCTATTTTGCTACGCCAAGGCAATATCCCGAGCTCATAGAAATGCATCAGCGATGTTACCTTTAGCCGCATGTGCATGTGCAATAAGATACACCACGGCGAAGTTTGCACAAAGCCGCACCGCGTCATACTCTTGTATAAGTACACCTATTTCTGTATTGTCGTATTCACTTATATGTTAGATACATACGGTACCTTAAGGCGTTTGGATTGCCGTTGTTCTGTGAAATGGTGTTTTTGTAAGGACTAAAGCTCAGCTGTGGTTAGCCAGAAAAATCTGAAAAAAATATATGTGTACTATCAACTCTTTAAGAACATTTGTTTAGATTATTTTTATTGTAAAATAAAAACTACTATATGAAAAAAAATAAAAACGGAAAGACATGCATTTTTATAATTTCCTTACTGTTCCGAAATGGCAATGACGTTCGGGAAAATTTTTACATTAAAAGAGACACCATTTATTATACTTCAATCGCTTAGATTTTCGTTCAAATCGAGCAACATTTTTCATACTAATGTTTATAAAACAAAAATCATTCGCCCATTTTTCATAGCGGGGCTCTGTGCGGGCGACGGGCGGCAGTCTGCCACTGGCTTTCAGACGAGGAGGTCGTGTCGCTCGTTTCCGCATCTGTCAATATTCCTGCCGCTTTTGTTTACCATGTAGCGTAGAGAAAAACATACAGTAATCAGCCGGCTGTACCTGTACTTTTGTACATTACAAGAATAAATGAAGGTCACTTTACCTCCGTCTGTTAAACTTTTACTCCTCCTAAACCACGCTATGGATTTTTATGCCAGTTTCACTATTAGATAAGGAATTTTTTGTAGATGTAAATTGATATAAATTTGATTTTATTTAAAGGCAATTTTATTATTTTAAGAGCATTGCAGAATGTCAAAAAAATATATCCATAGAAATCATTTTCCTCCATTTGACGACCTCCGTGGCCCAGCGGCCATCACGCCGTCGCCGGACACCGTACACCGGAGGTCCAGGGTTCGATCCCTGGTCGGGTCAAGATAGAAAATGATCTTTTTCAGATTGGCCTGGGTCTTGAATGTTTATCTATCCTAACTATCGCAATTCTAACTAATATATATTTGTTTATGCATTTATTTTTTTTGTTACATCTTCACGCTTTATCTACTGAACTGAATCTTCCTGAAATTTCGCATACACATAGAAGTAGTGATTCGAGAAGGACATAAGGTACGTACATTTCATCCCGGGAAAAAGCAAGGTCCTTGTGGGAAATTCACGCGGACGAAACCGCGGGTAAAAGCTTTGTTATAAAATATAGTGTCGTTGAATTAGTATCCCATAACACAAGCCTCGAACTAACTTTGGGGCTAACTCAATTTGTGTGATTTGTCAGTTCTGATATAGGTAGGAATAGTTCGTGACTACAAACGAAAACTAGAAAATCCTAAACAAGACCACAAGAAATGACGTCAGCTATGATCGGTGATCAAGATCCAATTCGAATCGCTGCGCCGCAGCAGTAAGCAAAAATCCTAAAACAAATTACGCGGGCGAAGCCGCGGGCTAAAGCTGGTATTTAGATATCTATTAAATATGTATAATTAGTAATTTGATACCTAAGTAATTTGATAATCGATGTACAAATTTAATAAACTAAGAAAACATGTCACTCGGTCTCATAGACGCAAGTATGGTCTGCAGAAAAAATAGATGCAATAAAAATATTATTTTTAATTTATCTATCTTCAACAAACCAACCAATCCGGTAAAAACTAAGTAAGTTTTTTCTGATATAAAGAATGTCTAAATTACTCAACTTTGATCATGGTGCGTTGGTTGGTGGCATTTAAATACCTACCGAAATTTGAAGAATCTATTTCTTTAGTTAAAAAATATGTTCGTATGTATGTATGTGTATAACTTATTTTTATTTAATTAATTTAGTAGAAAACAAAATACTATAAAGAATAATTGGTAAAAATTTTAGTGATATTATTATTAATTTTCGTCGAAATATTTTTTGCACACCGTATAAAAAGTCAAAATGACATTAGCCCAAACTCTGATATCTAGCATTTTATTTTTCATTAGTATGAAAATATTGTTGCACAGTCATTTCATAAAATACGATTCAAAAATTATATTTTTAAAACAGTCTTCAATACTACACATAGTTATTAAATATACGATTTTACAAACACATTATCTTATACCTAAATGATTATTGTATTTTTTTTTATAATGGATACGTTGCCAAGACTTAAATTTAGTAGTATTTGGTATTCTCTTCAGTCGTGTGTTTAGGGTTCCTTACCTCAAAAGGCAAAAACGAATCTTTACAAGATCACGTGTCCGTCCGTCTGTCAAGATTTTTTTACTCAGGAACTCATGAAGGTATATAATTGAAATTCATGTCTAATTCTTGGGTTAGAGATGTAAAATGACCGAATCTGAACGGTCATATTTAAAAAAGTTGAAAACGATAAATGACCGATCAACTGTTGTCAAATTTTGCTATTTATTTTTTTACTTCTTTTATTAAATTCAATTGTTAAGGTACATATATATGAGACTAATAGATTCTTTTATCTCAAATATCAACCGGCAAAGCCGCGGAAAAAACCTACAGAATACTCGTGAAAAACCTGACCCTTCCTTTGCAATCGGTGAAAACACTTTTGATGAAAATGACCATAAATGACCGATTTTGTCAGTCAAATTCAGTCACCTTGGTCATTTTCAACTACTTGGGTTTATGGTCTCTTTCAGCTGTAAAATAATCAAATTTATATGTCGACTCAATCAACAAATATAACCGTGAATAATTATAGCAAATTTTCGCAAATTATGCAAATTCAGAAGACAACCAAAACCTATCGTACTTCCCGTTGACCTAAAATTATGAAATTTGGTAACCAAAAAGGTCTTATAGTACTTGTACAGCAATAAATCTGAAAACTGTAAATATATTGTTAGAAGTCTAAAACTTCTATCAATATATATTTAGGGATCAAAACTGCAAAGTTTCTTTTTGAAACTAGTTGGTCTTTCAGTAAGAGCTATAATGTGAGATGCTTTGCATACACGAAACCCTCGCTGCGGGAGTTTGATTCGCACTTGGCCATTTATTTTTATGAATCGGGGAACTAGCATTTCATACCATTGTAAAAAAAAACTATTTTAGCTGTGACCTTATTTGTAAAACCATGACTCTGTCAAGAGATTATTTTGGTGAAATAAAAGTTTTGTAAACTACAGGTGAAATAAATAAATAATATTATTATTTAAATATTTATCTAAATTTGCCCAATAAATGTGATATTAGCTATGAAACCACAAAAATATCTGGGGATGCGCATGAGCAAGCACATTTCTTGCGACCGACGCGTTCCGCTGCTCGTAACAAAGTGCCGTCTTTGTTTGGTTGGTCGTTTCGTTCACCACGCCTCGCCGCCGCTGCCGAGTGGGGCAAGCGTTAGCGCACACTAGGTGGCGCTAAAATCGTGGTGTAGTTGACAGTTTATTGATACCTATTTTAGTAATCCTACCTATAGGCAGGATACTATAGTATAGGTAGAGGCAGAGAATACTATAGTATACCCCCACGGGAAAAAGGGGGTGACAATATTTATGTGGGTATGTAGGTACATGTAATCCAATAGGGGACCGGACAAGGTCAAAGAATTGTTAAAAAAATGAAATTTTATGATAGAATATACATAATTAAACACATTTTGCGACTTTTCAGCATGAGTTTATTCTCCAGTGCTAATATATTAGAGTTCAAACTTTTAGGGAAAGTCCATTTTCGACGCGTGACGTCATATGAACATCATCAAACATCAATTAAAAATGTGAATTGTTTTTTGCTATATCTTGGGAAATACTTTGGTTATGGAGGTGATTATTTTACGGATGATTCTATTATTGTGAGATACTTCAAAGAAGCATCAAAAAAAAAGTTGTCCGGTCCCCTATTATAGTGAAAATGATTTGTAAAATTTTTGTGTGTCATGCTACCATTTTTAAAATGATAGGTTAGTAGAATGCGATATTTAATGATAATTTGTGAAAGGTTTTTTGTGAAATATTAGTGAATCGTATATAAGATAATATTTTTCTTAGCTAGTGCCCGCGACTTAGTTTGCGTGTGAAATGGAGATCGCTGTGGCAAATCACTCCATTAAAATTATCAAAATAGTCGTTATGAGTGTTTCATTCCACATAATCATTCCGATCCTCAGTCATGAGAAATAAGGATAAAGGAAGAAATTTTATGCACAAATGTATTTTCTAACTAGCTTTTGCCCGCGGCTTCGCCCGCGTGAATTTCCCATGAGAATAGTGCAATTTCCCGGGATGAAAGGTACCATATGTCCTTCTCAGTACATCTAACTATGTGTATGTGTGTAAATTAGTGAAGAGGTAACAAACAAATGAACAAACAAACTCACTTTCTCATTAATAAAGAATAAAAAAATCTTAATGGTATCTACTTACCATTGAAAGTCAGTTTTGTATTTACAAAATCATTTATCTATACCTATACATATAATAAAACTATATACGTATAATGAAACAGTAAAAATATTTTGTCTGTACATTTAGTACTTTGACTGAAATGGATAGAGGGTTAAAAAGAAAAAAGAAAGAAAAAAAATTTTTTTTTTAATTTTTTGTCTGTCTTTCTGTATGTATGATCACGCTAATCTCCGAAAGCACTGAAACGATTTACTTAAAACTTTCACCGATTGCTTTGTTTCAGCAAAACATTTACAGTTTGTTTCATCAAAATCGGTTCATTTAAAAAAAGTTATCGTGATTTTAATGAAGTCAAGGCATGAGTTACGCGGACGAAGTCGCGGGCAACAGCTACCCTATAAAAAGTTTCATTCAAATTAATTCAGTAGTTCTAATGATTAGCATGTGAAAATAGATAAACAAACATACAGACAAAGACAAACTGATAAAATTCTTAAAATTATTTTCTTCATCACACAATATTTTTTTTGTTTAATATAAATTCACCGTACCTACAGACATACCTACTATTTTACTGTTGATAAAATGTTATTGATTACTCGAGCGCTCGGGTGTATTGGCGTTGTCTCTGAGAGCGCGTGATTATGCAGCGGGGGTGCGGGGTGCCCGCGTCATGCTTTGCCCGCAAAAACAAAAGAATAAAGGGAATCTAACGCCCTGATTCTTTTCTACCAACTTTTTTAAAAGGAGGAAGTTAGAACAGTAAATAATAAGCAAAGTATTTGTGATGTACTTAACGTAGTTAGTAAAGTGATCACTTTTTATAATACTTGTCATTTTATACAAAATAAAAAAAAAAGTTAAAACAGGAAAAGACATACATGATTTTGGGTGGTGTCGGCACCGATTGCCCAGTTGATATCAGTGACACGAAGATGTGCGAAGGAAGTTGATGGACCATTATAACCCTTGTCACCTAGCAGTCGTCAAATTAACCATGAATTGAGACATCAACAGCAGCTATGCTCTGTTGAATTTGTCGATCATGATCGAACTGCCTACTTTAGACAATTTTTCAAAAGTAGTCTGCCAGTTCGATGAATTTATGTCACAAGCTTTTTAGAAGCTTTTTGTTTGCTGTCCATCCCCCGCATTCTCACCTGGGGCCGACTTGCTAAGACTTCCAACTTCGCTTTGTTTGCTATCCATCTCCCACGTCCGTGTGTCAGCGACGGTATGCAGCATGATTGGCTCGCGGGCAGCGTCTCGCCAGTCTAGCGCATTCTCACCTGTGGCCGACTTGCTAAGACTTCCAACTTCGCTTTGTTTGCTGTCCATCCCCCACGTCCGTGTGTCAGCGACGCTATGCACCATGATTGGCTCGCGGGCAGCGTCTTACCAGTCTAGCGCATTCTCACCTGTGGCCGTGTTGCTAAGACTTCCAACTTCGCTTTGTTTGCTATCCATCCCCCACGTCCGTGTGTCAGCGACGCTATGCAGCATGATTGGCTCGCGGGCAGCGTCTCGCCAGTCTAGCGCATTCTCACCTGGGGCCGACTTGCTAAGACTTCCAACTTCGCTTTGTTTGCTATCCATCCCCCACGTCCGTGTGTCAGCGACGCTATGCAGCATGATTGGCTCGCGGGCAGCGTCTCGCCAGTCTAGCGCATTCTCACCTGGGGCCGACTTGCTAAGACTTCCAACTTCGCTTTGTTTGCTATCCATCCCCCACGTCCGTGTGTCAGCGACGCTATGCAGCATGATTGGCTCGCGGGCAGCGTCTCCCCAGTCTAGCGCATTCTCACCTGTGGCCGTGTTGCTAAGACTTCCAACTTCGCTTTGTTTGCTATCCATCCCCTACGTCCGTGTGTCAGCGACGCTATGCAGCATGATTGGCTCGCGGGCAGCGTCTCGCCATCTAGCGCATTCTCACCTGGGGCCGACTTGCTAAGACTTCCAACTTCGCCGTGAAGCCAGCAGCAATCAATAGCCTGCCGATACGTGTCAATACCCTTATTTTGGACGTCCAAAATTAACGTCCATTGATCAGACTTGTGTTACGTTAGTTAGTTGAGCTACATGTAAAATTTGAAATTACGGGGAAATTCTATCCGCATTATTAACGGTGCGGAGTTTGTTTAAATATGGTATCTATTGTATGTGTGTGTATATGTATTTATAAAAGGTATGTTAAAATTATTTATATTTTACTACAGGCTAGTTAGTTGGAACTAACTGAATATCTAAAAAAATCTATGCGAGAGACTCTAGAAAAAAATCAGTGTTACTTCAAATTTATTTCAAGTTTCTTGATTAAATGTTTGTCTTCGTGTTTATCTAAATATTTGTCTGTACCAAAGCAGCAATTTCTGTTTACGAAACATTTAAAAGACAACTGTGATTTCAAAGCGTGAGAAAATATGTTGGACAAGTTGAAAAGCTACAAACATTGTTCCGCCGGGAGCTGAGTTTTTACTTTCCTAATTAACTGCCGAGCCCTGCCGACACGTAACCGCGTTCTGCCATAAATACACCAAGAAATCGGGACCATCCCCATAAATTCCTCTCGTAAAAGGCTCTGCGATTATGTTAGAGGGTGGTATTAGCAAAGTTTGTCCGATAGGGGGGTATTACCCCTCCATAATACATTTTTCGTTGATGTAACACGATTTCTCGCCGGCTTCGCTTACGTGATGGATTAAGAAGAGGCTTGCGCTCGCCACCGGCGGATTAAGCCTCCAATATTTAGGGCATCGACTGCTAATATACAATGTGTGCAGAGCAACTACGCTCTGCTGCCAGAAAATGTGGCAGAGAGAATCCGGACAAACGAAGCGGCGGGAAGAATTCTGTACCGGAACTTTACCGGGAAAAAATCTACCGGTAAAATTAAGTACCGGGAAAAATCTCCACGCGACACCACGCTTGTCCGACTAGAATCTAACTTAAGCTATACGCAGTCTGCTACCACCGTAGCTTATGAAGGAGCTACAGGGCCCTATATGATAACCTAACCTATAAATTAACTACAATTGAACACTTACCAAATTAAATCTTCTTTCTCTTCGGATCCAAACTTGAGTGTCTTCGGGAAGGGGGAATTCCTAATCACCCTACCTAACCCTTGAGATCTCAATTCCCCAGGACAAATAAATAGATTTCTTCCCGTAGTTTCACTCGGGAACAGCCAGATGTGAACAGCCAGCCACGTTTCACCTCTCACAAGAAAAAGTCACCATGACGGGTACACAAACACAAAGTTCAATAGTTATTTAACAAACAGGAAATTCACAAACACAACTCAAGCTAATTAGCAATCAAAGAACGCGGAACCTCTCGCGTATTAAAAATCAAACCGATATCGCATAGGGCAATGGCGACCGTCCGCGAGCCATTCGCACGAGCAGTGTGAAAACCCCGAACGCCCTCTGGCGGCAGCAATGCGAAACGCCTGCGTTTAGTTTTACCCAATATATTACAAACATCCCCCCGTCCCGGTCTGGGAAGCAGACCGCTAGCTTACTCTACGGGAAGGCGGGCGAGAGAGGTCACACCTCTCCTTAAAATCGAACCGTCGACCAACACCTCAGCCACACGCGGAGTGCCATCTCCGCCAAGAATCAAACGTAATATGCGAGCTCGTCGCCAAAGCAATGAGGGCAAATTTGCCTCTTTTAACAATACTAAATCACCCTCCCTGGGAGGCTCAGTCCTGTCTGTCCACTTCACTCTTTGCTGCAGCAAATGCAAATATTCAAGCGACCAGCGACGCCAAAAGTCCTGGCTCATTTGCTGCAACATTTGAAAACGCGACAACCGATATACGCGTTCATCCTTCCACGGGTATTCGGGCAGGGCATTCAACGGCTCCTCCCACCAAAAAATGACCAGGGGTGAGAGCTTCCAAGTCATTTGGATCTGGAGATAGCGGACAGAGAGGACGAGAGTTGAGGACCGCCTCAACTTTACAAAACACTGTGGCCAGCTCTTCAAAAGTTAGAGCCGTTTCTCCGATAATGCGGCGGAGGTGGGTCTTTGCGGATTTCACAGCCGCTTCAAAATCCCTCCCCAATGGGGGCAACTTGGGGGACTAAACTTCCAGGTTATTCCCCTTTGGGCAGCAATTTGACTTAAACTAGTACAATTTTTATCAATAAACACAGAAACATCCTTAAGATAATTTACAGTTCCCTTATAGTTTGTGCCATTGTCAGACCTAATAAGGGAAGGTAGACCTCGACGCGAAACAAAGCGATCCAACGCGGCGACGAAGGCCTCCGTAGTCAGAGCCGATACCACCTCCAAATGGACAGCCTTGGTGGCCAAACAAACAAATACACACAAATAGCCCTTCACAATACGGGCATTACTAAAGGGAGAAGCCTTGATCGAAAAGGGACCGGCAAAATCGGTTCCAACGCCGTCAAACGGTCTCGAAGGTCGGATTCGATCAGCGGGCAAATCACCCATCTGTGGTTGCATCGTGGATGCCTTCAACCTATAACATGCAATACATCGAAACAGGACACTACGGATTGCTCTTCGGGCAGACAAAATCCAAAACTCGCGTTGCAAAATAGCCAACAAAGCATTGCACCCAGCATGGGCGTTACGAATGTGTCGATCAGACACCAAAAGCTGCACCAAGGGTCCGCCCTTGGGCAACAACAGAGGATGGCGAGTCTCATATGGAAGATCCGCCTTCCGGAGCCTGCCTCCAACCCGAAGAAGCCCATCCGAGTCGATGTACGGGTTCAAACGAGCGACCGCGCCCTTCAACTTAGCGCGTGCGTCGCGCAAAATACGAAGCTCTGACTCAAACCGTCCGGTCTGCACGACACGGACCCAATGCAACAATGCGCTCCGGCGCTCTTCTGCACCTGCAATCGGCTCCAACCGCTTTGCCTGTGGGTTTCTACAATTATGTATGAAACGCTTAATCCAACTGGTAACACCCAGAAGCTTATCCAAGCTGCTATACCGAGCAAGTAGCCAATCCGGCTCCGACGTCGTCTCAGCGACTACAGCATGTACACGGAGCCCAGTCAAACTCAAAGAAGTAACATCTGTCTGACAGACAGGCCAAGAAGTTTCTGATCCCATCAGCCACTCTGGGCCCCACCAGAGCGGGTGTGACACCAATTCTGGTGCCGTACAACCTCGGGAGGCACAGTCCGCTGGGTTAAGCTCTCCCGGCACATGTCTCCATGTTATATCAATTCCGATATTCTGGATTTGGGAAACCCGATTTCCCACAAAAACCTCCAAGGTATGTGGGGCCGCGCGCAACCATGCAAGCGCGACCTGGCTATCCGACCAGGCGAAGATGTCCCGTATCTCGACCGTGGCCGCCAGCTCACATGCAACGTGATGCAACAATTTAGAGAGAAGGTGAGCTCCACTCAACTCAAGCTTGGGAATAGTCAGCCTAGTCCTGATGGGGGCGACCTTGCTCTTCCCTAACAAAAGCGAGACATTGACCCGGCCATCGGCGTCAACTGTCCGCATATAGACTGACGCGGCGTAGCCTCGCTCCGACGCGTCACAAAAGCCATGCAGGCTGGCTCGATATTTCCCGGGGGCAATATTCGACGAGGCAAGGCAATCCGATTGACTTCCTTAATCGATGAAAACAACTCGAGCCAATCATCCAATGGAGAGCCAAACAGCGGCTCGTCCCACGAGACGCCCAAAGTCCAAAGTCTCTGAAGAAGACACTTTGCAGAGAATATCACTGGACTGATCCAACCGCTTGGATCAAACATACGGGCTATTACGGACAACACCGTTCTCTTAGTCCAGACTTTTGGTATTTCCAAGTCCACTTGGAATGTGAAAATATCGGTTAGCGGCTGGTACTGCATGCCCAGCACCGCTATCCTGTTGGGATCATCCACATCCTCAAACAGGTGAGGGTTCTGTTGGTGATCCTCCGGGATCCCTTCTAGAACTCTAGGCTCATTGGACAACCACTTACGTAGCTCGTAGCCACCTGTCTTCAATATTTCAATCAATTCATCCCGCAGTAGGAGGGCCTCCTCAATACTTTGGGCTCCGGTGCACACGTCATCAACATACAAGTCACGTGACAGCACGGAAGCCCCACGGGGAAAGCGGATCCGTTCCCGCTCTGCCAATTCAAGCAATGATCTGATGGCGATATAGGGACTAGATTTCAAACCATACGTGTTTGTGTTGAGTTCATACACCGTCACAGGATCCTCAGGGCGCTCACGCCAGAGTATCAACTGGAATCGCCTGTCCTCAGGATGTATGACTGTCTGGCGGAACATCATCCGGATGTCCGCACCAAAAACCACTTGATGTCTTCTAAAGTTCAAGATGATGTCAATTATGTCCCTATGCAATTTGGGACCCGAATGCAAACACAGATTCAACGAAACCCCGTTCGAAGTGGGTGCGGACCCATCAAAGACAGTCCGCAACTTGCCCGTTGAGGCCTTCACCACCGCGTGGTGGGGCAAAAAATAATGCTCAGTTGAGCTCCAATCAACTCGAGCCGGAGACATGTGACCCAAATCCTCGTACTCGCGCATAAATTCAATATATTTATCGCGAAGTACGTGGTCACGCTGCATACGTCGCTCCATGGACAGCAGTCGTTTCTCCGCAAGCGCCCTACTTTGCCCTAGGCTAGGACGAGAGGCAACAAAGGGTAACCTAGTTACAAACCGACCGGAGGGCAACCTCTCCGTGGTCGATCGAAAAAGGGCTTCGCACTCAGCGTGTTCCGGATCCACCCTGGAACTCATAGGTGGCTCCTCCACCTCCCAAAACCTTTGCATGGTCTTGGCCAAGGACGCTGATGCGACGACCGGTGGCTCCTCCGCGGTGCCATTATCAAACACAGGGCCCATCAGGGCAAAACCAAAAATCGTAGACACTGCCATCAGTGAAGACGAACCCAGAGCCTTCTGTGTACCCAACAAAATCCAACCCAATACGTCCGAGCCCAGGAGCAAGTCCACTGGGCCGGGATGAAAGACAAAGGGGTCGGCCAAATCCAGACCCGAAACCAAAGACAACACACCCGGCGGTATGTCTGTCGAGGGGTGCCAACCCGCAATGGTATCCATTACCATAGCCGAAGTCGTGATCCTCATTGTGGAGGACTTCAGCGAAGAAAAGGTGACAAGTGTCTGGCCCGTCAGACACTTCACTTGTATGCCACCAACTCCAAGAAGTGGCACAGGCGAGTCTTCCACGACTAAACCTAACTGGCGTGCCACTCGAGTGGTAACCAAACTGCTTTGAGCCCCTGAGTCCAACAGAGCTCTCAAATTAATGGCTTCCCCCACGACCCCATACGCGGACCACCGCGGTAGGGAGCAGAACCGTCCGCGGCTCTGTCCCAGCAAGGGAGCAAGCTAGTTACGGGCTCCCCACTCTCTCCAAACCAGGGGCGCGCCACTGACCCGGATAATATGGCGGGCGAGTGCACATCCCCATCTGAGGGGGGCATAACCCGCGGCCCGGCCATACATATGGTACGGCGGGTGGTACTCCAGCCGTGGGTACTCGTGCAGCGGCGGAGAAAACCGCTGCGGCTGCATGTGTTGGGTATTGGTAACCCGCGTGGAGGGGGGTGTCCCCACTCTCACGTCCGATCTAGGGCCCCCGCCCATGGGGGCCCTATCCGGGGCCTGGCCAGCTACATACTGGCCATGACCTTGGGGCGCGTGGTCCCGGTCCGCCAAGACCCGCGCAGGTACGCGACCCCCTCCCGAGGGGGTGCGACGAGCGAAGCCGCGTCCTCCGTCCGGTGGTGGAGGGCTTCGCGCAGGAGCGCCCCCGCCCATAGGGGACCCCTGCCTCAACATCCGGGTGCCATCCCCGTTGCGGTTCATGCAAAGCATCGCGTGGTGCCGCCCACGGCATGCACTGCATGGTATGGCACTGGGACAGTCACGTGCATAGTGACCGCCCAAACAATAAAAGCATAGTTCATGCCGCTTTGCCATGCGGCGCCTATCTTGTACTGGCAGTCTCTGCCAGTCCCTGCATTGCAGCAGGCTGTGGCCCATCCGGCCACATTGCAGGCAGTCCGCGTCCCTCGCGACTGCTGCCGTGTGTGCAACCCGCGCACCAGCTCCACGCGGTGGCGGTTGCCGTCCCTGTTGGGGCCTCCCTCGCCATGAGGGTTCCAAGGGCCTACGTTCAGGCGCTCTGGATGGCGCTGAGTCCGTCATGGTATTCTCAGCAGCCCGTGCCTCAAACTCCAAAAACTTCACCAAGTCAGTGAATGTTGGTAGGGTGGTGCTATCCCGCTCCGCATTTTCGCGCTCAAACCGCGAGCGGATGTCATTGGGCAATTTGCCCAATACAATGTGCACCAGCAAAAAGGACCATTGGTCCACCGGCAGCCCCAGTGTGCGGAGCGCGTTACAGGCCACTGTAACGGGCGTGAGCAACTGCAGGCGCAACTGTGCCCTGTTGGCCACCTTGGGCAGGGCCATCAACTGTGCGGCGTGCGCATCCGCTAACAAACGTAAGTTTTGGTAGCGGGAGTTCAATAACTCCCAAGCCGTATCGTACTGGTCGTCCTCCACCCGGAGGTGCTGGATGAGCGACCGCGCTTCATCCTCAAGAGTGGAGAGGAGGTAGGCCATCTTCTGGGCCTTCGACAAATCCTGTCGTGCTACGACCAGGGACTCAAACATATTTTTATATGCTACCCACTCCTCCATCCTACCCCCAAAGTGGGACAGCTGAAGGGTGGGGAGCCGACCAGTAACCGCTGGTCCTTCCTGTCTAACAGGTGTGCGAGGGGCTGGTCCGCCAGCCTGTCTCGCCCTTATTGCGGTCACCGCCTCCGCGATATCATCGTGCAGACTCAGGATCTGGTCCATGTCCGCCATGTGACCTGCGTAGGCCTCCGGGGTAAGATCGGCTTCGGTAAGCGCCGCCATGGCCGCTTCCGCGCTAATCAATCGTGAGTGGAGGTGATCCGCTCTTAGCAGTATGGCGCCCTCCCTGTCCTTCCGGGACAGGAGTCCTCCGGCCGTCACAAACCATCTCAATTCGTTGGCGAGTGTCGCCCTAGCATTGGAGGCCTTCGCCATCGCGTCAAGTCACAAACAAAAAATAACAAAAGGTAAATAAAAAACAACAAAATCAAGCAACTACACGAAGAACCGCGGTAGGTATGAGAATGGCACAAACCCGGAACGCACGGTACAAACCGCAAACAAATACAAAAAAGGTTACAAATATTCTTATACAAACAAACTAAGAAAAATCTAATAATTTTTACAAACAATTAATTATTTTTTTTACAAACGAACAAATAGAGGGTAGATAAACTACGCTCTGCTACCAGAAAATGTGCAGAGCAACTACGCTCTGCTGCCAGAAAATGTGGCAGAGAGAATCCGGACAAACGAAGCGGCGGGAAGAATTCTGTACCGGAACTTTACCGGGAAAAATCTACCGGTAAAATTAAGTACCGGGAAAAAATCTCCACGCGACACCACGCTTGTCCGACTAGAATCTAACTTAAGCTATACGCAGTCTGCTACCACCGTAGCTTATGAAGGGAGCTACAGGGCCCTATATGATAACCTAACCTATAAATTAACTACAATTGAACACTTACCAAATTAAATCTTCTTTCTCTTCGGATCCAAACTTGAGTGTCTTCGGGAAGGGGAATTCCTAATCACCCTACCTAACCCTTGAGATCTCAATTCCCCAGGACAAATAAATAGATTTCTTCCCGTAGTTTCACTCGGGAACAGCCAGATGTGAACAGCCAGCCACGTTTCACCTCTCACAAGAAAAAGTCACCATGACGGGTACACAAACACAAAGTTCAATAGTTATTTAACAAACAGGAAATTCACAAACACAACTCAAGCTAATTAGCAATCAAAGAACGCGGAACCTCTCGCGTATTAAAAATCAAACCGATATCGCATAGGGCAATGGCGACCGTCCGCGAGCCATTCGCACGAGCAGTGTGAAAACCCCGAACGCCCTCTGGCGGCAGCAATGCGAAACGCCTGCGTTTAGTTTTACCCAATATATTACAAACACAATGTTTGCTTGGTGATAGACTTAAGTGTAATGCAAGTCTATGGGGAGAGAATTTGCGCAGGGGTTGAAGGATCTCCGCTTCGTCTGTTGACATCAAAATGCAACCAATCTTAGAAAAATTAACTGAACAAAACTCCAAGGAAAAAATAGTTCTATACAGCTTTTTGTTTCAGATGTATTTGTTTAAAAAATTAAAAGCAAATATTCAAATGTCTGAGGTCTCTACGTTTTATAATAAAACTTTAAATAAATTTTATCAAATTAATCTTAAAGGCAAATTGGTACAACGCTTACATAGTATGCAAAATTTCCTACTTTGATATGTTTGTACAAACAACGCAGTTATTCTTTGTTTTTCAATTTCTTGTTACAAGAAACAATAATCATAAATACATTACACCCGATTGCCTCGAAGCCGATCCGCAGTAAACAGAGAAGCGAGGCATACGCTCTATTCTATATAGTCTATACTCTATATGGACTTACCTCGCCTCGTACGAACACCTAACTCTTTATAGCCCATCTAAGTTGGTAGCATTTTAATATACGCACAGCGCGAGATTCGATTATCTAAATGCTTATTTATAGGGAACTTCGGAACAGATTTATAAGATAAATATGTTTTTATAGGCATGGAACTGGTACCTTTACTGGATATGTTTATTTTTCTCTGAGGGTTGTTCAACATTCGATTTTTTTTGTTTCTGAATATCTTACCCAATAAATAGATGAAATTTTGTTGTACTATTTTACGAAAAATATTTTGTAAAGTGAGAGAATATATACTACAAGTTTGAATAGAAAAAAATATTGTACGACGTGACTAAGTAAATTCATCTAACCAAATCTAATTTTTGAACCCCACGGTAAGGAATCTTAACCTAACATTCATATATTTCTATTTGTATTAGCAAACGTTACTAATTGAAGCAAATTCCCGAATCTTTCTGACGTCTCAGAGTGGCGGCCCCTACCGTATAAATACTGAATAAGCAGTAAACTGTATTACTTCCGCGAACCCTTTTCACTTGGCGAATTAGTAAAAAGCAAAGGGAGTGAAAATTTTAACTTAAACGCTCCGAGCCAGTACCTGCGTTTGTGTCTGACAGATGCGAGTGATTACATCGTATTGCGAGACACAGAGTAAACAAATGCAGTGATTTCTATTAGAAGATTAAATTATTAATTTACTTTAATAGAAAAGAAGGCTTGCAAGAAAACATGTAAAAAAAATCTTTATTTGTCAACACTTTTTTTTTATTTAAGATGGTTTTGCTCTTGGCCATAATTTTGCCCGAGGACAGAGATGACGTCTACGGTGTAGCGAGCTTACCCAGAAGCAGCCTATTCACTCTGATTTTGAAGAGTTCCATTCCATCGCTGGCTGTACGCATTAAAAATTGTCAGGTTATACAACATTTTCACCCGTCTCGACACTAACCAGAAGTTCATCTCTGAACTGGATAAAAATCAATAATTTCTATACGACTTCTATCTAAAGTATGTAGCGTATTCTTATAATATTAGCCAGTATTTCTGAATAAAAATGTATTTAAATTTTGCACCAAAATCATTCTTGACAAGAATAAATATACCGTAATAAATGTAAAATTGTAACTAGATCTGAAATTATACACAAATCTTTACATTATTTGTTAACCAACTGATTTTCTAAAACTGTATGATACCCATGATGATTTGCATTCGTTTTGATTTGGTTTACGTGTTTCTTTGACATGTTTAATTTTTATGATACAATTATTTTACATGCTATATTTACTGACTACATTATATAAAAATCATGATTTGAAAATAGTGAGATCAGAAACAAGTTAAATTAGGTCAACCAAGTCAAAATTTTTAGCTATACTGCGATTATTTCTAACTGTAATAAACGAATTAGATTGAAAAAATAAACCTTTAATTTTACATTTAACAATATTAATGTCATAAAGTCATTAATATCGTTCTTTATAATTAAGTTAGTGAAGTAATTACCTAAGCCGACAATTTGCCTGGCTCAGTGAAGTAAACGTATTTTTTCTTTTCGCGTAATGTCACTTATCATTCTCAATAAAACACTTAAGCACGGGAATTAGACAACAACAATGCTAACATTATTATGTAACGTAAGCGGCCCACTGGCACAACGCGGTTCTACGTCCAAAGATAACAGAATAACAGAAAATAAATTTTAAATACTATTTTTAACTCGTTTCTGATAGACAACACCAGTCTTGAAAATAATGTGAGTTGATTACGTATCTCACTATTTGTATCGTAAACATTAAACATGTCAAAGAAACACTTAAACCAAATCAAAACAAATGCAAATGGTAGGTATACATACAGTCTTAGGAAATCGGTTGGTTAAAAAATTATGTAAAAAATTGTGTATAATTTCAAAAGTTCTTACATTTATTAAAATGTTTATTTATTCTTGTCATGAATGACGGGAATTTCACACAGGAGAATAAAAGTTACCAACATGGTTCAGAGGATTAATTCTTTGATGTGGCAGTTCTCGAATGGCGATCATGTACAAGCATCAGCATTGGACATTTTGGACAATGGTCATTTACCGAACAGGTGAACTGATAAAAGTAGCAGGGAAGCGCTGAATGCAGGCCACTTCTAACCGGTTATTTTAGAAATATATGGTCCTTTGTCCAGCAGTGGACTTTCTGCGGCTGGATTGATGATGATGTTGAAATGCACGTAAACTGTATTGGCTTTGACAACTATTTGTCCACTCTCGCCTTTAAAATTATCTCCTCCAGGTCGAAACTTTCGGCACAGCCAAAACAGTTTACGTCACGTTAACAAGTTCATATAAGAAATTAGAAAAGAGAGTAGCAATTCTACATATAAAATTTTTATTTCCAAAACCAGTCATCATATCTGATGCAGAATATTTGACACCAATTATAAACATTTTTTTACCTATGTGTTAAAATCATATTAGATCAAGCTAAGTGCTGTAGTGGTGTTTATGATTATGGTTACGATGAGGCGATAGGAGCAATAGAGAAATGTAAATCCGTATTTATATCAAAGTGGGTCTTAGGCATGAAATATCTCCTCCGCTCTATGATCTCAGAGCACACCAGACAAAATTATCGTATAATTAAAAATGCCAACATACGAGCACTCGCAGACGGCCCCGGGCCTGTCTAATTAGCAAAAAGTTAATGAACAGACGGCTTGACAGTGACACGCTCGGCGAATATGCCAAGATGAAACACGTTTAATTTAGGTTGCAACCTACGTAACTGCCGAGTTACGTGCAGGTAAGTATGGGGATTTATTAATAGGTCGCTGAATATTGTGCTTTTGTGAGCAACTGAGCACATGCGTGTAATGTTATTTATATTAAAATAGTTTAGTTAATATTTTTAACATTACACTATGTTAAATGTAGATATGATAAAAGTGTTATATGATCTCGTAACAAATTACCAAGTGTGTAAGTACTAATGCAATGAAGTATATAAAATTCATGTTAATATTTATAGTAAATAAAAAATACTAATGATACATTTGCAACATATATGATAAAGCCCGCTACACACGTTGCGAGGCGAGTACGTTAATTGCGCGGCGTTGATGGCAGAGTGCGGTCACAAAGCGTCTTATTAGACACCTAGTGAGGCGTGCTTCGGGGAACCGGCATGTGACGAAGACATGGGAATTTTATTGAGAGGTGCCGGGGAAGCTGATGGTGAAAGTTAACACATGTACCTAATTAACAATATTTTTACAGTCATTTTAGTACTATACTAACGATATCGTTTTTATTACTGAGTCGTAATAACCCCATTTTGACTTTAAAAGACTATGTTTGTTTAGGAAAGCCGTAGACAACAAATTCTTAAGCTAATTTTAAGCAATATAGATAAACCGTATTGCAACGATGTTAACGCAAAAGATGTCAGTCTACGTCTTAAAGACTAAAGGGCCATCGAAGGTCTTAGACATAAGATGAATTTTCCTGACGTCAGTCACGTAGAGTCGGGTTGGAGCAGATGGGAAATCGATGTCATTATGATAGATTATCCGTTAGGGCAGCGACGTGTGCCTCTGATTGGCTTTGTTAGCGATGTCTTCGGCACCTGAGAGCGCACTCAATAACTGCGAGTGACTAATTTGACAGATCGATTGTCGCCTCGCGTCGTGTGAAGCCACCTTAATGACAGGTGATGATGGGTGTTGAGGTATTTACGCTGACGTTGAGATTTTTAAATTCGATCTTACAATGTGAATAAGAAAAAATAAAATCTCTTATGTTATAATGTCCCAAGCGACTTCAGATTTCAGATTTCTATCAAAAAATTGAATCAGCTTTTCTGCACAATTACTGGACGACAAAAACGGATGCTAAACGCAAACCGTTCATCACAATACAGTGGCATGTTAAGTTCATAATCTTATCCTCGACGTGTTCCAGAGAGGGGGAGGGGAGGGGTTAAGAAGTCGGAAGCGCTAAGAAGGAGAGGGGTTACTCTTTCTTGCTTTAATGAAGCGGCCGCGGCGACGACGTCGAGTGCCATAATGGTTTCCTCTCGAGGCCTTTGTTGAGAACTCCGCGACTTTCGCCAGAATAACTAGAAGTGGCAAAGCGAAGGAATTCAACTTTTTTGAAGAGTAATGCAATTTTTGGTAATTAAATCATGTCAGACGAAATGATCAGATTTATTTTCTTAGTTGATATATCCACAGATTTTCTACCCTATTATTAAAAAAATCGTTCTTAGTGAAATCTTATACCATGAAATAAACGTAAAAGATGGGTTTTTAGGAGAATATATGTTTCCTAACGATATATTATTACTATCTTCATTCCATCAGAGACTCCACTATTCAGCTAAGCGTGGCCTTCGAATCTTACCACTCTTGGCTCTGTCTACCCCATAAGGGATAAAGACGTGATTCTATGTATGTATGTATAGTATTACTGTACATTATTAACTATCTACTTTAATTGTCACTTCTGTCACATCCTGCTCCGTTCAAATTAAATACTTCTTTAATTCCCCAAGTTATTTATCCCCACATACAAACACACAACTCATAGTTCTTACGTCTCTCATTGAGACGAATGCAAAGTCATTCCCTCGAAACACGCCTTATTTACTTTACTCGTAATTAAAGATGCGGTGCTAGGCAAAAGAAACTCTATTAATTTGCTTAAATATTTGCTTTTAATAACCGATGTTTAGGCTTAATGAGCGCTTTGAGTCTAAGAATTTAGAACTTAGGGTAAATATTTTGATACTTGTGCGTATGTAGTGTTATTGACTTTGGGAGTTGATACTTATTTTACTTTGGTAACGCCATTTTAATGCAATTTATTTGGTTTTAGAAGTTTATTTATTTAGAACTTTATTTAAAGAAAGAAAAAAGATATCATTTATTTGGCTATAAAAATCGAAAACGGTCTCTGTTCAGCATGTGTCGTGGACCGTGGTACGATTCACAAAGCGGGTCTTCCACAGAAACCGACTAATTATACTTAGAACTAATATACATTTAACTTACATTAATTACGAAAAACATAACAAATGACCACAAAATTACAAAAAAGAATACATGTACAAATAGTGAACATGTGGCTCTACCGATCAACTATCTGACCAATCAGAGAGTAGTTTCATTTAAACTTAAGATCATTGTTCTTGTCAGTGAAAAGTAGTAAGATTTATGTATTCAGGTTTTAATTTTTCCTTGCCCATGCCTAAATCTGGAATGAACATTATCATTCCAGATTCTTTCAGCTGTTCTTCGAGTGAGCGGGTATAAATTGAAAAATGTACTGATTGAAAATTCAGGGATAATTAATATTATTTTAAAATATATCATTCTTTACATAAAAAGCCAATATTATACCTACCAACAAAGTAAACAAGCTATCGAAACTGAAACGCAAAATTTCACTTATTTTGTTATATGGTAAGTAGCCAAAGAAACCGACTACAGAATTTCCATAAACTTTGGAAACTTCAGGAATGTAATTACATGGGGCGTCACCTGTGAAGGCGTCTGTATGCAAATACAGTTCAGATCGGAAATTTTCTGCACTTTATAATAAGGGGTGATTCTTAGATAACATTTCATCTGATAATGTGCCTTCCAATTTCCGTGCTCCATACATTCGTTCGAACAGTATTTAGGGGTGAAAATATTGGGCATAACTAATTTATTTGCTCTTAGCCGCGCGTGGGTGGATCGCGAATTCACAATATATTTTAATAACGCACTCTTGGGACTGTGATATGGATAACGAAGGTGGGAAATGTATTTACGCTTTTCACCGCGCCTGTGTAATTTGAGAGGGTACATTTGGACGATATAAATTTGTATTAGGACGAATTTTACTTTTCTACATATTTTTGGATGTAAATGTTCTATACTTAATGTGAACATTTGACCGAAAAGCAATTTTTAACCTTTTTAATTTTTGTTTATTAAATTACCTTGGAAAGTACACCGTCAGTTGCACAATCGTACAATATACAAATATTTGAACGACATGGAGTCCAGACTGAAACTAAAAATACAACGAAGAAATGATATAGGACGCTTTGAGAAATGATTTTCTTTTCCATTTATTTTTCATTAACCACAACAAAAATGTAGCACTTTTGTCAAATATTAGAACCAACAGCAACGTAAATATATTTCGTAATATTTTGATAAACAACATCGCGAGGCACCTCCGCTATCAGCGGAAACGTGGCGATATAACCACGCAGGTCGCCGCAGATTCGATCGAGTTAATTTCGCTCCACAAACAAATTGACAAAGTTTACAGCGGGCATATTTCTTCGCGGTAACCCCCCTCAACCCGCTCACCCCCGACAGATCCCGCAGCGGAAATTAAATTTCACATCCGAACGGGAACACTCGCCGACAAACACGTGTCTGTCGCGAACCAGTCGCAAGACAGTCGCGGGTCGGAAGGTTTACTTGTTACTAACAATATAGGTTTCTTCTAAACGAATGTGAAAAGATTTTTCACTAGGTACTCGTACTTCCTCTCTAGAATTTTTTATTGTTGACTGGGAGAAAAAAGGTGTTTTACACAAGTATTTGATCAATATACAAATATGTACGGATATAGCAGGATCCGTCCCATAAAATAATCCTCAACGTAGCTCTCTAAATGGGTGTCTATTAAAATACAGATTTTTATCACATCGATTATCATGTCCCAGAAAACTATTCCACGTTTGACAATATATTTTTTTCTTAAAACATCGAAAAACTTATTATCGCAGTTTCATAATATCGAACAACATTTCCTAAAAAAACTTTATAAAATTTCTACTATTCCAAGAAAAACGATATATCAAACTTACATTTCACACATGTATTAAGATATCGATGTAACCATTTATAATAACATGTTTCAATATGTAACGATGCGCATCATAACTTTTAATCGCAGTAACGTTTCATCGAACGCTGCATTCGCTTGTTGTTGCTTAAAACATGTAGCAAGCATCAGCAAGCATGCAGCAAGTATGAAACAAGCATGCAGCAAGCATGCAGCAGGCATACATCAAGCATGCAGCAGGCATGCAGCAAGCATGCAGCAAGCATGCAGCAAGCATGCAACAAGCATGCAGCAAACATGCAAGCAGGCATACAGCAAGCATGCAGCAGGCATGCAGCAAGCATGCAGCAAGCATGCAACAAGCATTCAGCAAGCATGCAGCAAACATGCAAGCAGGCATGCAGCAAGCATGCAAACATGCAGCAAGCATGCAAGCAGGCATGCAGCAAGCATGCAAGCATGCAGCAAGCAAGTATTTCTTGGTGGCTCCACCAGAAGACTCGCTCCGTCGGCCCTTCGATTCATTCGGGCACTTAACCTCACTCCGCTCGAGAGGTCGCCGGCTCGCTTCGCTCGCCACCTCCCCCCCTCGCTTCGCTTCGGCCTCGTGCCCTCATTTTCTCAGGACCTCCTTCGCGAGCCTTCTGGTTTCGCGCGAAGGAATAACACTCTAGTATATGACAAAGTTGAGCCACGTGGAGTCGGGGTGCTCTGAGTCGGATTTGTGATCCATTTATAATTAATGGACTAGCTATAAATTTACTGTTGATCAATACAATACTACCAGATTAATTTATCTATATAGGGTAACATAATAATATAATATTTGATGTTTCAAATATATTGCAAACTGAAACTTACGTGGAAATAAAGTTATGGGTAACAAAACTTTGATGTTTTATTATTTCGATGAAATACATAAAATATGAAAAGAAATAACGATAGAGTGTGTTTGTACGTAATGAATAATCGTGTAAATGAAATTTCGATGTAAACAGATTTAAGGATTTGTTACATATTGTATTAAAATATCTGCGAATGGTTTTATGGGACATGAAAATCGTTGAAGTAAATTGCGATAAAGTGATGGGTTCCCCTCTCTAAATACAAGTTGACGTGTGTCCAAACAATAATAAACCATAACTCCAACAAAGTGCACACTTACGTCGCAAACGAGAACATAGCAAAACTAATCCGGGCGCGTTCTATCAAAATTGCAATTAAAAGCCCATTTACGATGGCCTGAGACGGACCTGGGGTCAGCTCGAGGACGCACGAATTGGCCATTAGCGGCGCTTCGGACCTTGTTTACACCGCGCTTGCCCTAATGACGACCTTTGCACTGCTTCCCTTCGTTAAGGCGAGCGAAAACCTCACACTAAAAGGCACAATCCCCGGACTGGACCCACAGAGACGCGCGAAACAAAACATATATTAATAGCTCAGTGAGACAAGGACAGATGCCGATAGCTTTCGGATTAATGCCCATGTACACGGGCGTTAAAAGGCTAGCCTCGCTGGCCCAGGGTTAACAAGGTTATTACGGGATGATCCCGAGTTACCGCCGCCGTAAAAGTGTTAATTACATTCGCAAAATAAACTTATATTCGCTTGACGTGCAAAGAAAATTAACGTCATAGATGTGCACTCTAATTTAGCTAATTATCAAATTACATGTAATTGAAAAGAACAATATTACTTACTGAGATGTCACAACAACCCACGGTGGATACTAGATGGTGTCTTGCACAAAAAAAATTGTAATTCTAATTTTGCAATATATCAAATCACATATTTTTTTATGTCTTATGTATTGTAATCATAAGAAATCTAGAAAACATGATTGAAATATTGAAACTTCTGCAGGCCATTTCTTAAGTCACTTTAAAAAAATATATAATGACAAATTTTACCGAAAAAATGTTGTTTAAAATGTACCCCATTGGAATACCTAGACGAAAGAGATCTTATTCTAAAAAGTAATGTCTAAAACGCTTCTTTACGTAACTAAACAAATACACAAGGGAACCTCTAAAAATTATCGTAACGACAACAATAAAATCCCGATCGACCAATACACACAGAGCACATTAAAAAACTCTTGCAACTTCTTCCACTCCTAATGGACTCCATCGACATAAATGTTTTATTCAATTGGCGCTCGCGCCAAAACAAAAGAAAGTATGTCCTCGTCATTATGAGTTCGAGAAGTTTTTGCATTTTTACTCGTTACTGGTCCTGAGGAAAAGTAACTTAAAATAAATAAGTACGGATACTTCAGGCTTTAACGACGTTCGTTAAATGTTGCAAATAAGTATATTGAGAAGTATAATGTAAGAAAGAAACATGATAAAATATATCATCGAACATAGAAACGGACGCCTCTTTAATACACCTCGTTATTTTTTCCTTACTTGAAATAAATGGTATATATAGAAACTTTTAATAATATGCGCCATTGTATCTATGAAACGTTATAAAAATATAATGCAGATGTCAGTTTGTTTTAACGCTTTCACGCTCCACTCTAGTCAGAATTAGAGAAAAGTAAATACGGCTCCTATTACTCCGAAGAACATTAACGCGATCAAAGCGCCGGACAAAAGCGAATAGTTAATGATTCCAAAAACTAATCCAAAACCTCTTATGATCCCCATATATTTTCAATAGCTACTCTGAGAGCCTTCAATAGCTACTCTGAGAAAGTTTAAGCACCTGCGATAAACCTCGGCCGAGCTCAACTAAGTTGATTACTCAGTGCACCACGTGTGCAAATTCACTATAAATCCGGGCATTAGGTAAAAGGCCTTCATTACTTAAGTCCCGTAAAACCCTTATCCCATAACGTTAATAACACAATTACTATAAATCTATCATCGCTGCGCAAACACGGTCCGAATCTCAGCCTAAGCTAATACATTTTGTCCACACCCGTATTCATACTTAACGACAAGGGTATAGTATTTGCTGAGCATACATGCGGCGCCCGCACGCTGGCAATAACTGGAAGACGGCAAGTTGGAGCCCCTCAGGGTGCTTCCCCAACCCGAGGACAGTAATTACGGTAGGCAAATTAAGCAGTAAGGGTCGAAGCGACCCCGCGCCGCCCGTGTCCATCTTTGTACGAAGCGGTTTATTTTAGGTTATTCCACGTCTTATTACAATGTAAGCGGCCTCCCCTGCGGCGCGCTCACCTCCGAAACTGATTTCGACCCAGCATCAGACTTTCATTACGGTCTGTCGAAAACAATCCACTCTAAATATCTATTCTTGGGCGCGCAATCCGAAATTACATTAGTCTGAGGTGGCGAAGGCTCGACTCAATTTGTTTGGCGGTAATAACGCTACGCTATCAGGTTGTAACAAATGAGCTATTGTGAGCAAATCGGAGGAAAACGGTTTTGCCGTGTCTGCCCGATTTTATAGTTCGAGAGCTCCGTGTTTGGGTGAAATATGAATCGCGTCGGGTTTCTGTTCGGAGTTATTATCGCTGCATATATTTGAGGTAAACTATAAATTGGATATGAGTAATGAGTGATATCAGATTTCTGGGTAGTTTCTTAAGTTCAGTTAAATGTTTGATAGTAATTTAGTAGACGCCCGTAGTCTATATTTAAGTAAATTATTGAAAAGTTTCCGTTTAACTATTAAATATACATGTTTTACCTTACTTTCTAGTTATGTCTATACTTATTGAATTGAAAGTGAAACGATTATACATAAAATTCTATTACTTAGGTAACGAAAAAGGAACTGCTATGATAAAAAGTAGCTCATGTTTTCTTCGGATTCTGCCAATTTTGTCTCAAACATACTATTATCCAATCTACCCGATGTCTTTAGCTTTTCAACCTGCGGGACTTCTCGCCCCTTTAAAAGACAAGAGCACGCAACTCTCGCGGGACTCGGGAGCAAATATAATTTGTCCATTAAAAAAATCAACAGTGACCACTCTTGGCCACAAAGCGTCTCGTTAGCGACCGTACGTGCCGTGTCACGCACTTCACCATGGCCCTTCGTAAATAATGAGAAAGGGCAGCCCCTGCAAAGGACAGCCTCCGATTCCTTAGTGGAGGAGGCATCACTACAATGTCCTTGGGCATGCTTGGTTTTGTGATAAAAGCTCTCAACTCTTTCAATGATGGGTAATCTGTCTTCCAAAATCTATAGAACCTTCGAAACTCCATAGTTCATTTATAACTAGTTTAGAAACTTTTGACGAAATTTTAGGTAATTTTTTTCTGTATATATAAGATGGCGCGAAAAAAGATCTAGGTACTTATGCCCAGAAGTCAGCTGAGAGTTCTGAGAATGACGATGAATGAACTTAATCTTTAAAATCTCCCTTGAATATTGCAAAGTCAACAACAAGACGTCACTTAAGTACCACATCCAATAATAGAGGTCCAGGTCCTTAGGGAACAAACCCAGGCAACCCATACATCGACTTGTCGACGGCTCAGCTGAATGCCTCCCGATTGCCTCCGACCCAAATATAGCCAGACTAAACAAGGGCTCCTATTAGACGCGCGAAACAGGATTTCCTAGCTCCTTGGTATGTGTATGTAGGGTTAGGGCAAGACGTCTGATTAGATTACGGAAATGCTGTGTGAGGCAAATCGGACTTCAGATCTATACGTTATTGGATTATAAACTGACTTGAAGTTACTCTTGTACTTACTATTGGTGCTTTATTTGCCTCTATATGCACAAAATATACTTTTTCTTTTCCACTTTCATAACATCATAGCTTTGGCTATAAGTTGATAGATTAGAGTCGGTCAAAATAAAAATAAATTGTAGGTAACATACCTAATAGTTCAAAATCTTTACATATCTCTCTGTCTCTACTGGTTAGTTATTTAGACATTTAATCCTCTAATCTAGACCAGTAAAATGAATAATGTAACCTTATTCAAGCAAAAGCACTTCAGCTATAATTCATCTATGGCAGTTCCCGGGACACTTAAAACTGCCCTAACTTCTTATAAACCGCTAGACAAGCCATCAAAAATGGCAGCGACATAAAGAAGCTATTTACATGAATTAGCCGACATTTATGCTCGGCGAGACAGACCGCAGCGCCACCTGGTGGAGAATTATACGCTCGTTACTCGCTCCGCCGCCTACGGGCCTGTGGTATCTTTCCACTTGTATTTATTGGACGTATCTTTTGATTTTATAGGTGAGGCCTCTGCGGGTTTTACCTGATACTGATTAGATATAAATCCCACAATTTTTACAGCCATCTCTCAAACTTTGGTAGGTGCTTCGTCCATGACCAATTGACTTGAAGACGATTTTCGATTTTGTAGAACGCATTTACAAGTTTTCATTTAAACAGCTGCTGACTTATTTCAATAAATCGTCCTGAACTATTAGTTGATTTTAACCAAAACAACAAATGTTTTGACGAATTTCTAAATGTTAACATGAAACTAGACAACTCCTCTGGAAACACACATACATATTTGGCACCGTTTGAAATGTATCGAAACGCAAATGACTCCCGAAACGCAGAGCCCGGGGCCTTATCCTACCGGTATCTTTTAAATAGCTCCTTTGTGGAGAATCTATCGGCAATAAACTCGAAACCGTAGAGAGAATTACATAAATAAGACGCGAGCTTCTTGATGATCTTCCTATATGCTATTAGATTTGTTTGGTTTTGGCTTTCTATGATTTTACATATGAACATGTTTTGATGCTCCTGGCTGTAAATTATTCTTTGAAAATTGAAAGAAGAAATTGCTAGACCATTCAAAATAATCACCAAGAAGTGAAAGCTAAAGCTGTAAAGCTTTTCGAAATACTTTTACGTCTTCTTGCATTCGTTTGACACACCATCAGTTGTCCATAAAAATTTAAATCTCGTCTCCTTCGTTGTCTTTGAGTTCTAAAATTCAAATCTGCTGATTCATCACAATTCGTTACAGGCCAGCTGCAAAAGTCGCAAAAAAATGAATCGCCACTCCATTGGTTCGCTGTTCTTGTCCGGCGCCGTTTGTCTCCGGCGCACCTCCGCGCGTCCGATTTATAGCACAGTTTTGTGAACTCTTAACCGTTACGTGATCTGCTTCCGAATCCAATTTATGCCCTCCATGGGAAAAGTTCGCGCCGCCTATTCTTTACGACTCATCTCCGTGTCTTATGCCAGCCTTCATTGCTCCGATAGAGGATTGTTTTATTCCATGTCGATTTTTATCGACGCTGTTTGTGATTGGTTCATTTTTTATATGCTGAGTTGGAACAAAGTAGTAGATGAATAGTAATTTTGAATAGAAGGTTTGTTTTTTACAAAAGGATGCTGTGATATGCGAGCAAACAAACACAAGTTGTGAGCAAACAAATCGACTATCTTTTTCGCATGTAAAAGCTCACTGAAAACTTTATACATTATAAACTGAAATTATTTCGACTCAAATCACACACAATACAGATGGTCAACAAAAGATTGTGAAATCTTCCATTCGGTTCCAATTCCAGCATTCCCCCAACATTCCTAAGCGTCCGTTATTAAAAGCGAAAACGTCAGGGCGATCGAGTGGAAGCCAGTTGGTCCAAACATGCAAACTGGGGGCCGGCTGTGTCCTAACAAAATAGATCCTAAATAATTAGCGACCAGGGGTCGAGACCGTTTCGGATATATTGATTTTATTGAATTGTTTGAACAATTACTGTGGATGAACCTTTTTTAATTGTAAAAAATATGGTTACTTTTCTAAAACCAACCATGTCATCACCATAAAAATCCTATATAGGATTCTGTTCTATTTGTTTATTCAGTAGTTGGATGTAGAGCGCGTCTTATTGATCCAAGTGGAAGCACGTTCATACGATATATTTATTTTAGTCCACTTGTAATAACAACTATACAATACCTTATATTATAGCCTTCTTTATAACGCAGTCCTCGTTTATCTATCCTCTCTCTCTCTCAGCTTAAAGACGTCCACTGCTGGACAAAGGCCTCCCCAAGGATTTTATCCATGGGGAGTTTTGCCGTAATCGCCACGCTTGGCAAGCGGATTGGCGATCGCAGTGTGATGGCATAGTACGCGGAAAGATGCTGCTGCCCATCCTCCGGTGTTTTAAATCCCTTAGTCGCCTCTTACGACACCCACGGGAAGAGATGGGTTGGTGCTATTCTACGGCCACACCACAGGCCATCTATAATAATCGCTAATAATGATGAACATGAAGAAAACTAATTTGACTTTTTAATTCTTTACACAAGTCACCTGCAGCCGTCTCGTTATCAGTAACAGTGTCGAATT
Organism: Ephestia elutella; assembly: GCA_018467065.1. Taxonomy (NCBI): domain Eukaryota; kingdom Metazoa; phylum Arthropoda; class Insecta; order Lepidoptera; family Pyralidae; genus Ephestia; species Ephestia elutella. The sequence continues at coordinate 14,699,044 of CM031573.1, forward strand.
ATGGCCAAAAGCTTATCAAAACCGCAAACTATACATTTAGCGATTCATCGAAACATTCAGATATTTGTACGAATTGAGCAAAATAAATATCAAAACAATTTCTCAAATATAACATCCTAAACGGCAGCGGCCCGTCCGGCCCCCGGTCGCCCGATGGGCATTTAGTATTATTATTTATTGACTCCGCCGGATTCACTTTTCACCCGGCGCCCCAGCAAACAAATCGGAAGAAGTAATTATGAAGAATGCTGCAAATACGACCCTTAGCAGTTGTTACGGACAGCCGAATTGATAAATTTAATGTAGCTAATGTTTAACTACCCGTGGTCTCGTTACGGTAAACTTCCGATAGGGTGCCTTTAGACTTAGAGTTTTTCTTATATATTTTAATGTAAATAAAGGCTTTGCCCAAATTAGATTATGTTATTAGGCTAGTTAAGCCCATATATAAAGTAGAAAGATAGATAACTGAATATAAAATGGCCCGCCCCTATGAAATGTATATAGTATGTAATGTTTACAAATAAAAGTTTGAAATTGGTGACTTTTATTCCCCAGCCGGTTAGGAGTATGTGCTATCCCGGTTTGGGACTGGGATAATTAGCTATCCCGGTCTGAAACAGGAAGAAGTTAAGTATGTAAACATAGCACGGGGTCGAGGCCTAATATTGTATATAGAGGGTAGTTGTGAAAAATGTAAGCCGAATGGTGGGGGGAGGGGTTTTGATATCTCCCACCACTAGGCGGCCGACGAGGCTATATAAACGGGACACGTTTGTATAGCGCCGTCGTTCGTGTGTTGTGAAGTGCAATAAAAGGAAGAAAAGGAAGAAAGTGTTCTTATTTGAGTGCCGTGGTAATGTTTCCTGGTACTGTGGTTGGTCAGTGAGGCGCACCACCTAAGATTACAGTCCGTGTCGTCGTGAAAGCCGGTGGCTCGACAGCTGGGGAGCCACACAATTCAGGAAGGGCGTGTCGGGAATATAGGGACGCGCTGAATGGTTTGGATTTGTTGCGCGCTGTCCGCAACATTTCCCTTGGTCCTTCGAGCCGGATTTTTCTGGCTAGGGTCCTGTGAAGAAGCTGGCGCATTGCTGTTCAAGGTCACAGAAGAGGCGCGGCTAAGCAGTTTGGACAAAGAAGAGGGCCGGGGCACAACAAACGAACGACCAACCCGCACCAACCGTGTGTATCTTGTTTCTTTGATATATTCTATCCTGTTTCTTTGACCGGTGCGGGTGGGTTTCTTTTTCGTTGGGGTTTTGGAGCGTGGACTTGGCTTTTAACTGCGGGATCCCCTGCGGGCTCGAGGGGACTTGGACCTAACGGTGTCAAACCCAAGGCCTCTCGACTTAACACCGGGCGGTGGTGTAGTGGACCGGGCGACACTGCCAATCATCTCCCACCAGGGGGGTGAATTGAAATAGCCCGCTACGCCAATAAGGAGTTGCGTTCGTGACGGGGCCTCATAGTGGGCACTGCGGAAGGTTACTGGCGTTCCTCCAGTAACCCGAGCACCCGAAGCGGCGTGATTCCCTCTATTGGGTAGTCCCTCCCTTTCCTTTCCTGCACGACCATCCATCCTCGGTTGGGTTCACCGCGGTAGTATACCCGACTGGGATTGTTAGTGTTAGGGCTGCGTGTTAGTGTTAGGGCTTGCAAGTGCGAAGATGCCAACAACCAGGAAGCAGCAAGCCGGGAGGAGCCGGGAGAGCCACAGTGAAGTGACCAGGAGGTTAACCTTTGATGAACCACCAGCATCACCATCGGCAGTTACGGATGTTAACATCCACCCCACCACCAGAGAGTTACCGCTACCCGCAGAAAGCGGGATAGAACAAACCCAACAAGAAGACACAAGGCAAGGAGGCACGACGACACTTCGGGCACCATCAATTCGGTCAGGGGCGTCGAGCATCGTGTCTCGCATCGCGCAAGCAGAGTTACAGGCGCAAGAGCGTCTAGCGATGCTAAAGAAAAAGGAATTAGAGATTGAAGCAGAGCTCGTGAAGAAAAGATTAGCCGTGGAAGTAATCTCAATAAGAGAGGAGGAAGAACAGGCGTTACCTGCGGAACCTGCGGGCAACGTGCAAGCGCGCATCGATGAGTGGCTGCATCGGAGTATGATCGGGCAGCCAAAGGGCCATACAGACGTGCCATCAACTTCACAGTACATGTCAGACGTCCGTCAGACGGGACGGGAGGATCTGGAACGAGGGGCTGTGAGGGAAGATTCTCAAAGACGGGAGCCATGCCCGCCCTCACCAAGGAGGGGGATAAGGATGAAACAGAGGTTAGACAAAGAGGGTCGACGCCTCACCGTGAAAAGGGAATAGATCGATTGGCAGATGTTTTGGAAAAGATGACGCGACAACGGCCTGTCCCCAGACAGGCACATGACTTACCGATCTTCAGCGGAGCGCCGTTAGATTGGTTGGCGTACAAGGCGGCTATGAGAGACTCAACAGAGTTATTCAAGTTCACGAGAGCTGAGAACCTCGCAAGGCTACGGATTAGCTTGCGGGGAGAGGCAAAGGAAGCTGTTTCGTCACTGCTGTTTACCGCAACGGATCCAGATGTAATTATGAATACGCTGGAGCAATGTTTTGGGCGGCCAGAGGTGATTATAGACAGAACGCTGGATGAGATAAGGAAGTTGCGCAACCCAGGCGCGACGGCCAGCGAATTCAACAGCTTCGCCATCAAAGTAAACAATATTGTGTGCACATTGAGTACTATAGACAACAAGGGATACTTAAAAATCCGATGTTGGCACGAGAGATTGTAGATAAACTGAGCCCGCACGTAAAGGCGAGATGGTGCGACTATGCCGAAGCGAATAGTACTACAGATTCCGAGATGGAAGTTTTGGCTCGATTCTTAATGCAGGAGGCAGACAGGGCACTTCGACACGCTTACAACGCGCCGAAGACGAGTACAACGACGTCCAACACAGAAATAAAGAAATTCAAACCACCATACAGAGGACCTAAGAAAGAGGCCACCGTATACAACACAGACGTCGAGTGTTTGAGCTGCAATGAGAAACATGCAACGCCTAGCTGTCCAAAAATAAAGGCTATGGATGTAAACGAAAGATGGAAGTGGGCCAAACAAGAAGGAATATGTTTTAGGTGTTTCAACAGTAAACACAGGCGCTTCAAGTGCAGTCGAAAGGCATGCGGAATGAATGGGTGTAGATATCCCCACCACCAGTTATTGCACAGATTGCCCAGTGAGCGCGAGACGGCAAATACAGACAATACCGAGACGGTCGCATCGCTCAACACGGAAGATAAGCAAATATTATTGAAGATATGTCCCGTGCAACTAAAGGGTCCCAAGGGAGTTATTCAGACGTACGCCCTGTGCGACGAAGGAAGCTCAACTACAATAATAGATGAGGATTTGGCTGATAATTTGGGAGCGGAGGGCCCGCCGGCCCCGTTCGCGGTGCGAAGCATAAATGCGCATTCAGAGATAACAGGCAGCCGATATGTAAGTCTACAGATACTCACCACGGAGGGCGCACACAATATACGAGCAAGAACGATGAAAGATTTATCGTTGAATACTCAAAAGATTGAGATGAGACATTTGCAATGTCCGCACCTACAGGACATTGCTAAGGAAATATGTACAGGCAAAATGAAGCCGAAAATCTTAATAGGATCAGATTTTTGGGAATTGATCGTGACCAGGAGGTTACGTGAAGGAAGTCGGGGACAGCCGGTTGCGTCCCTGACTAAACTGGGATGGATAATCCATGGCTCGGCTCCGCGAAACAGGGAGCGAGATGGCGAGATTGTATGCCATATACAGAGCGTGAGAAAGATAGATGACACGCTACATGATTTAGTGCGCGAACATTTCGCGATTGATGCGATAGGTATTAGGAAATGTGAAAAACCTATGACGCAATCAGAGCAGAGAGCAGTTGAATGCTTCCAGAGGAGTGTGAAATTGACAGATGGGCGATACCAAGTCGCATTGCCATGGCGACGAGATGATGTTAAGATGCCGCCTAGTTTCGCGCAGGCGTTCAAGAGACTGCAGACGATAGAAAGAAAGATGGATAAATCTAGCGATTTTCGAGACAAGTATACAGCGCAGATCGAAAACCTACTGGAGAAAGGTTACGCTGTACCTGCAGATGGGTCAGAAGAAGGAAACCCTAAGCAGTGGTTCCTGCCACACTTCGCTGTAATCAACCCAAATAAGCCAGGGAAAATTCGCCTCGTATTTGACGCGCGAGCGAAACTGTCAGGCGAGACAAGCTTGAATTCGGAATTATTGGAAGGCCCCGACTTACTAAGGAATTTGGCAGGAATTCTATGGCGGTTTCGAGAAGGAAGAATCGCCGTACACTTCGATATAAAAGAGATGTTTTTACGGATAAAGATTGAGCCCGACGACAGGGCGGCTCAAATGTTCTTATGGCGTGGACAGGATAGAGAGGGACCGCCCACAAAGTATAAGATGATTTCAATGATATTTGGTGCGAAAAGCTCGCCGTTCCTAGCGCATAGCGTGAGGGATTACAACGCCTTACAACACAGAGAAGAATGCCCACGCGCAGCACAGAGCATAACGCAGTCATTTTTCATGGACGATTACGTAGAGAGCTTCGATGACGAGGATGAGGCTATGAGAGTCGTGACAGATGTGGTACGAATACACAGTTTAGCAGGTTTCGAGTTGACAGGCTGCGCTACAAATAGCCTGAAGATTCGAGACAGAATGCGACAGGATAACTGTGATGCGACTACTATGAAACCCCTGACGGAGTCCGCTGAGCAAGAGCGCACGCTTGGGCTATGCTATGAATCGAGCAGCGACTTAATGGGATTCAATACTACCATGAACCGAGTCCCAGAGGACGTCAAGAGATGTTTGCGCCCACCTACTAAGAGAGAAGCATTGAGCGCAGTAATGTCGACGTTCGACCCGTTGGGCCTTTTAAGTTATTACGTCATCACCGCGAAAATCATACTACAGAGTCTATGGCGTATGAAGTTGGATTGGGATGACCCTCTACCGCATGAAGAAGCTGAATTATTTCAGAGATGGCTGCAGGGAATGAGAGAGATAAGCGAATTGCGTCTGCCCCGAAGTTATTTTACGGGGAGAGTGAGGAACAGACAGTTGCACACCTTTGTAGATGCGAGTGAATCGGCGGTCGCCGCGATCGTATTTTGGCGAATTGAAGACGACGCTGGGAGAATTCATGTATCTCTGGCCGCCGCAAAAGCTAAAGTGAGCCCTATGATGTCGCAAACTATCCCGAAATTAGAGTTGCAGGGGGCGCTAATAGGTACCCGCCTCACAAAGTCCGTGTTAGAAGAACATAGATGGAAGCCGGAAAACATAACGTACTGGTCCGACTCTAGGACAGTTTTACAATGGATAAGAAATCCAGAGATTAAGTATACACCCTTTGTGGCAAATAGAGTGACAGAAATTAACGAAAGTACGGAAGTGTCACAATGGAGATGGGTGTCTACGGAAGATAATGTGGCTGATGACGCCACAAGATTGAATTTTGATATGAAGACCTCAGATGATAGATGGTTTATTGGTCCGCATTTTTTATACAAGCCAGAGTCTGAGTGGCCGCAGGAAGATGAACAAGTAATGAATATCACAGATGAGTACGTGCTACATGCCAAGAAGGTTGCATTGTGCATCATAGATATGAACCGATTTTCAAAGTATGAACGCCTACTGAGAACTATGGGACGCGTATTTCTGTTTATAAGTAATTGCAGACAAAAAACTCGCAGGCCGTTGTCGTCGGAACATATCGCACAAGCAGAGACGTGGTTGATACGACAAGCCCAGCAGGAAGACTTCAGGGAAGAGATAGAAGCGTTAGAAATGGGAAGCCCGATTCCCGCGCGATGCCCGGCGCGGAGGCTCACACCCTTTCTCGACGCAAAGGGCTTGCTTCGAGCCTCCGGCCGCGCCAGTGCCGCGGATGCCATAAAACTATCAACGAATTATCCCATCATCTTAAGCGGAAGGCATCCATATACGCGGTTGCTGGTGGCTCGCGCACACCGGTTATCACACCACGGCCACAACGAAAGAGTAGTGAACGATTTGAGACAGCAGTACTTCATATACAGAATAAGACCGACTGTACGGGCAGTGGCAAAAAGTTGCGCGCTGTGTCGCATAAGAAAGGCAGCCGCCGTGCGACCAGTAAAAGGAGACTTACCTAAGGCCAGAATGGAACCCTACGCTCGACCTTTTTCATACTGTGGTATAGATTATTTTGGCCCTATGACGGTGACAATAGGACGACGTCATGAAAAACGATGGGGCGCGCTATTTACTTGTTTGACGACGAGAGCGATACATATCGAATTAGTCGCTTCACTCAGTACGGACTCAGCTATAATGGCTATGAGAAGGATGGCGTCGCGACGCGGATGGCCGCGCGTCATGTACTCAGATAATGGAACTAATTTTAAGGGAGCGGATCAAGAACTGAGGTCTGCCATGAAGGAGTGGGAACCCGCGCTAAGAGATTACACGGCGATACACCAGCTAATTTGGCGAACGATAAGTCCGGGAGCAGCTTGGCAAGGGGGAGCATGGGAAAGGATGATTCAGACAGTAAAGCGAGCTCTGAAAATAGTATTAACGGAGAAACATCCTAAAGAAGAAGTTCTACAAACTTTGCTTGCCGAGGTAGAGTTCACGGTGAACGCACGTCCCCTGACCCACGTGCCTGTAACGAGAGACGACCCCGAAGCGCTAACACCTAATCATTTTCTACTGGGAAGCTCCATGGGTCTGCCTACACTAGGCCCGTGTGAGCCGGCGGACCGCAAGACATGGCGGGCTGCCCAAGGCCTAGCGGATGAGTTTTGGCGGCGATGGGTGCGCGAGTACTTACCCCTACTAGTACCCCGCAATGATGCACCCAAAAGACAACAGAGGAAAATAGCGGTGGACGATTTGGTGGTGGTGGTAGACAAGAGTCTACCCCGGAATCTTTGGCCAAGAGGGATTGTCATAGCAGTTCATCCCGGCCCCGATGGTGAGGTTCGAAATTGCACAGTGAGGACGGCAAGCGGCGTGTTCCGGCGTCCTGCGGGAAACCTGGCTGTCCTGCCGATTACTGAGGAGGTCTGCGGCAGGGAGCCTTCGACGGGGAGAGACTGTTACGGACAGCCGAATTGATAAATTTAATGTAGCTAATGTTTAACTACCCGTGGTCTCGTTACGGTAAACTTCCGATAGGGTGCCTTTAGACTTAGAGTTTTTCTTATATATTTTAATGTAAATAAAGGCTTTGCCCAAATTAGATTATGTTATTAGGCTAGTTAAGCCCATATATAAAGTAGAAAGATAGATAACTGAATATAAAATGGCCCGCCCCTATGAAATGTATATAGTATGTAATGTTTACAAATAAAAGTTTGAAATTGGTGACTTTTATTCCCCAGCCGGTTAGGAGTATGTGCTATCCCGGTTTGGGACTGGGATAATTAGCTATCCCGGTCTGAAACAGGAAGAAGTTAAGTATGTAAACATAGCACGGGGTCGAGGCCTAATATTGTATATAGAGGGTAGTTGTGAAAAATGTAAGCCGAATGGTGGGGGGAGGGGTTTTGATATCTCCCACCACTAGGCGGCCGACGAGGCTATATAAACGGGACACGTTTGTATAGCGCCGTCGTTCGTGTGTTGTGAAGTGCAATAAAAGGAAGAAAAGGAAGAAAGTGTTCTTATTTGAGTGCCGTGGTAATGTTTCCTGGTACTGTGGTTGGTCAGTGAGGCGCACCACCTAAGATTACAGTCCGTGTCGTCGTGAAAGCCGGTGGCTCGACAGCTGGGGAGCCACACAATTCAGGAAGGGCGTGTCGGGAATATAGGGACGCGCTGAATGGTTTGGATTTGTTGTGCGCTGTCCGCAACAGCAGTTGAGGGCTCGTCACGACGTTATGGTGGAAGTGACGTGCCCTCATAACTAGTATTTTAGAAATATCATAAATACTTAATGTAAAATTCAAATAGATATGTTGAAATCTGCATTAATCGTCCATGATTTCATATTGAAGGTGATTAACCTGCAAGTCCTATGTAATTTTATGTCAAATAATAGGTAGCCTATTTCAAACAAATATTCCTATTTAAAAAATAGCCTATTTAAAAAACAATTTATTTTGGCTATGAACAAAAAGTACAATTTTCAACGGATTTGAGAGCCTACCTTCTATTCACTTGGCACTTGAACAGAATAGGCTTTTTCAGAATCTTTTCTCTTGCAACATAAATCCGATGCTCAAATCTACATCCGACTCGAAAGGCTTGTACGAGCTAGTTTTGTTATTTGACGCGGCCTCTGCTTGGATTCGCGTTAAATGACAGGGAAGTTAGTGCAGGGAGGTGCGTTCAATCGGCCGTATAGCACAATCTCTATTTCCTAAGAAGTAAGACAACCAATCTCAGTTGACACATGAATCACTATTGAAATCCCTCTGAATGACCGAGATAACATAAGGATCAAGGAGCAGGGAAGGTCTAGATCGAATGGTCGGCAGTCGGAAGCCGCGTCCACCCTACAGTCGCCCGAGAATAAATCAGAATCTAATACTGTGCGACAAGATTGCTACAATTTTTCCGACTTATTGATCCCTTCCGATCTGTAGGAATTTTTATTTGTATATTCAATTATTTGCTAAATTAAACGGTCAGTCGTATGCCGCGCATCGACGCTCCGAAAGAGATCTGCCATACAAAAAGATGATTAGGTTCTTTAGATTAAATTAAATGTTATCAAGAAGTTTCAGATATATAAAATGATGTACCCATATTGATTGTTAATAATTACACAACCAATCTCAAAATTCATTTTAAGCTTGGACGTAAATTCATTTCAAAATCCAACCTTATCCAAACCAACTAGCCTTCCAATGATGACCAAGAATAGGATATTAATCGATCGATTAAAACCTCAGTGCAAATATTGTAAGGCAGTCAGATACGGTGTCTGGCTGGCGAAATTAATTCCATTCTGTGCCTCAGCGTGTAATAAGACGAGACCCTCGACCTTTGCTACCTATGTTACGAAAGTGCATATAGGAATGGACAAACTATACCTATCCTAATCCTAACTAATATCATAAATGCAAAAGTGAGTTTATTTGTTACCTCTTCACACTTCATCTACTGAACCAATCATCCTAAAATTTCGCATACAAATAGTTAAAAGTACTGAGAAGAACATAGGATAGCTTTCACTCTAGGAAAAAACACTGTTCCCGTGGGAAAAGCTAGTACTCTATATAATAAATTATAAAGTAAAATTTCATTTTGTAGAGAAAGGTTTGCATCAATATCAAACACAGTATAAAAAAAGTAACTTCCCTTGTCGGTACGCTAAGGTAGCTTAGCTTTTTAACTACGTAACAGATTTTGTTACGGTTTGTAAACGTATACTACATACTGATGTAAAGCAGGATCAGGTCGCTAGATTTTTATTTGACCGGAAGCAAGTATCAATTTTATATGTAAAGTGAAATTAAAACTGAAAATGCAATAGGTACCTTTTTCCTTATATATTGATTGTATGAGTTTTTTGTGACTTGCCTTCCATCTGCAGAAACCTTTAATGTATAAGTAAGTTTCTTTTTGCCTGTTTTGAAAAGTCAATCAATATATTAAAGTTAATTTAATTATATTTAGCAAGACACATACACATTAACTTTATAATAACTGCAACAAGTTCACATCAAACTATTTTAATTACTTCTCTTTACCGTATAAATCCACACATGATGAAAGGAACATGTCCGCGGTGTAATTTCCAACAAATTCAGAGGAGCAGCACTAATGCATCTGTGCGCCGGATGCGAGATAGTTTGCCTGCCGCCTTTATAATACACGTGATGGATGCAGACCTAATCTACTCAGGGTTGTTTATGATCTTGTTCATTCGCGTTAAAAATAAAATTTTAAATGTGTCGCGTCAAAAAAATTGTGTAGATGACTTTTAACCATCAACCTTCTAGATTTTTTAGGTGGTAATAAAGAAATGCCTTATTATTAGCTAAACTGAGCGATCACCTTATCAGAATTTGTAGTCGAATGTTTTTTGTTTAATTTACCTTTTTTTTTAATTATTGAGTTACATTTCAATTGTTAATTCTTTACTTAATAGTAAAGAACAGATTTTTTAGATTCACTAATGTAGCTTAAGATAATACGTTTATCATACATACACTACTCTAGAAATACCCGCGCAACCTCACCAATATAGTCAATTTCAATAATATGAAACATGAATCTCACACAATACACTATAACGAGGAACCATACACCGACCCCAAATATCCCACACTACCCAAAATACCTAATTGTGGCTTAATTCGCCTTCAGACAGTGGCTGTCTGGCGGAATTATCTTGGATATTATAATTTCATATTTATCGCAGAATCACCCGAAGAAATCTACCGGTACGCTAATGAAATTTGTTGAGCCCCATTGCGTTGCATTTTGGAAGATGAATTTAGATTTTATGTGTCGTATTTGAGTCAATGAATATTTATACTAATTTGAATATTGTTTGGTAGATTTTAATAGGAAAAAATGCAAAAGTTGTTGTTTCTTTTCTAAACCAATTTTCTATAGATTCGATGAGTTAGATTTTATTAAATAACATCTATATTAAGGAGGTATTTAACTATGTATGATTATGTAGAGCAGTGAATGAGTTTTTTGTTCACTGATGTAGAGCAATAAAACATGTTAAAAACAAGATTCTCATTAGTCTATGGTGCCGTACCTCATTATCTATAGTGCTTACCCGATGTTGCCAGCAATTAATTTTATTTTAAGCGCACCCCAGTGTTGCCATCGCGAAATTCTCCCAGTAATTGGGAAATTTATTGCAAGGTGTGCACACAGCGGCGTGATGTTTCACTTTCCCGCCAATGATTTATAGTCTTCCGAAACAATTTTAATTGCTCTCAGTGACACAATGTAAACAACTATTCGATTAAGTTAATTCCATTATTTTGGGGAGGCGACAATTAATTTAAAAGCAGCGTTAACACCGCCTTAAAAGCCGTATTATTTGCTAATTTCTCGGGTAATTGTGCCCTTGGTTTGACACAATTTTCCTAACAAACAAAAGCGTTAACGTTAGATACTTAAAGAAAACTCTTATAAAAATATGTCATTAAATGAAATATTTTTTAATAAGATGTTAATAATAACATTTTCTATGAAATCAATACAATACAAGTAAATCATTTTTTTGTAAATTTTCAAAATTACTTATTAAATAAATATAAACTTACCAATGGCGTCAAGGAGTTATATTCTTGCCTCTTTGAAAGCGAGAGAGGCGTAAGTTGATTACCTAAAGCAAAGTCATAATATACATACGTGTCGCATGAATAACTATGCATCGGCCATCGTATGAGGGGCCTTATTTCATGCTCCAGTGCACTTCTTATAGCCACGGGCGGGCGTGATTATAATTACTGAGCTTCGTATGCTCAAAGTTGTTTTTGTCCAAAAGGATTTCTGTAAACGTCTGGTTTTATTTTTGTTTTATGAAAGGTACAAATGTTTTTCTAGAATTATATGATTAACTGATTGTAAATGGACGAGTTGTATTTTTTCACTTTAAGTATGTACTTACTCGTAGAATGCTTAAATGGAGGAACGATTTTTTTTTTGACTTATGCAAAAAGTCGCTCATTTTCGAATTTATTTTATAGGTTTTTTTTAATTATTCAATTTCCCATTTAAAAAACTTACGATAAGTTGCCCTAATAAATCAAACAAAAAAATATTCAAAAGTAGCAAAAGGGGTTAATTATATACTACACATTTCCGCACTTAGTCGCACCACGTCGCACTATAATATGTCTCCGTACAACGTCATCGTCTTTATGACGCTAATTGTGAGATCATTAGGGTGGCTGATTGCACCAACATGATTGGACATTTTTGCTAACGATTTGGGTTACATATAGATAATAAGGTACATATACCTTACGAATATTCCAGTTTCTCTTTGGTAAACAACAAAGGTGAGCATTTAATAATTTTGACAATTCCCAAACTCGTGTTAGACAATATCAGGCGCACCCACGTTCAACTAAATGCTACACCGAAACAGCAAAATTTTTAATTAGATATCGAGTACAAATAGCAACCGTCGAACACAATGTAGCATTTCCATTCACGAGTCGACTCAGTTTCCGAATCGAAACAAAGCTTCCCGCGATAATTGGATGTGGCCGTTCTGAATGCGCGCTAGACGAGACTTAATTGAGGTTTTAGAGTTGGGCTAATTCGCCCACCTTCGATCAGGGCTCCGAGGGGCTTCGGGCTCGTCTGCGGCGCCCTACCGACAATAACTGCCGAGGTTAAGCGAGGTCTCCCACACCGTGTTTTGTTTCTTGCGAAATACGTGTTTGGCGAGATATTTTGCGGGTACGCTTTGAATTTTCGAGGCCTGTATATTTGATGTGAAACCGCTAAAATGTACGCTGAATGCCATTTGAGATTTGAGTAAAGCAGTTTTGCAAGAACAAACCTTTACAGAAATTATTGGATATTTTATTCCTGAAATAGTTTCAATTGGTAGATCTTGTGTTACAAAAAAATAGTGGACTGAGAATGATTAAGAGTTCACTCACGTACGGCACAACAAAAAGTAACAACTAAATATTTCGGAGACGCCCGCTTTAGGTCGGGTGCGGATCACAAAAAGAGGGCCGACTGCCCGGGGCCCACTCCCGATATGATAATCCCAAGTATGTAAAATAGTGAAATTTAAGGTCTCTCCATGTGAAGAATTGTGCTCGTTCGGTACGCAAATTATTCTAATGCAGCCCTTTTATTCGAGGCACACTCCACGGGTCGCTGGGCTCCAACACTCATTTGTATTTCAATAAAATACCACTAGCCCTATCTAAACAAGCATGATTGTAATATCGAACGCGCCTAAAAGTAATAGCGTGTTATTACAACATTTTCAGTCCAAGTATTTTCAGGCCGGCCATCCATCAATTGCTTCTCGATGAATCAATTTGAATACATTGACTGGAGTAATATCGGAAGTTTGCATAAAGTTGAGTAGGTACCGTCGCAAACAAAAACTCTTCGGTTACAATAACCGTCCCCTGCCAATCCAAAATCTAGGAATAAAATAGCCGTATATCGACGCGACAAATCCGACCGTGTATCGTCTGATTTGCATAGCGTGGAAAGTTCACAATCACATTCTGTTCATCAGCCTGCGGGGACATTATTCTTCCTTCCATCTGGCGTCTTCCTGTATCTACCCCAGCTACCTCTTTTTGCCGGACCCCGACCGGCGGCAGTGTTAGCGATACATAAATTTCCACGATCGGTCATCCCTTAAAAACAAGTTTAGCTCTTTATCCGGAGGAGCAAGTTAAAGAATGGCACGCCCGTGCGTAACCCTCCGATTCGTTACGTATTCAAATTATTTCGCCATCCTGTTTTTGCGTCCGTTTGTGTAGCTATGTGTACCCATGAATTCCGTTGTTCCCTATTGATTTTGATTAATTAATGTGATGTTTTGTTGTGAATTGCAATTTGTTTTTGATACGAAAATACAATGTTTAAATTGGAATACGGTCTTAGTCGGCAGTGTATGTAAGCGCCTTCACAGAGGCTAGTCTATGCCTAATTAATTGGGCCGTCACCGAGAAGGCTGTCGGGCTTCAGACAGCTCGCCACGCAGACTTATCGTGGGTTCCCGCGGGATAATTAAATAATAAGCAGATTTAAATCCGTCCTTTCGCTGGAGAAGTTAGGACGCCACCGGCCATTGTTGCTTTGTTAACAGTACCTGATTTAAATAAAGCATTCACGGGTAATGCAGAAATAGATTCTTGTTTCCTTTGTAAGGAACATTATGGAAATTTAATACATTTCTTTAAAGAAACCATCTGTCTAAGTTAGTGTTTTGTTTATTTTACATACGAATTTGGTATAATTTACTTTAGCAACATTTTTTTCTGCATTGATAAAGATATTTCATAAAAGGCTACTATGTACATGTCTAGTGAAGGCAACATCAGGTGGCTCAAAGAAATCTGCAAGTATAGCAGAATACGGACAAGAATTCTGATTGGGGCCTTGACTGGACATTTTGAAAATCGCAGTCGCCTCTACAAATTGAAACTAGTCAACAGCCCTCTGTGCAGGGCGTATGCGGAAGCAGAGTAGTCCATTAAATACATTTTGTGTTATTGTGACTCGTCGGCAATCAAGCGACTGGACCTCCTGGGATCAGCATATCCGCCCCTGGAGGACTATAGGCACTTCGCAACAGGTGATATTCTGAAGGTCATGCAGTCTTTCTTCAGAACTCCCGATGAGGGTGAGTAAGGCATTGAGGTGAGTACAAAAAACCCAAGGTTTGAAGTTATTCTGGACCTCGGACCCCGCGTGTTAAGATAAGATGTTCATGTTCAAACAAGTAAATGGGTCTTAAATTTAATAAAATATCAGCCATGAAAAAACAAATATAAGTAAACACATATCAGTCGAACTCTCACTCTATCTTGAACGATATGAACTGCATAAAGACCATGCAATAGACAAAGACATCAGTCATCCGGTGACGTCACACATCCCGGAAACTTCATCGCGCATCGCCTGGATTTAGCACAATAGCGACTGAACTGGATAACACGTCAGCTATTGTTATTTCACGCCTGATCGGCGAGCGTTTACATTTCAGTCATGACTCAATGTAGGATTTGAATTGGAGTTTCTCTTTTTTTGGGTTCCATACCGCAAAAGGTAAAAATGGAATCCTTATAGGATCACTTTGTTATCCGTCTATTTGTTTTCAAGATCCTTTTTTTTTCAGCAACGAGTAGGTATTAAGTTGAAATTTATATCCGATACTTGGGTCTACGATCTCTATTAGCTGTAAAAGTCAATGCAATCAGAAGATATGACCGATAGCAAATTATTGGATCTACATTTTACTCCTGAATATATCTTAAACTATTTGGTAGTTTATGTAGTCATGGGTTTTACCAATGTAAGTAGAAAAAATCATTTTATATTTGGGTAAAATATGTATTTACCATTGTGAAAGCCTTTGTAAAGAGAATATTCTCTTGAATATGAATATAATATCTAACTTGGTCAACCATTGCAGCTCATTTACTCCAGCTATTCAAAAGTCGACAAGAGCACACAATAAATAAATTACAGAATTGACATGCCAAAAGTAAATATTAAATCTCTACAATGCTTTTTAGCATGGTGAATTAATTTAGTATTATAACAAACCTTTAGTTTGGCATTGAACTTAGAATAAATTTAATCATAGTTTGAGCGAGATTAATTTTAATTGTGTCAAGTTTATTACGTGTTTGTTCAACAACACCTGGCGTATTTTATAGCCAGATGTATCTATTATCTAAAGAAATATTCAAAGTATTAAAATCCATTATTAAGTATGCATCAGTGCCTGTTTCTTTTTGTCTTTAATATTTATTTATTTTTTGGTACAATAAAGAAATTGTATTGTTATTCCTTCTCCTTTGCATCACATCCATCTAGAATCCTGCTCAAATCTAACCTACTTCTGTACCTTCGCCATTCTGTACTCAGAGTGAGATAAAGCCGTCGGCATGCATGCGACACACGTCGTCTCTTTACAAATTCCGTGATGTGCGGCATTCAGCCCGGATAAGTTGGCACTGTGGAACCTGAATCGAGATAAGTCCGCGACTTCGCTATACTCGTGAGTTGCTTTCCAATTTTGACGATTTGGATTGTAACGTCCATTGGTTGAAATGCTAATGGTTATTTGGTTAATACTGGCTTTACTACAAGCGATATGTTTGAAATCTTTTTTTATTGTTTTAGTCGTATATATTTTTTTTTTAGTTATCTCAGGGAAATCAATATGTAGAGCCAAAAATAATAATACATTTAAACTTGCTTGTGTTTAAATTTATTGACTTTTTTTAATAAATTGGTCCTCCAAAAATATATATTTTAAACGTTTTACCAGTATTAAAATGCCAGTGAATATTTCGTCAATATTCTATCATTAAAAAAATATATTACCATCTATGCTTTTCCCGTCATTTTATAACGAAATGTTTGCAATAAGTACCTACATTGCTTCTTTTCATAATACCATATTATTTATCTTTATTTTATTCCGGATATTGTATCCACTGTCCATTTAGTCCATTAAAATAGTATCTCCAAAATTTTATTGTAATATTTCTTTTATATTTCTCCACGACCGTTGCCATCTGTAATGGAATCCCAAACTTTAATGTGTGGCTACTGAAGCATGCAGACTACGACATGCAATCATATTCTATGAAAAGTATAACAGTATACAATGTAAGAAGTATAGCGTACTGAGATAGAAAAAAATATTGAATTTCTCTGATGGAACTTAGGTTTTGGATTTCATATTAAACTACAATCGGCCTGGGACATTGTTCTCAGGAAATCTTCTGTTAGCGGTCTTCTCTACACTCCTTAAGGAACTTACATGTCAATTTCCAGCTTCCTACGCATAGTAGTTTTGGCTGTGCGTTATCTGTCAGTCACTCAGTCAGACAGTAACGGAAGAATTTTATTTAAGAATTTTCAGAAATCTGATTTCAGCTAAAACTTCAAGATTCGGTCCACAAGGCTCTATATACGGTTCACATTCAAGTTATTTGAACTTAGTCGCTTGAAAAAGGTTTTTTTAATTTTAACTTATAGTAATATATCTTAGGAATTAAGTTACGTTGTCTGCTGTGCCCACGTTCCTTCAGCACGTGCAATCGACGCGGGTTCGACCCCCGATACCGGCGCTCGCACAAATCATGCAACATGCCGCTGCTACCTCCAACAAGTTCGTATGGGGTCGTGTGACGTCATCGAAATACTAACATTATACTTATAGTACTTTTATATCGCTTTATAAGGTATATGAAAAAATAGAATTATGATTATTATTATTTACTATATGGAGACGCCAGCGCGAGCACCAGACGGGTGATCAGTCCACTTATGCTGGGACCATTTCACCCAATTCCCCGAGACCCGTATAGGGTTTTGAGTTACCTGGTAACGAAAAATAGAATAGTGTTTTGTTAGTAACAGAAGTCATAAGAAGAAAATAGTAATCTGGGTAGGTACCTAGTATCATAAAACTATCATATATCATAAGATGATGTGATGACAGAATTCTGAAAAACTCATCGGAACTATTTTTATGCATTCAATGTTTTTTTCTTTATTAATATTTGCAGTAATCTGGTAGGTTATGCTATACAGTAGGGGATTTAGGGGGGCACGGGGGCACGTGCCCCCCCCAGACGGCTTTTTTGTGTGGAGAGAAAATTCCATAACAGACATAACAGTGCATATCAAATAAAGAAATAACAGAATTTTTTGTGCCCATCTGGTTTATTTCTTTATTTTTTGCAAATCTCGTCCTTCTGCAGTGGCGTAGTGAGAGCAAGTCTTTAGGATTCGTTTCAAGGTGGGCGGCAACAGCATCAGGACGGATCTCGATTTGTTGCACCCCCCCAACATGCATAGTCCGCCACGGTCCTTGTCCCCCAGAAAAAAATCCTGGATCCGCCGTTGATGCTATAGGTCAACAACATTGACTCAAATAAAATAAAAGAAAACTTTTTAAAGCTCAGATAATAATGCTGTATATCATAGTATTTCATTTTAATCTTTAATCTCAATGATTGCTTCTATAAAATGTGATAGTCGTGTCATAATTATTCCCGACCATAAAGCGGACTATGACGCATAGACTAACTGTAGACTCCCGAGGCGGCGATGCGCTAAATTTTGTCAAAGCAAACCCACTGCAGCCACTTTTACAGCGCAATAAAATATTGAAATAAAAATTCGTTCGCAAACCGGCAATAAAATAAAACGCTAACCGTTTTTACGGCGCCGACAATATAATGAAATAATCGTAACGGCCGTCGACGTCACTCCGAATGGCCGATAAATCTTCCGCGGGTCATATTGTCCGCTCCTCCGGCCAACACTTTAATATCGAGAAATATCATCTCGATAATCGAACGCGCACTAGCCACTCGCATAAATCACGGCCCTCGGCTGTCGTTTATTTTTTTAGACTTTCCATTTCCAAATAAAGTCCCAGAGCGGCGGGCAGCGTCCTCCTTCCGGGGCGGTCGTATGATTTGTCGGCTGTCGGCCATTTCCCTTAATATTGTCAATATTTCAAATATTAATTGTTATAAATCAGAAAACTTTATCGTTCCGCTTTTTATAGCCGCTCTCGGAATTGGATTTTTATTACGATAAAATTAACCGTATCTATCATTAGGATAAGTACAGTGTAAACGTCGAACTCGAACACGGTACGTCCGAGTGGAAACGTGTTAAATTATGTAGGTACACTTAGCGCGTCAATCTACGCACTACTTTGAAAAAGTTCCGCCCATAAAACATTAACAAGCACTCAAGAAAATGCCGGGGTCCGTTTGTTAAGTAGTGTCAGCCGGTAGTTTTTCCCACCTCGCGGCCGAAGGGTCGCTGTCATCGCGATTGGCGAGCCGATATCTCCCAAGAGTGTCGCCCTAGGGCCTCGGGCCTCGGACTTCGGCACAAGATCATGGCAAAGCCCTCAATTAATGACAAACAATGGCGGCCCCTCGCACCCAATTTTCAGTTGTCGCTCTTGTTTTGCTGCGTGACAGCTGGCACGGGTCGCCGATCACGCAACTATTCCCAATGCTATAGACTTGTTAGTTTTCTAACGAAGGTAATGCGAAGGTGACAGTGTTTCCTTCCTGACGAAAATCGTCTGAAATGAGAATGAATTTACAGTCACTCTAACTCTGTAGATAATCTCTATTTAACATTCTATATAAACACATTTCGTCAAACCATAACAACAGTAGTTAATTAGAAAAGTAACGCAAACAACGAACGTTTTACACAAATTAAGCAAGCGTTAACAATACAAGGATTACAGATTTACTCACGCTCGAATCACGTATGCACTCACTAAATCGCTACAAAGAGAAATTCGCCGGCAAAACACAGCATGGTAAATACTGAGGCTGAAATACGTAGTGTTGTCCGGTGTTCTAGAGATGGGAGGTCTCGCGCGCGCCGCTATCGATCCGGGCCGGGAGGGGCGCGGGGGCAGAAATTTGGGAAAACTTTGAAAGTTTCTCGTCTAATTCAGGCTCACGCACACATCCACCCTGCGCGCACACAGCCGCCCCTCGCTGTGTAATTTGTGTTTTGTTTTGCGCCCGCTGCTCCCGAAATGTCACGTGTCTTCGACCTACGTGGTAAATCTGCTGCGGGTTTTAAAGTGTAACAGATACGTGTCAGGTTCTCAGAAAGCGATGTCTGAAGTAAACTTTAGATATCATTTGTATGCATAAATAATCGAGGTGTATTTGTTGCGGTTGTACACTTTGAAGTAGAGCTTGAGGTTTACAATGTAACAGTTTTGAAATAAAGGTGATTCGTCTTTCGGAAGCTCTGTTTTGTTTTTAAAAATACCTATATCTGCCAAGTCTCTTTTTTGACGATAGCTGCTCGACTATACGAAAAGACATACCCTTACGAATTATACATAGGTACATAGATTTATATGGTCTCCACGCGCTCCGAATCGCGAAGACTTATTAAAAAATATTACTTACTTACTTAGTGGAAATCGCTAGTCCTGCCTACCCCCACGGGAAAAAGGCGTGATAATATGTATGTATGTATGTATTACTTACTGACTCGAAATTTGCGTAAAATGCGTAATTAAAAAAACTTGTGATTGCTACATAGTGTAGCATGAGAAAGAGTTAATATCATAAATATCACTCGTTTTATTCCATTGCGATTAGTACAATACAAATCCTTAGAGAACAAACACTTCCTTATACCTACTTACGCATTACGACCATCCATCCACTTCCATCACTTTGCACGCACAGATCAAAGCAGCCATTACCCATTGTGGACTGAAAGAAAACAATTAGAAGATGGGACAGGGTGACCACGCTGTGTGACGACTGACGGAGACAACCGCTTCCTGCCCAGCCGTCAAAGAGACGCAATACTGTTTAAATGTTTTTGTTCGGACATTTTTGTTGCTGCTACTCGTACCAATATGCTTTGAACTTTTAATGTTACTTTATTAATTCATAAATAGTTTTAATTGTTCACTTCGATAAACATTGGTACACGTCTAGTAAAAATCTTGGAAGCATCTCAGCTGGAGGCCAAAATGTACCCTGTGTTACAGATACACTTTGCTTCAGGCTGCGCCAATAAACAAGGAACTTATTACTTTTAAAAGAATACAAGAACAACATGAAAATAATACTTTATAAAAATTTGTAATCTGAAGTGTTTTGACACAACACCCTTTTGTATACAAATTAATTATTCGTTTCAACGCATCTTTCTTTTAGCCGCTGAAATTTTCCATTTTCTCATGAAATTTATCGCGGTTATAATTTAAAATATCCTTTGTCGTCAACCGGTTGTTGGTAAACAGGCTTCAAATAAAGGAATTCCATTGCTCGGCAAAAAATCGGGAGGAAAATTGTGCGGCGAAAAAAAACAAAGCGAGCCGCAATTAGCATGATTTAATGGGCATTTAATTATGCTATAAATGGTGTGTGTTTTTAAGGGATCCCAACTTTTTGTACAGATTTTTTACTAGGTCACAATATGTGTTAAAAATAACCTAAAATCGGTGGTTATTTTTATTGCGATCCCATTTATTTGAAAATAGTGAAAATACTCGTATCTCAAATAAGTATTCAAAGTTCTGTGCAAATAAATAACATTTTTTTTAACCTTAATTAAAAGCGTCAAGTACAAACTATACTTTTCCTATTTCATAGAAGAATGAATCCTGTTATTAGTATTTATTTCTGTAATTTACTCCAAAGAATCAAATTAGATTTTTTGATCATTCGATTAGCAACTAAGTACTTACTCCATGAGTAATTTTACGTGCCAGAAAAGCAATCAAAGAAAACTCGCGAAACTTACCTCCGCATTACAAAGGATGTATATCAAACACTAATTTCTCGTGATTTCCATCGTAATTAACATTCGTCCATTAGTGTAATTAAAGTATTCACTTTCAACGCTCGTATTATGATTAACTGGAGGATTTATTGTTTGTCGTAGGGCGCATTCACACTTTGCCGTGTCTGAAGTACAACAATCAAGCTCCATAAGCGCTCTGTATATATTATATTGTATTGTTACAAATATAGTATAACTCTTACAACATGTAAATAAATTGGCCTACGATTTTTTTGCCTCTTACAAGATGTAAATTAAATTGGCCTACGATTTTTCACTATCATTGTATTTCCGAATTAATTATATGACTATGTTAATTTATGAATAAAGTTTGTGTTTTTGAATGAAGATAAAACTAAAAAAAAACTTGCGAATCAAAAATATGGTAAATAAAATAATACTGGCATTGAAAGCTAAAACCAAATGCCCCATCTAAGTAGTTACTTCATTTAAGTAATATTTTTAAAAGGCACGAACGTCGAACATGAATACGCCTTTATGGAGAAATAAGTTGGGATGTTTGTCGTTTATTTTAAGTGATGAAATGTATGCGACAATGTTTATTGACACAACGATGTTTTGTGTGATACGATAAATTTTAAGGAATAATAATTTTGCACTAAGGACTCGTTTAGTTTAAGGATATTTTACAGCCAACTTGTAGAATCAAAGTTTATTTCCATAGGCGATCAGATATTGAGGTGTTTCATAAATTAAAATATGTACATTATATCTACAAAGCATTTTCCATACAATTTATTCTGGAAAAACATGCTCGTAGAATAAATAATCGGAAAACAAAAATTAACACAGGTGAATCGACATCATACACCCAGTACTATAATATACTTCAATTCAGAACATTCATGATAGAAGTCAGCATATTATTATTAAAATATTTTATAACTGACTACAATCGTAAAATATTCTAGGAAATTGAAAATTCAAATTCCTAGACCTTGTAGAAATTAGTTCCCGTAATGAAAAGGTATGAGAAACATGAGTACTAACCGACATAGGTTGGGGTTGTCTGGGTATAATTACCTACCGCTGAAGATAAAACCGACTGGGGTAAATTGAAATGTGCTGATAGCTATCTACTTGCACGTCTCAAGTGCTAGATAGTGCATCAAATATTTAGGTAAGCGTCAATTCAAGCAACTTTGAAGGGGTTGAATTTCTGCTTCAAAAATTGTAGTTTTTTTTTTTATTGTTTACTTATTAATTCTTATACACAACATATATATAGAAATTACACGTACATACTTTCTTCCTTCTTGCGTGTTTTATTTTGTTGAATACAAATGATTTCAAGGAAGTGAAGAACATATACATTTTGATTTAAGTTTTCAATTGTATTTGTTTTTTTTTATTAGAGAATAATTTCACAAAATATATATTGAACAAAATATCAAATATTGTGTGCTTTTGTAGTAAATACACATGGAGCGTGAGCCCCATATAATAATAAAAGTAATCTAAATAAATGGTCGTTGTAATAAATTTATTGGTAAACATAAGACCCTGGACGGGTCTATGTTGTTTTATATAATATTAAATATATTTTAGATACATTATTTATCTTTAAAATATTAGATGATAAGTGATTTACATAAACTGAGTCAAGAATGATATCAAAATGTAGAATCGAATGTGTATGAATACAATTTAAAATTTATGACAGGTGAAATAAGTATGTATGTGCCAGCGCACGCATAAATGGATCAAAGAGGATGAACGCGTCGCCGCGTTACAGTACCGGGGGGGGCCGGTTTTAAAAAAAAAGTTTTAAAAACTTTTTTTTTAATCTTAAAAATTGTTAAAAATTGAAATATATGTAATTTTGAATTTAGTGAGTAAATTATGAATTAAAAAATACATAGTAAACCTTAAAAAAATATAAACGTATTATACAATAATAGTAAAACTAAATGGATGAAGTGAAAGTTAATTTAGAAAGGTGAATGAAATTAAGATGAGTATTTACAATAAGCCAATCAGTTCCACATATATCCTACCTAACAAATACTAACATACATACATCACCTAACAAAGTCATAATTCCATTTAAGGATTTGTGACTAAATACATCATAGAGAAAGCTTATATATTAGGAAGCATTTCTCAAGAACTGAGCTTATTAATGGTGTAGGCTTAATTAAAAATTAGTCACCAACCGCTAACTTGTAAATAATAGCTTAAGGCTTTTTTAACGTGTTGCTAAAACCGCACGATGACAAATATGTACAAGCATGTACCTTAATATATAGGTAGAGTATAAAAATAATACAATGCGCGAAACGCAAAAAAATAAAATAAACGTCTTAGTAATGACGTAAGGAAAATATTAAGTTAATGACATAAATTGTGTAAGTAAGTAAGGTAAATAAGTAAGGTAAGTAGAGTTACAAATTAGAAAACTCTTATTAAAGTAATACAGTAATTAAAGACAATTAACAGTAATTAACGGTAATTAAATGTAATTAAAAGTACTTAAAGGTAAGTAAAAGTACTTAATTAAAAGTTATTAATTAACTTTAGTTAATTAAAATAGGAGAAGAAAAAGAAGTAAAAATAATAATTGAACAAATTTTCAAATTAGGATGACAATTGTCAAATGAGATGAGAAACTAAAAGGTAATGAGGTGAGAAAATAAACATCTTTTAAAATAAAAAGATTAAATAGTTATTAAGGCAATTAGAGTAAAGAAATTGCCTTAATTGGCTTAATATCTTTGATATGCCAGCGGCCTAGGGGTTTGTGATAAAAGTCTGTTAAATCATAAACTAGTGGTGAGATTTTATTTGTTATGTAACATTTAATAAATTTGGGTGCTAATTTAGCTGAAAAATGTTTATCAGCAGAACTTAAAGGATAATTCCGCTTCCAAACGATGTCACCTATATTAAATTCGATATATTGACGATGTTTATCGTAAAGCTTAGCATTAACTTCATGGGATTTATACATACGTTTTTGTACTTCTGAAAATACTGGAAGTAAATTACCTAAATGCTCTGCATAAATATCGCGAGGAGCAAATATATAATCTTCAATAGATTCGGTATCCGAATATATTGAACCACAAGTAACTAATTCACGGCCGAAGACGAGGTAAGAAGGGGTAAATTTTGTTGTTTCATTAACGGATGAGTTAATGGCAAATTGAATATGATTCAAATGTAAGTCCCAAGTACGATGGTCGTCATCAACAAAAGAAGCTATAGCTGTAATTATAGTTTTGTTGTAACGCTCAACAGGATTTACTTGAGGGCAGTAACGTGGAGTGTAATGTACATGAGGTATTTTGTAAGTATTAAACAAGTCTTTAAGTTCAGCACTTATCATTTGAGGACCATTATCTAGAATTATGGTTTCTGGAATACCATAATTCATAAAAACTAGATTTTCAAGAATATGTTTTATAACAGATGACGTTGCTCTTTTAATGGGGTAAATAAGGCAGTATTTAGAAAAACAGCAGGTAACCACTAATATGAATCTATTTAATTTACGTGATAAAGGTAAGGGACCAATAAAATCGATAGCGATTGTTTGAAAAGGACGAGAACAATTTTTAGGCTTGCCCATTAAACCGATAGTGTTTTGATTTTGGTGTTTGTAGGCTAAACAAGTATCGCATTTAGATATGAAAAATACTACATCTTTGTACATACCAGGCCAATAATAATGAAGTTTAAGGCGATGGTAGGTTTTGAAAATACCGAAATGAGCTGCAGTAGGTAAATTATGATTTTCATAAATAATGGACTCTCGAAACTCTGATGGAATTACGAGTTTCCAGTTGAACTCAGAATTATATTCAGTAACAGCGCGACAATATTTAAATAATTTATTATTTTTAATGAGGTAATCTGGAGTAGAAGTTGGATTTATTCTACATTTGTCAAATATAGAGTTATACCAAGTGTCTTTAGATTGCTCAAATGACATATTAATAGCGTTAACATGAGCGATGCGGGATAATTGATCAGGTACTACATGTTCAGAGCCATGTTTATGTTTAATTTCAAAGTTAAACATAGAGAGACGGATGCACCAGCGTGCTAGTCTACCTGTAGGGTTATCAAGACGTAAGAACCATTGTAAAGCAGAATGATCCGTATAAATAGTAAACTGTTTTCCGTTGTCTAAATAACAACGCCAGTGTTCTAAAGCAGTTATCACACTAAGAAGCTCGCGCTCTGTAATTGAATAGTTGCGTTGAGGAGCAGTTAGGGTTTTACTCATGTAAGCTATAGGTTTTTCAACGCCATCGAAATCTTGTGTGAGCATGGCACCAATGCCATATGCGGAAGCATCACAATGAACAGCGAATGGTTTTGTGAAATCGGGACAAGCTAATATAGGAGTACTAACTAAAGCCTGTTTAATTGAGATGAAGGCTTTATCAGCCTCAAGAGACCATTTGAAAGGAGGTGCTTTCTTTTTAGTAGAGGTAAGCTTAGTGAGAGGGGCAGTTAAAGTACTTAAATTAGGGATAAATCGTCGGTACCAGCTAGCGGTGCCAAGGAATCTTTTAACATCCTTAACAGATGTAGGAGTTTTAATATTTAGGATCGCTTGAACCTTAGTAGGGTCAGTTTGTAAACCGTCTTGATTTACTATATAGCCTAAATATTTGAGTTCATGTCTAAAGAAAGAACATTTAGGAAAGTTAACTGTAATGTTAGCTTGAGAAAGTTTAGTGATTAATTTAGTTAATAATTCAACGTGTTGTTCAAATGTTGGTGTAGCTATGACGATATCATCTAAATAACAAAAAATAGTATTATCTAGCATAAGATCTGATAGTAGATTATCAAGAAATCTTTGTTGAGTAGCAGGTGCGTTAGTTAGACCGAAGGGCATTACTTTAAATTGGTACATGCCACGACCAGGAACATGGAAAGCAGTCTTTGGACGATCTTCCTTTCGTAAAGGAATCTCCCAAAATGCTTTCGCAATGTCAATTGACGATAAATATTTACAATTTTTTAAATTATCTAAGATATCTGAAATTAAGGGTAATTTGTAAGCGTCTTTACGAGTGATGCTATTCAATTTTCGACTGTCTACACAGAAACGCCAGGTCCCATCCTTTTTAGGAGTAATGATAACGGGACTAAGCCATGGGCTTTCGCAAGGTTCGATAACATCTAGTTTAAGCATTTCATCGACCTCTGTTTTTAATGCTTTTTGTTTTTCTGGTGATAAACGATAGCATCGTTGACGAATGGGAGCATGATCACCGGTATCGATGTGATGTTCAGCGAGGTGAGTTTTTCCTAATGGTTTAGTTTCAGTAGAAATTTGTTTAAATTTGTCTATTATTAAGTTAGCTAAATCTTGCTGTGTATTTGTTAAGTTCTCAAATGCGTGAAGATTAGTAGAAGTAGAATGAACTAAAAAATTGTCATTTTGAGAAGTAGAGTGAGTATTAATGTTACGAAGTATGTTAGGAGCTATGTTAAATGTTTTCCAGAAATCGATGCCAAGAATTAAAGGTTCATGAACATCTGGAATTACATGAGCAGTAATTATAGAAAATTTATTATTATAAATTACCGGAAGTGAAATTGTTCCGATAGATTTAATAGGTTGTCCGTTAGCTACGGTACCTAAAATACGTTGGTCTTTTCTCAATGAGAGACCAGACTTAAGTAAAAGTTTATGTGAGTCCTTACCAAGAATTGTAATTGAACTTCCACTATCTAATAATCCATTTAAAATGAGATTATTAATTTTAATATGTAAATAGGGACGTTGTGTGTCTTTGGTTTCAAAAGAAGAGTGTTCACATTTGTACGAAGGAGAGTATTCACATTGTAAGAATTAAAAAAAAGTTGTATGTATTCAAGCCAATTATTCCAATCTTGTTTATCAAATTTATTAGAATTTTGTATGTGTTTAGGCTCCTTCGTAGTTAGTTTTTTGAATTCGATTTGTTACAGTTGGGACAATGAGGAAATGTAACGTTTTTTAAACCACATCTGTAACATACTTTTTGCGTATTAGTACATACGGCAAGAGAATGTGAATCATTTCTGCACCTTGGGCAGGCGAATGTAGGTAACTTTTGTGGAATTTGTTGTGTTTTAATAGCGTAGGTAGTTTTAGTAAAAGGATATTCAGGAATATATGGTTTTGTTTTCGAGGGTTGTTGGTACGAAGTTGATTGTTGTGGAAATGTATTATTATAAATTGAAGAGTGAGAATTGACGTGTAAAAGTTTTTCCGTGAATGTGCATGATTCAATTAAAGATTGTAGTGAATTTAAATCGTGTTGAGATATGCGTAAAGTATATTCTGGTCGTAAGTTTCGTAGTAATATTTCTATTTGTTCTGTCTCTGTAATTTTATTTTGTAATTTTGAGAATAATGATTGCATAGCTGATATATATAGTATAATCCTTTCATTTGGATTTTGTTTTCTGTTGTCGATTTGTTTTTTTAGTAAGTAATCATGATTTGTTATTTCAAAATCTTTTATTAATATGGTTCGTAAAGTTTTCCAGTCTTTAATATTGTCTTTTTTTGCTCGAAACCATTCTAAAGCGTGACCTGATAGTAGGTCAAATATATGGGAAAACAATGTGCTTTCTGAAATATTACGTACAGAAGCGAATTCTTCTAAGTTTCGAATGAATTCTGACGGACAGCCGTTACCTTTAAATGTAAACCGTTTCAATTCGTTTGTATATTTATGTTCGCCTATTGTCAATAGTTTATTGGTTAATGTATCAAAATAGGAATGAGGTATTGAATTAAGAAGAGGAGTCGTGTTAACTGACTCTGTTGAATGGTAAACAGATTGTTGAGGTGTATCAATTAATGAGTGGTATCTAGTTTTAAGTTGTGTAAATTCATTAGAAAGTGAATTAAGTGATGTGAGTTGTTCAACACTCAAGTCTTCATTAATGTTGATTAGACATATTCTGTTATGAATATGAGAAATATATGGTGGAATTTTGTTGCTACGAATCGGGAATGTAAATAAACATGATTCTAATATTTTCAGACATTTGGTAATGTCGGTGACATCTGTTGCGAAATCGTTTGGACTAAAGGTCGCAGGAAGCGGACAGTCAGGTGAAGTTAAAATATTATTTAACTGGTTACGAAGTTCTTCTGCTGTTTGAGTAGTAATTACTTGTTGGCCTCGTAGGCGCAATTCGAAAATTATTTCTGGTTTATTTAAATCGGTAATATCCATGGTGAAAAAATATTGTGTTTATTAAATAAAGGTTCGTATAGACTTGTGTCAAAAGTTCGATTAGATCATGGAAAAAGTAATTGAAACTGTGTACCTATTTGATATTTGTTCTATGTTGTGAAAATCTTTGCCCTTAGTAACCATAAATGTTATTTAATGTCAAATGACATATGTAAAGAAATACTAAAATTATATGAGTATGTATGATGTTTCCAAATTAATACAGCGAAAATATTTTATTGAGGGATAAGCTAGTGGTAGCTTGTTTTAGAATTTTGTAAAAGATATGGGTATGATGTAAAAAAGTTAAACATAGGATTATAAATGAAAAGGAGAAATAATGCAGTCAATACAAAATTATTATTTTGAAATCTTCTTCAGATCGAAGTGAAGTGGTGTGATGTTGACGATGCTTGGCAACAGGATTGAGGCGAGGCGTTGGCCGTCAGTATGTCTGACGAGATGCAGCAGCAGTCGGTCCAACGGTAGACCAAGCAGCAACAAGTGTGGGCTATAGTAGTCGGCTCAGCAGCAAGCTCAGTAGCAAGCCAGCAGCGGCGAGTTCAGGTTACTGCAGTTGGCTCAGTAGCTGGCTCAACAGCAGCAAATACAGGATATGGCAGTCAGTCCAGCAGCAGCCAGTGCACGCTGTAGAGATCGGCCAGTAGTAGGCTTGTCACAAGTGTGGGCTGTTGTAAGCGGCCCAGCAGTAGCGAATGCCAGTTATAGCAGTCGAAAATGGAAGGAGCACTTGTGATTATTGATTGTAATCTTGACTTTTATGTAAATATATTATTACTCACAGTTTCTGTATTTTTTCGCCAGGCGCCAATGGAGCGTGAGCCCCATATAATAATAAAAGTAATCTTCAGGGTCGTTGTAATAAATTTATTGGTAAACATAAGACCCTGGACGGGTCTATGTTGTTTTATATAATACTAGCTGTCGCCCGCGGCTTCGCCCGCTTGAGTTTCGCTTAGATGAAAAATCTCTCTTGGAGCTTTTCATCAGATGTTCCAGATCTTCAAATTGTATACGTCAGCAGAAAATGCTCATCAGGTTGAACGATTTTTGCTAAGGCGCCATTTCCATATATGTTATAGTGTAGCTGGTCTCTTGGAGCTTTTCATCAGATGTTCCAGATCTTCAATTTTTATAAGTCGGCAGAAAATGCTCATCAGGTTGAACGATTTTTGTTAAGGCACCATTTCCATATTACTTATAGTTTAGCTGTTCCGTTATGGTTCTTCATCAGGTGTTCCATTTTTCAAAATGAATTATAGCCTATATGTTGCCCAGGCTTAATAGCTATACAACAAAAAAAGTTTCATTCAAATCCGTCAAGTAGTTTTTGCGTGAAACGCGTACATACATACAGACAGACAGACAGACAGACAGACAGACAGACAGACAGACAGACAGACAGACAAGAAATTCCAAAAAAAATTTTTTGCTTTCTATTGTTCTTTTTAGGTCTCCCTCTATCCATTTCAGTCAAAAATATTAAATGTACAGACAAAATATTTTTACTGTTTTATTATATGTATAGATTAAATATATTTTAGATACATTATTTATCTTTAAAATATTAGATGATAAGTGATTTACATAAACTGAGTCAAGAATGATATCAAAATGTAGAATCGAATGTGTATGAATACAATTTAAAATTTATGACAGGTGAAATAAGTATGTATGTGCCAGCGCACGCATAAATGGATCAAAGAGGATGAACGCGTCGCCGCGTTACACACAACTAAAGTTGTCTTTTAAATCATTCCAGCCAGAAACTGTAGAAATTAGGTTGTTGTGAAAACAATCACGTAATTAACGTCCCTACAAGGTTAATATGACGTGCATTTGCGGGTAGTTTAAAAGAGTGGTGGCAACAAATAAAGCCGTTAGCCGACGCTCAGTAGTCGAGGCACGCTACGGGATCAAGTGCTAGGCAAGATTCACACTACACGATTTTTATAAGGCGCCGCCGACAGAAACATTTCGCAGAAAAACATGGGTTAGATATGTAGGCGGAAATATTTAATGACACTGAAACCCTATGGAATGGTAGAATGATGGTAGAATGGTGGAAATTTGTCGATAAAATTTGTTTCATGGGTTAGATACACGGGGTACTTTTTATACCGAAATTCCTACAAGTGCGGCATATGAACAAGATTTGTGATATGCTGGGATACTTCTCAAAGCAGTTCGAAAAGGAGTTACCAATGCGGGCAATAATGGTAATTTTGAAATATATTTGTCTGCAATTCTGGATGGGTTTTATCTGTTTATATTTGAGTAAACAGACCCAAATTTTTAGATTATTGTGATATTTCATAGTAACTTAGTCATTTATATACAAGTTCAATATTACACTTTATTCACTGCAGACAAATCACCTAGTGTGACCGCCCCCGGTCCACCTCACAGAAAACCGAAGCGAAGTAATAAGAAAAGGTAGAAGTGCCCCATTGAATGATAACTCCGGCCCTTTGTCCTGAGTCCGTCCTGACGAATCGAATTAAAAGGCTTATTGTGTCTACGTGACAGCTCTTCACTTCAACCCCTCTGAGACGTTTTTGTTTCAAGCAAACTAAAATATTACAGGCCATTCACTAGATCCGACCCTGCCCCAACCGGATTCGCTACTTGATTTCGTACTCAATTTTTAAGGCACCCTTAATTAAGAGCAGGGCTTTCTGCCGAAAATGTCTAATGCGTTAATTGTCGAAATGCAATCTTGGAGGGTTTTCCAATCAGTCAAATGCGCCATATTTTAATTTTCATTTCGTGTTCTAAAAATTGGGTGTTGATAAATAAATTTTAATAAAGGGCGTCTTATGTCGCTTTTGATTGATTAGCGGAAGTAAGACGTACTTTATAATTTTGAATAGAAATTTTATTTACAGTATCATTTTTGTTTCAGGCGTCTTTACGACAGCGTATGCCGTCGCCGGCAGATCAAGGTAAGTGAGCCATTAATTTATTGTTATATCCTCTTCTAAATAATATTCCAATTGATGGTACCTACCTTATTTATAGAATAAATATTTTTTCAATAAACAATAACAAAGGTAATAGTTAGAAAGTATACAACAAGTGCACCACGTATAAACTATTGAGTCATGTCATTTCCTCTATATAAATTTATTTTATATGTAGAATTATATCAAGTGATCTAACATGATTTAATTAATCAATCAATCAATCAATCATTTATTCATTTTGTCAGACATAGGTAGTACAAGGTGTATGGGATATATGCTGCGCCATTTGGCATACAAAATTAACATAAAAAAATAAATTTAAATAGAATTCATGCAAAGTCAAATATTATAAGTAAAAAAAAAAATAATTAAATAAATAATAATAATAATTAGGCAAGTTCATGACGATATTAAAGTTCTGTATTAATAAAAATCGCACTACAAAAGTAAGACTCATGCGAACTTTGGTCTTCTCCATATTTCTGTATGCGTCGGAAACCTGGACGTGGAAACCAAACATTAAAAGCAGGATAGATGCATTCGAGATGTGGTGTTGGCGTAGAATGCTGGGTATCCCTTGGACAGCTCGCCGCACCAATGCATCTATATTGGGGGAGCTGAACATTCAAACCCGTCTCTCTAAGACATGTCTCCGGAGACTTCTCATGTTCTTTGGTCACATAGAGCGCCGTGAACCCGACAGCCTTGAGAAGATTATCCTGCTTGGTCATGTCCCAGGGCGTCGAAGTCAGGGAAGAGCACCGACTAGATGGACGGACATAATAAAATCTACTACGCACATGAAACTCCATCTGGCCCTAAAACAGGCACATCACCGCACTGCCTGGAAGGCCTTAGCCATGAGAGCTGTAGCTACTGGTGGTCACGACCCTCAGTCATAAGGATACGATTAAGAAGAAGAAGAAGATTAATGAAAGTAAAAAAACCTTTAAACCATTCCAACATAATTGCCAATACACCGGTGACTTCAATTTAGCAATATTTGCTCGCAAAAGTATACTAACAAAAAGTCCCTAACATTAATTATTCATCGCCTCCCACAGTCGATGCCTTGCAGCCGTCCAAAAGGTGCCGTAAAAATATGTAGTAAAGGCGAACACACACATTAATGAGCGCTATGCAATATTTATACACAGGCCCTAATTGCTAGGGTGGAGAGTGGAAAAAATGGGCAATTTCACGTAATGTAATATGTATATTTAAGGTAAAATTTCCCAAACCGGAGGAATGTCGCGGCCATACTTATTACGAAGCCACTTCAAACGTCTTTCTGTGCGGTTTGCAGTCGGAAGTTGCTCTACTTTGCGGTTGAATTAGTATTGTTTTTTGCTTTTTAGTTTAACTTTGTGGTTACGCAAAGAAGCGAGGTTAGATGTTTTTTATTTTAAGTATTTTCTATGCCAAAGATGAAATCCTGAGTTTTAAGCACTCTAATTATATTAAAAAAATCGAAGTCCAACTGAACAACTACAAATGGATTAACATTAAAATTTTTGTTTTATCATATATTGATTAACGTACATATAGCTTTTTAAATAATATATTGTTTATTCTCCTAGGCATGTTATCATTTAGACCAATAATAATTGACGTTGTACTTAAATCAAATCCTTCAACACCCATAAGTTCGAATACGGCATTGCGTCCATTGTTTTACAATTGTTATTGTCATCCATGGAGAATTACAAAAAAATATTAATCTTACTATTTTTAAAATAGTAGAGTATCTTTAACGACAGCCAGCAATAAGTAGCCAGGATTTTATTTTTTCAATATGTTTAGGTGCCCGCTCTCCCCTCGCCCACAATTTCCTCTTGACGGAAACCCTCAATCTAATGATACGGCTGTGTTAAAAAACACAAGGAAATTTAATAACGCCAAGAGCTCGGAGGAAAACAAAGAAAATTTAATTCCGTCGATTCCCACATGCTCGATATCGCTGAGAAGTTGCGCCCTTGAAGTTGACGCGCAAAATTAAAAATGTTCCGAGAGAGCATAGAGATTTATTTAGCCACATTGTACCGCATTTTATTGCTTGCATTCTTATTTTTCACGCTTGGAAGAATACCTCAGTATTCCTCTGAAGGTGGAACTTTATTTTAGAACTACAATTGTGCATAAGTTTTTGCGTTGTTAAAAATACAATATTGATGTTTTTGAAAAGACAGTAAACCTAAGCCGTGATAACGATTGAACTTCTTTTGTGTCTCGTTTCCTGTCCGTGAAAGGAAAGGAAAGAAAATCATTTTTTGACTACCAACTTTTAGAATGTTTTTATTTAATAATATTGATTTAAGTAAAGGTTGCCAGCTTGTAACTTAATACGTAAAATCATGCTTAACCCAATTTACCTTAAAAAAAAAAAATGAGATATACCTTTTCAAATGTAAACGATTTTCGACACTCTACAGAAATAAAATTGCATAACTGACATTTCACAAAAAATAATTCCCCGGAAAAACCAATAGCTAAAATCTGCATATCACGTTACGGGGACTTTTACCCTAGCAATTATCCGGGACAATGCTTAACACATTACAAAGGTAAGCAAATTAGTTCCGCACTTAATGATCCGACAACGCGCGTAAATCTTTTTAAAATGCGCGCCCAAAGTGTTTCCTTTTCCGTAGGGTAAACGGTGTAAAAAAATATTTGCATAGCGGCCCCGCATATGCAAATCCGTGCGGGAAACCGTCGAAAATTGTATCAAATTGTTACAGCACGAAGGCTTTTAGACAATTTGTCATGTGAGCAATAATTATAACGTGCCCCCGTCGAGATGAATAGCTAATATGTGGGAGCGAATGACAGGTGCGGCGTACGCTCTTTAGAACAATGTGGGCTGATGGCGTCCCGTATAGGAGTTGACTTTATTACATTTTGGCAAAATATTCTCTGAGTCTATTGATTTTTTTATTACATCCTTCGAATGTATACGACTGTATGTAATACTGCTGTGTTTAGTCAAGTTAAACACAGCAATAGCATTGAATAGCACTTACAAAATTTATCATTTACCAATATATTTTTTTTTAATTCTATTCACTTATTATACTTATTTTTTCACATATTTTAGCCCCTTATGAATGGAATGTACAAATTTCGTTTCTTGCTATATAAAGAGGCTCTCTGCAAAATATCTCTGCGATTTCGTCTCTGCGTTAATGTAGGTACCAACCAGTCAGCAGCGTCCATTTTTATATTTATAAATAAAATAATAGATGGAGATATTAGTATAAAATTAATCAAACTAATTATTGCCTCTTTTCTTATCATCATATCGAATCACAGGCTACAAATAGTCCGAAGAACAGTTTACGACGTTTCGTAGCACTATCTACAACACCTCGTAGCACTATCTACGACACTTCGTAGCACAGTCTACAAAACCTCTTAGCGTTATACTACGGTAGCTTGTGGCATTTATCTACAACAGTTTAAACTAAGATTATAAGTACAGTCTATGTTATTTACAGTAACTAAAATGACTTTCAAATTAAAAAAGTCTGCTGCACACATTTAAATCAATTCACGTACGGGAAAAACCCATTGAATCGGAACCAAATCGATTAGCGTATCGGGTAAATAAAATAAACCCTACCCGATACAAAAGCGTTCCCACGGTTGCCAATGGCGTGGTCCTCGAATTAAGCCGTAGCATCACGGGCCTGAAAAATGTTATTCGCCACCTGTGGCGCGCGCGCCGACGCCTCGTGTGCGTTTATCTGCGCCCGTATGCACTGGCCCGGCCGCGGCGTGATTGCTACACGGATGTTGGATTTTACAGCAGTGACAGTTAATTATTATTATTTTTTTTATAGAATAGTAGGCAAACGAGCATGGTAAGCAATCACCGCAGTCCATAGACACCAACGACCCTAAGAAGGTCACTGATGCGTTGCCGACTTTTTGAGAAAGCGATAGGCTCTTTTCTTAATAACTGAATTTACTCCATCTACAAATAAAGAGACATATAATGCATGCATAAGACATTGAAGTTAAAAAATGACATCAATAGTAGTAGTGCCACACATAGGGAGTTGAGACTCGACACAATGCCGTGCAATTATTAAAAAATAATAAAGACTTTATTATTGGGGATAGATATTTATTGCGCATACAAGTTACAATATCCATATCCACAAACTACTTTGTAATATATAAAACTTATTGCTACTTTTACTACACACAAAACTACAGTTAACTTGATTTTTTAGAAGAAAAAAAACATAAGAATGTTAAAAATCGCATTTTAGAATCAATAGATTTTTCGTCTTAAATTCTCATTTGCTCCTTATACAAGGAAGAAGTCATAGAATTAGAAGCTCCTCGTAGCGCGCGCAGACCTATAATTTATTAATTAATGGAACAAAAAAAAATCATGAAATTTGACATGAATATAAATAACATTACATTTTTACAACCAAAACATAAATTCAAAAGCACATCTAGAATACATCAAAAAGCATCGGTAACGCAACGTCCGAGCCGTGCATCCGTTTAATTCCGATAGAGCGCGTGCGGCCGGCAATTATCATTCAATGACTGCGGCCCACCGTGGTCCCACTGTGGTCCCAGCCGATACACCGGACCGGACATTATCACGCCCATTGCGCCCGATTGACCGGGCGATTTATTGACACCTCAATGGGTGGGCGCTTTTTGGGTAATTATGCGACTTTCCTGAAAGGGGTTTATTTTATCAGATTTTTATGAAAAATTGTAAAATGTGTGTGGCCATATGTGTCAAAGATGAAAAGAACCATGATAAAAACGTCACAAATAAAATCCTTTTCTCTAATAGTAAATTTGTTGGGTGCCCTTTGTTTCGCTTAAAATTTTTGTCTCTAATTTCACTTCGCCGAACCTTATTGGCCTAAACATGTTATGCACAATTATTGTCTCGCCTAATTGATGTTTTTGCACAATAATAATTTAGCCTAATAATTATTAGATGCAATTTTTTAGTCTCTATTATTTGATGTTCTAAAATCGTTTGGCTTTTATTTTTTTACACGTAACGATATCCTCGTATAAATTTGTTTGAGACAATTATTACTTACTGTAATAATCACTTCTTATAATTATAACTAATTGAATATTAGTAAATTTAATTATTACTAAGTATTAGCTATTTCTCACAGACATGGGTACTGTGACATGTCTATCACAACAGTGCCGGAGATAAGAACAGTCCAGTCTGTCGTCAATCATTTTCAGAATGATGTTAGTAATGCACTACTAATAATAATTCCTAAAAATGTTGATAAGTCACAGATCCGACTTAGAGCACCCCGACTCCACGTGGCACAAGTTTGCCCTATACTAGAGTGTTATTCCTTCGCGCGGAACCAGAAGCTCGCGAAGGAGGTCCTGAGAGAAATGAGGGCACGAGGCCGAACCGCAGCGAGGGGGGGAGGTGGCGAGCGAAGCGAGCCGGCGACCTCTCGAGCGTAGCGAGGTCGAGCGCACGAATGAATCGAAGGGCCGACGGAGCGAGTCTTCTGGTGGAGCCACCCAGAAATACTTGCATGCTGCATGCTTGCTTGCTTGCTGCATGCCTGCTTGCATGCTGCATGCCTGCTTGCATGCTGCATGCTTGCTTGCATGCTGCATGCTGCATGCTTGCTTGCATGCGGCATGCTTGCTTGCATGCTGCAGGCTTTCTTGCATGCTGTATGCTTGCTTGCATGCTGCACGCTTTAGTTCACATGCCTAATGTAACTTTCTTTTACTTCTCGACATTTATCAAACACAAATCCATCAATGTTTTATTTTAGTCCCCCCCCCTATTAGATTTAAATACTTTGTAATCATTATCAGAAATTATTATAACAGAAATAATTAGCTGTTACAATTTTGTGCTTAATTGCTTTTGTACGAAATATTAATTAGTATTTGTGAATATTAGAAATAATCAATTATTAGGCCTAATGACTTATTTGAAAAGTAAATATACGGCGATAAAAACTTAGGCGAATCAAAAATAGGCTAAACTAAATTAGAATTCATAATAATGTACGAAACAATGTTGTACTAAAAGTTTGTGCACCAAACTACATTAGGAGTACAAAAAATTAGGGGAAACAATAGAGACCCAAATTTGTTGTGTAGTCTAAAAATATTTATTTAGGTATTTGTATTACTAATGCATACGTTTGCTTTTTATACTTACTTATTTTCTTTTCATCATTCACGGGTGTAATGAAAAATAAATCACTCGTGTCCCGCAGTCACTATACACCGGCACCGGCCCGGTTAATTATTATCACGCCCATTACATCCGATTGACCGGACGATTTGTTAACACCTCAACGATTGGGTGCGCTCCTTTCTGGTTTTATTCTCTGTGTGGAAAAATGCAGGTAGCGGCTTTTCGAATTAGTTTGTGTCATAGACATAGGAAAAAAAATCAAATTAAATAAAAACAAAACTTTGAGTGGTTTGAGTACTATGTTTTGAGTACAAAGGAAATAGTCAACTTGGTTATATCGTATCGTTACTCTGAATTTTAATTGTACCTGATGAAAAAATACGTACGTCAGTGTTGCAAAAATTAAAATCAAAATAAATTCATTAATTTTTTAAAACTTTAAGTACGATTCAGGGCTAGCTTGAAATAAAATCGAGTGTTAATAAAACGATTAAAATAGCCTAAATTAGGAGTCAAATTAGTAAAAAGGTTTTAATAAATGTTACCTAGTTGAATGAACAGCCTAGTTACGAAGACATTACTTCAATTAAACATGGCTATTCAAGTATCAAGTTCAAATTCAGTAAAGATCGATACACGATAAAATGCCTTTTGTTAAAAACGGATTTTTCTACATCAGCTATCCTCTAAACGCCCTCAAATATTTGTCCGAGGAAATTTTCCCACGGTTAGGAGGTCTTAATAGTGAACCGCCGTCCTTTATGAAGCCGAGCGGACACAATAACGATAAAGGTGAGCACAAAATCCGGGCAAAAAAGCCGAGGGCTAGTGCGGGGCAAATAGTTCGTGAAATTTCCGAGGGGCTGGCCCCACTACACGGGACACTTTACGACGGTCTCTCAGTAAACCTACCCATTACGCCGGGTTAAAGGATCTTCCTACTCGAGTTATAAAGATGCCGAACGCCAAGATTTGTTGCCGGTTTATGGATGTAGAAGGGTTGCACGTATTATGATCATGTCGAGTCGAGAGCACCGTTTCAAGAAGTCAACATTGCGAGAGTGATTGAGGGTTTCTGAGAGGGCAGCATGGAAATATGAATCCTGTTTAGAATTGTTTTATTTAACCGTGCATTTTTGGAATATGAACCACTTGTATTTTTGCGATGGCAGCTTTATTTATTATTGACATTAAATACGACGACGAGAATATATTAAATAGTCGCAAATTAGCCACTGCTAGCTAACACTCAACAGTCCTCAAAAGGCGACACCAGGCGTTCAGAAGACAACCAAGTAGAGCAGTTCTCCAATAACATTCCTATTCCTTATCTCTTTACATATAAAGTTGAAATTGGAATAGTATTTGAATTTCTGTTGGTTAGTAAGGTTGGTATTCAGGTGAGACATCTAAGGCTAATTGTACACGGCGTTCGTGCCGGTCCAGTCCAAACACGGAGGCGAGGCAAAGGCGTTTACTGGTGTTTGCTGGTCCTCACGTAAACAGCTAGTTTGCAGATCCTTTTGCATCTGTTGGTCTGTGCGTCTGTGTCGACGGCTCGTGTATTCTTGCTTTGTAGTGCACGGTTTGATCATTATGTGGTATTTTCGCATGCATTTAGAACAAAGTTCTGAAACGTTCGTATTACGTATTGTCGAAATATATTGGTTTGGTTACTGTATGATTATGATTGAATTATTCGTTATGTTTTTACTGAGTTTTGTTGCTGACCATACGAGATAGAGACAATTTTAATAGCCTACACAGATTAGTAATCTATGTAGGCGAACCCATCGCCGAGGTAGAAAATACAGAAGTAGCTTACTCATTTTATGTTCTT
This sequence comes from Ephestia elutella, assembly GCA_018467065.1. NCBI lineage: Eukaryota > Metazoa > Arthropoda > Insecta > Lepidoptera > Pyralidae > Ephestia > Ephestia elutella. The sequence goes on from CM031573.1 coordinate 14,738,344, forward strand.
TCAAGTGTCGTGGTCTTACATTTTTGGAAGAAATCTTGACATTATTCGACCTCGCACGCAGTCGCATACCGAATTTCTTAAACATCTAACAACCTATAAATAGTTTAGTATTTAACAACGGTTCATTGTGTAAATTTGTTCTACTATATCTATTTTATCTTCCTTGGGGGAGGCCTTTGTCCAGCAGTGAACGTCTTTCGGCTGAGAGAGAGTTCTACTATATATTATTGTCTCCTTTAGCTAAATCTTATTAAATAAGAAGAAATAACTAATCCATCAAAGATTTTTGAAGGTATCTTCACAATACTGATCTTCTAAATTATAAATATGTCATGCAAAACAAACATTGCTCAAAATATTTGCAGCCGTCATGCGGATACAAAATATTTCAGCCATTCAATATGCTTATCCAAAACTTTACTCACAATTCAGAATCCTAACAAGCGCGGACGATACCATGATCGAACCTCAAAGGTAAAACTGGCATTCAGGGAAACACCCAGTGGTCGTCCAGGCCAGCATTGCGGGTTGGGTGCGACCAAACGCCTCTCGGTCAAACCTTTTGACGCCCGCAACCTGTGTGAACTAGCCCTTTGATATCGCACCTACCGTGCGCCGCAAACGTTGTGTACACAGCTTTATGGAAGATGAACTTACATAGGACTAGAGATTTGTGCGGGTTTGGGTCGTTTTATTTACCTCTTTGATGGAATAGCAAATTAATATTTGCGCCCGATGAGTGGTATTTAATTAGATTTCGTCTAAGATTTCTGAGCCTATATTACATTAAACTACGCTTTTCTGCCAATCGATTAATATGATTCGTTTGTGTTGTCCCTGATTAGTTTATTCAGTTAAATCAAATCGAAAATCAAAATTAATTTGAACCAGAAACAGAAGATAGTTTGAAGGCCCAACCGGTAGGCACCAAACTTATGAGCGACATAAAACCCCTTATAAAGTTGAATTCAATTCCAGTTCCAAAAAAGTTTAACATCACTCGCCTGAAGCAAAATTAGACCACACATCTTATATATTAAATCAATGGGTGCATCTTGAGAGACGCCACATCCGCTCACAAGTACTATAGCTCATCATACCCGCGAGCACAATGCGAAATGCAATGACTAGATTGCACTTGAGACTTAATTTCATTCCCTAATACGAACCGCTGTTTGCCATCCATCCATGTTTGCGCGCCACCGCATTCATTCAGCAGACGTTGCCATATTTTCCTTTTGTCTAGACGAAATCTTAACGAATATTTAAGTATCTCACGTTTCGTGAGTGTATTTTTGCATGTTTGTTTTAGTAGTACTTCAACAGTGTGAGAATAATTAACGGGTGCTTTGTTTGCAAGTTTTTTTAGTCCTGTATGGCAAAAGAAATCAGCAAGAATGTTACTAAATATTGTTTGTTTTAAAAACATATTGATATTTTCTTCATGCACATGCCTAAATATCTACAGAGATATGACATCAGAGCATACTCTGGCGTCCTATTCCAATTCTCACAAATATGAATGTTGAAGAAATAACAATATTCAAACCCGAAAATTACTGAAAAATTAAAATAACCCCAACGAAACACACAATATTCATCGGAGCTCATAACAAATGTAAGTTGAGCTATATCTTCAAATTGCTCATGTAAGAAAATTAACCCTAACCCACATAACGCAGATAAGTCGCGAGCTCATTTGGTAGCCGGGTACATCTTGATATTCTTTACCCTACCGATATCCGCACCACACGAACAATAAATGGTGCGGAAGAAATAGGGCTGCCTAAAGGATTCAAATTCTACTTTAGAGTTCGCCTAAGTTTATGGAGATCGGTGTTAGTCGTTCTGGAAAAGCATTGATAGTTGTTTAAACAAAAAATAGAAACCGTTTCTGTCCTTTCTTAAATGGCGCGTAAATTCTGACGTCATTTATTTTGTCCTGACTCAGTTTTAAATAGATTTCATCATCGGGTTACCTGTAAATTTTAAAAACAGGTTTAATCTAGTTTAGGCTCCAATCCATCTTGCAACATGACTTTGTGTATATCTGTGTATTGTATTGATATTTTTTTATCATAATCTCTCATCTAAAGATAAATTAATTAGTATTATCTTTAAAAGCGTATCTGAAACAAATATTCTTTATACACACGTGAACGATTTTTAAAAGATTTCATTTACAATTTTAGCTGCTACTACTAAGATGATATATTTTTACAAATACGTTCCAAATTCTTGTCGCAGTCCCTTTGTGCCAAGATAATGGTATTGAAACAGCCCTGCGCTATCTCGCAGCCCGATATCTTCCATCCGAATTAATTTGAGAACGCTCTCAGAAACGAACTAACTTCGTGGACTTGTTATTTCTACGTGCAGCGAAGCGAAGCCTCGCTTCTAATCGCGACGACTCCACTCGAGATAAAATGGCGACCCATAATTACCATAACGCCTTTCGAAGATATGTGGAGAATCTTAATGGTACGGTGGGTACGTAAATAATGGGCTCTTATGGGAAAGTTGGTAAAGAGCAGTGTTTCGTGTGTAATTTTAAGGGCTTCGTGCCTCACGTGCTTTTTGAATAATGTGCTAAATACCGAGCGGGTGCGTTAATGGCGGTTGTTTTGATAACTTTCGCGTTTAAACGCGCTATGTAATGGGTTTTTGTGAAGGTCAATTTAACTGTATATCTTATATTCTGTTGCTGCTTCTACATTGCTAGACTCTATATCTAATATTATCTTAGCTATACACAAACAGCACAAAATACACAACACAACGAAAGATTCTCTCAGTATTTGTATCAGGTTCCATATGATTTGCAAGAAATCACTATCACAACTGATGTAAATCAGGAAACTAACAAGGGATCAACGCTAGTTCCATGGAGGTCAACGTTAATTCAGTGGCGGTCAACGCTAATTCAGTCGAGGTCAACGCCAATTCAGTGGCGGTCAACGCCAGATCCGAAAGGGTCAACGCTTGTTACTTATACAAGTACACAAGTCTACAACTAAAATTTACATTCCAGACTAACATTTTCAAGCGTCATACAACTATACAATTGTAAATGAGTTGTTGAGATATAGATAAAGGTGGTTCCAGACGGCACGGCAGTTAATTATTAACCGCGGTGTCGCGCGATCGGGCGCGGTATCACGCGCAGGATGCAGATTCAGATTACAAGTGAATTATGAGCTATTCTGCTAAAATATAGAGAGATTAGAATTGACACTTGTCTAATGCTAAATAAACAACACAACTTTAACTTTTGATTTACAAAAAAAATCTCAGGTTTGTATCACGAAACTGTAAAACCATTTGTGCATAATTTTTGTCATTTTTGCATAGATTAAAAAAAAACTGGCACAAGACAAATGGGTTCACATGTAATAATTATGTGTTGTAACAAAAAATAGATATAAATAATTATAATATTTGATGTTTGAGTGTTTTTATATTTCCCGTCTTTTTTCCCGTGTTTTTGTCTTTTTAATAAAATTTTGACTGTGGCATTACATTAAAACTCGTTTATTGAAATTATAACAAAGCATTATAACTACCAGTAAGTACCCGTATTAGTAAATTATAACAAATCAGTATAACTACAAGGAAGTACTCATAGAATGTATTCTCCACTTTTACTTATTTTTAATTAAATTTTTCACTTTTACTTTATTTCAGTAAATAAATGAGTGATGCTTCTATGTATTCCTTATTTTACTCAATTTCTGAATCCGGGCCGCCCGCGGCGCACTGTCTTTTCTTAACACTAGACAATTAAGTGCACCAAGTATATCGAACTGCTATCTTGTTTATGACTACTTGTGAATGTCTACGTATATGAAATTTACTTAATGTGTACCTATTAAATTCTGGAATAAAATATACGATACATTTTAAACTTTAGCCATATGGTGCAGCAAATTTATTTATAAAACTAACATAACATCTCGATGATGGCTACCTAATAAATGGGTTAAAATTGTAGATATTTTTTTTTTCTTGATATTGATTTTAATTATGTCAGAAAATGCCCTGCGAAGATCCTGCTCTTTTATCTAAAATAATACCGTCATGTAACTAGAAGTCGTCGTCGTAACTAGAAGAAAAATTCTGTATACAACTGAAAAAGTTAATTTCGGGACACTCGCGATAAAGGAGTTTTCACTAGAATTATAAAACAATAAATTTACATGGCACACGCTCAATTTACCGCGTTCCGTTCCTATACTCAATGTAAATTAGCCTCCAAAAACAGTCTCATTTCCAGTCGGGCACAGTTAATATTATCTGGTTCAGAAACATGCAGTCTACCTGCGACTGCCGCCGGAATCCGCTGTAATTGGTGAATATACTGCGTCGTTTAATCCGAGCTACACCTCGTGGAATGTTCCAGAGTGCAGCCAAGATTTGCAAGTCTCGGCGAGACTTGGCCTGGGGCCTAGTACCGCCTTAACAGCCACCTTAACTTTACCTACACCTTTGAATAACTAAACATTAAAAACTCGTTTATTTTCCCAAACCCTTTTAAAAACATTTAAAGTTGTTACACCCTCAACTCCTTCGGGTTGGAAACTCCTGCAAACAGTCAAGCTCCGTCGATGAAATTGCAAAAATGTAAAAGAGCTAATGTTTGCTCACCTTAAACCCCTTCCCGACCCCACGGGCTGGCGTGACGAGCCGGATAAAAGGCTTTAATACACCCTCATCCCTTATTACGAAACTTGAAAAAGACAACAATATAGATCGAATGTGTCGCGGCGCGGGCAATCATACGCGCATCAAAGGTGCGCGCCTGTGAGCTAGCCAAGTGTGGAGACGGCTTTATGTTACACCGTTTTGTATTTGGACAAAATAATGCAAGTGCAGAATGTGTTGTACCTATCATGCACTTTTTGCCCCAGCATATAGGCCACCAAAAGCCTGTACACAGAATATGTTCATGAATATTGGATTTATTGGAATAGGAATTTATGCACACGAAATAATAGCACATTTACTTGCACTGTAACTTCCTCAAAGTAACATCTGAATATATTACCTTTAGTAGTTAATTTATCACGTAAAAAAGGTATATTTTCCATTTGAAATCGTGGGTGAAAATGTATGTGGAAGATATATTTAAGCAGGTCAGCAGGTACAATATGTCTACCTAAATTAAAGTGAAAAGTTACAAATGGTAGTAAGACGATAGGGAGTTGGCAAAATAGTACAATAGTTCAAAAAAATATTAACGAGTTCATAAATCACGACTTCTAGCCGAAGTCGTGATTTATGAACTCGTGTCTGAAGTGTAAACTATGTAAACTCCATATTTTCTAGCATTATTCTGTATGGAAATGCTGAGTCAAAAGGCCACAAGCGTTATGAGATCTGGAACAATGCGGATTGTGACAATCCTGTTTCCTTCGCATATGAGGAAATGGTATTTGAATGCTTAATGAGAAGCCCCGTTTGTGTACAGATATGAATAGCACCATGTATTATGGGAACTTACAAATAGGTCTCCTGTTTTAGTATTGCTTGCAGCAAAAGGTTTAATTTTTGTATTGATGGTCGAATATACATCTTAGTTATTACCTAGATGTTACGCCTAGTTATTCTTGACTAATATTTGCATCGCTCCCCGTCACAAGTTTGGAAATTCCTAGACGAATTAAGTTGTGAAATTATTTCAAGTCACATAAAAATTGAAACTAATCAAAACTTAGAAAAAAACTAAAAAAACGAATTCGGAAATCGTCAAAAGCTAATAGCGAATATTTCAACCAATTCTATATTTACCAATAAATATAAATAGAATATAAATAGAATATGGCGCCATCACATGCTAATAATGAAAGTTGGGAGCAGAATTATAATAAAAATACAAAACTTCCTCCACTCCATGACAGCCGGAACACATCAAGCCGTCATTACCGCCCTCGGAAAAATCTCGGGCTGCTTTGCAAGTCAAAAACTCCTTCACGCCCGATCCGTACCATGTGTGTACTAAATGCGTACAGGTGGGTACTTTCTTAACTTGGGTTGAGCCGAAAGTGAGTAAAAAAATGAGATACCTATCGTTCAAATTACAGTAAATATAAATTAATTTAGTTATTTTGTTTTATAATTCAATTTCTTTTTTTCAAATTTCCCTACTTGGTAGATATATTTTCTAGAGTAACTATAACTTTCACAAAATAAGTATGACCGATGGCTGGCAAACGCAGGATTTGCACTTTTCACAAACATAAGAGAGTGTCAATATATTTTTCTAGATACAAATCAGCTTTTTATGATGCACAAAATAATTACTTACTTACTTTCTCCGCTGGTTCAGTGACCCCAAACTGGATGGAAAAAATATTTAGGCGATTATTATATATTTTTTTAATAATGACACCGAGGCTCATAATATCAATAAAAAATTAGCCTCAGATCCCCTCGGCTGTTAGTGATTCGCCTGAAGACATCGTCTGTCCATGTTTACCGCAGTACTTGGTTTTTACGGAGCGACATTTCGTGGTGTTTATGAGACCGTCACCGCTTTACTGTTATGTCTGGGAGATGCTGAAGCTGAAGGGTTAATGCCATATTTTTATATAGGTAGCTACTACAGGTGAGGCTTCTCTCCATTTGCGACTTGTGTGCTTACAAGGCACGAGTGGAGAGAAGCGAGAAAGGTTAAAAGTAGCATTCTACTTTTAACCTCTCAAAATTGTAGTTAAAATAAAATGTTTTTAATATTAAATTTAAGAAAGCCGTCACGAGACGCCCGGTAGATGTAAAACAAATGAGAATCGCTGAACGACGCATGCCGATTGCTGTCACGGCAACCAATCGGTATTGTTGCCAAGCCATGCCATGAAATGGTTTACATCAATTTTTTTTTTTTTCAAAAATTAAAATTAATTTTGTTACATCAAGCACAAAAACCATGTCGTTTTATCGATTTTCTAAAATCAGATCAACAAAAACAACATAATACACTCATAAAACCCTACTCAAGAAATCAATGACGATTGAATTATGGATTTGCTCTCAGCTTTGCATCATATTTTCTCCGAATAGGTGCGTTTTTGGCTCGCACACGTATTTATTGGCATCGAAACGCGCTTCTTAAAATGTATGAGCATTCGTTCCGGGTTTCCATGTCACATTAGGCATAAGTAGTGCTCTCTCCTCACCCTATTAACCGTGATATATGTGCCAATTCTTTTCCCAAATCCGCGAAACAGAAGGGAAGCGTTGTCATATCGCACGCTCCGCCCGAACATGCTAATTCAGCTGATAAATGATTCGGTTTAAGGCGACGCTGATGCATGTTATCAGATGTTGCTTGATGAATTCGGTTGTGACGATAAGGGATTGCTGAAACTGGGATTAATTGTATATTTCCATTTAGCATGTCAACTTAGAAATCAAGTGTTAGCAATGTAAGTTACATTGCTAACACTTTATTCTTCAAACATCAATTGACTTTAAAAGTTAATTTTAACAAAAATATCTTTCAAATTGAGTTTTATATTAGGGGACAAGAATTGTGTACAAAAAAAGTAGTTAGTCAAGTCCTTAAGTAAAATAAATAAATATTTTTATTTGTTGTAAATATTTGCGATACTAAACACAATTGAAATTAAACACAATTGAAACACACTTTAGAGATAACTACATACAAATTACCAGAAAAAAGATAATATCATTGATAGATCTTTTACAAGTTACTGTTAATGATCGCACCCAAGCATTTACCTAATGTAAACCCAAATATTCAGGTAGAGCATAGACAATATCCAATATGTCTTACAGACGCAAACAAGACGAAGATGTGCAGGGCAAATACAGCCAGGGGGCGATCACCGAAAAACCTTACGCAATCCAGACTAATAAGACGCGAACACGGTCCCAAACGCGATTCACGTGTTCAGACAAAAACTCCCCCGAACACACCGTGTGTGATGTATGCAAAAAGGGAATTGAATAAGGTGATTTCGTTCCGCGGGGTCGCTCCCGTAGGAAAAGAATCCGGTAATGGCGAATACAATAAATTTTCATAAACAAATTGCAATTTGATGGCGGAATATCGGAGCGTGTGGCAAATCCCAATAAGGATTGATAGGGAAACAATGTCGTGCGCTGATTGAATGTCAATTTGGGTGTGTTGGCGGCGTCTAATGTGCGCACGTCGCCTTAACGGCTGTGGTTGACGCGAGGACAGGATCTTAACTGGTTCATTTCGTATTCTGCTGGAGCATCGATGCGACATATCCTCATAAGATTGAAATAATCGAACGTTTCATAAAAAGTGACGAGGGGACAAAGTGCTATGGTTATTGAAAATCAATGATACTACCGAATTTTGGTAGTTATCGCATTTATTAAGAGTTATTATTGGCAGTTAGTACTATCTACCAGATGAAAAAGAAATAAGCATATCTTTTACAAAAAAGTTCATATATAAAAAAATATATTTTCTAATTCAAATAAAATGAGAAATGGACATAGAGTGTCTCTCGGATGAAATAAATAAGCAAGTAAAAATAAATCCAAGCGCTTTTCGTCATCATTCTTGATGCGCACAGCAAAGCACTGGAACTCCCTATCTGCGTCTGTGTTTCCGAGCACATACAACCTGACTCTCTTCAAAACCAGAGTGAATAGGCTACTTCTGGGTAAGCTCGCTTCATCGTAGACCTCATCTCTGTCCTCGAGCAAGATTGTGGTCAAAAGCAAACCCATATTTAATAAAAAAAAACATCAATGACATTATTTTATTCAGTCGACACTGTACTTGATAATCCTCCAAATGTAAAACATACTTACATCACACGTTTTCCCTAAACATACAAGTGAGACGTGATTACATGCACATTATGTAAAGCCTTTTTTGCATTTTGTAAAGTAGCAAAGTGAAGCAGGATTCAGAACACGCCATAATAATATATTGAAATCTTGAGTTAAACTTGAGAAACCTAATTTTGATTGTATTTGCGGGAATCGAATTCAAAAATTATTTAAAAAAAATATATACTATCTTTTTCTTATCTTAGTTACATCATAAACAAACAAAATGATGTTTGTTCCACAATCCCTCAACCTGATTCCTTTGAAACTTGGTGCTCATAAACAAAGGTCCTATGTCCTTCTCTGTATTTTTAACTATGTGTATGCAAAATTTCAGGCAGATTGATTTAGTAGATAAAGCGTGAAGAGGTAACGGACAAATAAAAAACCAACAAACTCACTTTCTCATTTATAATATTAGTTAAGATAGGATTTGATACTATTAATACTTTTTATGTCAAAAATTTGTTACGAAATCGTAGCTCCGACGTGCAGCCATCTACTTAAAACTATAGTTGACTACAGTGCTTTATAAATATGCGTCAAATTACCTGCACTCAAAGAAAACCGACCTCATAATATTCTCGTAGCACAGACAATACTCGCAAATCAGCCGTAGATTATGCTAAATACGCAGCATTATTTCCGCTCTCAACTCTATCGGCCCCTCTGAAAGCTGTTATATTTTCAACACATGATTATGTAAAAGAATTCCAGATTCGCGAGGGAATGAGAGTGTGTGTCGTTAAGACGCGCGATTTGCATCTCTGCACTCTTCCGGGGTATGTTTTCTCACGATGTAGCTATATTTGTCTCACATTACATCGTTTCGATTCCTCGTTTGTTTTCAGCCTTCCGGCATTTTCTTTCGTTGTTACTTTTTGTTTTTTTTTTTTGTTGGTTGTTCGAATATAAGAATAAAATACTTTAATATTTTTAATCATGGTTTAATCATCGCGATTTCATATACTAGTTGTATTTAGATAGGTTTAATAGATATTCTTTGAATTTCTAGAACTAACTCTAGAAATCTTTAGAATCTATGCTTGTACATTTTGTTGCTGAAGAAATCACTAGGTATATGCAAAATAATCTTAGTAGGTAGCTCTTTTATTGCAAAATATTGTTAACAAAATATTCGCCGTAGTAAATTTCCCGAGACTGACAAAAATGATCGATGCAATAGAAAATAATGAAACGAATCAAATTTTCCGAGCCGTCAAACGACTTCCCGTCAACTTAATAACACAAAACAAATTGCCGTTCAAATCTTCAACAGCATGAAACAATTAATCAACACAGTCGAAAAAAATTAAGGAGCAATCCTTCCAACTCGGTTATTATTATTTAAATCTCCAAAATGAGTCGACAAAACTGCGCAACACAGATATAACCCATTGGGAGGATAAGAAAAAGGGATGGTAGTCATTAGCATATAATGACAGTAATTAAAATACACAAATAGAGCTATAAAGACGGCCGGCGTTGAAGGGTTTTCTTCATCGCTCCGCGTGAATTTATACACGGCAAATATTTTCGGCACGGCTCAAGCAGGAAGGTTGGAACCTAATGGAGTTGAAAATGATGATTGAATAGAGTGTTAACTCATTAATTTACATTAAAATACATATGAGTTATAAATTAAGTCATGTGCAATTGCGTTTTAAGTTTAGGATCCAAATCTACGAAGGTTAAAATAGTTTAAGTAATTCGAAAAAATTTAGTAAGTGATTAAGAATTTGAGTAAGTGCTTTAGTTGATAAATATAATTATGTATTATTTTCATATAATTAAACATAGTATAAGTCACTTTCCATATCTATATATATCTCTCTCTGTCTCTCTGCAGATCTTTAAAACTAATGCATCGGATTTTTACTTTCATATATCCGAATGATTGGTAGGGCTAATTAATACACACTTGTACATAGGCAGAGCGTGTTGTTAGTATTAAAAAATTTTTTCGCAAAAAAATGAACCGACTTCCATTGTAAAAATCATGAAATAAGTTAATAGGAAGATTAATCAAAAAGAAAAATGTATTGGCATGCTACCTACTGAATGAGGTGAAGTCGGTGCCAAGTGCAAGGAGTAAGGATAAGTATTAGGCATTTTAATTACACATGATTCTAATGTTAATTTAGATGATTTAATTTTTAATTTGGCACCGACTTCACCTCATTCAGTAGGTAGCATGCCAATACATTTTTCTTTTTGATTAATCTTCCTATTAACTTATTTCATGATTTTTACAATGGAAGTCGGTTCATTTTTTTGCGAAAAAATTTTTATTTTATCATTTTTAGTGCACTTGGCGCAATTTTGTTGTCATGAAAACTTAACCTTATTTTTTCACTGGCATAAATTTTAGAAATCGAAACGTTTTATGTCAGTTTGATTGAAATGTCAGAACTTGTCAGAATTCCACGGAATTTTTGGCACATAAATAGACCAAGAGCCCGAGACGACCAACCTGCCTTATTTAAAAATGCTGAATGTTTCTCGGTGTCAAATTTCACGTATCCTCGTGTAAAAAAGATTAGTGACTACTCATGAAGTTTGAATCTTAGTTGCTTATGCGGGTAATATGGATAGCAAAAGTGAATTTTATAGGTCGAAAGCACCTTTGGGGACCTCTCAAAGTATTATTAAATTCAGCTATAATAATAAAACAAACATGACTATAATTTAGTAAAGTTACAATGTCTGGCAGGGGTTTGTATCTGCACCAATGGCTTGGCAATGGATGGCATGATTTCTCATATTATTCGGAATAAAATCTTAAAAAAACTCTTACTTTAAGGAAATTAAGCTACCACTTTAAATATGATTGCTACAAATTATCTACCTAAGCAATCATGATCCAACTTTTATAGTCGCTAATCACTATTTCTGTGTTGGGGACATGCATAGAGAATCTTGAGTTTTCATAAAATAAAGAAGGGCATGCTGTCGCGGGCTTTTACTCTGTAATCCAATGTTTGAATTTTAATATTTTGTTAGGTATCTTTAAAATTACCGAACAGATTGTGACGTGGTTAAAATGGGACCAACTTGGGAATAAACTATTTCGAATAAAACAATAATTTCGGAAATCAGTCCATTATAGGCGGAGAAATCGGCGAACATACATAAAAAAAAAACATACATACATCGAAACATATAACCTCCTCCTTTTTTGGGAAGTCGGTTGAAAATACGAATTATATTTTTCTTACCCTAATATAATGTTCTTTACTAAATACTTTTCCTTTATCTTTGTCATGAGAAAACTTGGCTAAAAATTGTTTTTTCTTGGTTTATATTGTAATCTCCATTAGTTTCTCATCTCCATGTAGCTAAGAACAGTAGCGGAATCAAGAGTACTGTTTAATTTATTAATTAATGGACCCACTGTTGCGGAGACGATGACGTTGCGGTAAGATTAGCTGCGTATATGTTAATACTGCTTCAACACTGACTTCGGGGTCCAAAGGTTGTTGATTGTTCGCATTTGAATCACTTCACCGTGATGTCTATATCTTTGTTTGGATGTGATTTCTTTATACCTATATGTACTTAAACCATTATGTATGTATCAGAGTTAGCTAAAATTAAATTATATATCAGCTATATTTCAGTTATATATTACCTTCATTAAATAATAAATAAATTCACATATGTAATATTTAACTAAAAGCAGATAGCGCATCCTAATAAAATTCGTAGCGCTTCGTAGCAAGTCGTAGCATGCTCGTAGCATGCTCGTAGCAGACTCGTAGCATGGTCGTAGCACGGTCGTAGTATCGTCGTAGACCTAATTCTGTTCCGTATTGCCGCTCCTATGTAAGTATAAATAATGAGGGATTTTCCGTGACACAAATTAAAAAAAGAAATAGTTCCAGATGACTTCATAGATGGCGCTTAGTAAAAGGCGAGAGAAAAAGTTCCATACAAAAAGCAAAAAATTCACGGGATTGGCATTAAAAAAAATAAAACTTAGTAAAAAAAAACAACTAAAAAGTATCAATATTGTGCAACTGTCAAACTGTTAGGTGATTTTTTTTTTCTGCCTCTGGTTGACAAGAAAAAGCGCAACATATAGGTTCAGCCATTATTACGACTCGGCTTCAATAAAACGCCATCTGTTGAGACTTTTTTATACTGATTTTTTTTTCTTAATTAAATGTCAGAAAAATCGCTCATTGAAAGTGACTTTATTTTTTTATTTTTCTTCTTTCAAAATAACCTTTTTTCTAATTTATTATTTTAAAATTAAAAATACAGATTTCAGTTTTAATCTATGGACAGACAAGCCGTTTGGCGAAATGATTTCAATTCACCCGTAGCATTCCGCTCTGCCGCCTCGCAGACAATGGCGGACTAATTACGAGATGTAAGGCTTTATTAACGCAATCTCCCGATTATTAACATAAAAAAATAATATTTACTGGGCCTCGGGCTCTTAATTTAGGAATATTGCGGCATTAGCTTTATTGCCCTCTCAACCCTTCCGTCTTACAAATAATTGCAGTGGTGTTACGCCAAGAGAAATGGGCTGAGCCTCGAGATTAAACCTCGTCAGAGTGTTATGCTGAACAAAATTTAGCATTGTAATAGTCGGCATAAATTAAGGCGCCAATCCATTGCCTCACACTTACACTTGCATGTTTTATTTATAGTAGTTTGTTCTATGAGCAAACATATTGCTGAGCCTAAACCCATTGCTATATCTGCGGCACACATGTTGAATTTTTATGTTTTTATTTAATTTTTTGTCATACTGTTGTATTTGTAATTCTTTTATTAGTGTAATTGTAACGTGTGTTTCTTTTTGATATCAATAAACAAATTATCTATCTATCTATACTTAATACTGAAGTCCAATAACTACGATTATAACGTATCTGTTTCATGGTATTGTAACCAATTCCGCAGTAAGTCATACTATGATTGTTATTTTGCAGTCAAATGTATGTATTAGGTAGCTCATATCTTGCAATGGACTTGAGACTTTAGGTTTTACCAAAACCAACCTAAAGACAAATTAGTATTACTGTCATGTTCTTACAACTCTACGTTGTCGTACGAACGTCTTAAATTGGCACCTAGCAAATTACCCATTGATATTTTAATCAAGGCCCATCCCTTCAAATCTCGAAGTTACCATTAGCATATAAATGGCGAGCAAAATATGACATCAGCATTTTAATTTTTCGATATTACGAAACGATTTACAAATTAGCGGGTAAGAAAAACTCTATGGAACCTTAAGAGGGTCGACCTGAAGGCAGATGTTCTATTTAAATGTAAATTTGCCCGACACGCCGACGACACGGATAAAAAAATAATTTAGAATCAAAATATTTGACAGCCACATCAAAATAATGCAAAAATTATAATGACTGGAGAGTATTATTGGAAAATGGAAAACTAGGTTATAATATGCAGATTGAATTTTTTTCCCTTATTCAATTTAATTTCTCGATGAAAACGATTATTTTTTGTACAAAGTTGGCTTTTAAATAGCATTCTCTATTAACTTTTTACAAAAAACACAGATTACTCGGGACACGCCACAACTTTTTGAAAAATCACATTACAATGACATAGTTATTTCTAACAATTTATTCAGAAGCATCAAAAACACAAAAAATAAAAAATCCCGCGCAGGAAGGATAAATTAACTAATTTTGACAGCGGTATTTAATCAACAAACACTGGCTGGGGTGACAATTGCACGCACCGGACGAAAAAAAAAGAAAGACTTCTTTGAGGCAAAAGGCAACAAAGAAAGAATTGTCGAGAGCGGAAATGGCAGTGACAGACTCCGACAATGGTGAAAAGTCACACCTCTTGTTCACGGAGAAGTAAGCAGGAATTAGGTATCATTTACTTAAGCACTTTATATAATTAAGTGGAAAGACCATTAGTGTGAGGGTCGTCGCCGTTCTTTTCATGGGTTGTCCTAATTGCAGCGGAGGTGTCGCTCCCTCATGTGACACTGTTTACAGCTGTTTGTCTTCATTGTCCTTTATTTTGTGTCACGGGTAATATGGGCCTCTTATGGACGTTTTTGTGTCTTATTTTGAAATTGAGTTTGATTTTTACTTTAAAAAAAATCGTTGTCACGTGTTTTAAAAATTATGTAGAGTTAGTTCCCAGCAATCATTTTTGGTGGAAATTATCATAAAATGAAATTAAATATTTATACCAAGAATAGGTAATTTTATGATAATTTAGACCAAAAATGTTTATTTACCTATTTATACCAAGAATAGGTCTCTCTCTCTCTCTCTCTCAGCCGAAAACGTCCACTGCTGGACAAAGGCTTCCCCCAAGGATTTCCACATCGACCGGTCCTACGCTGCCTGCATCCATGCGCGTCACCCGATCTAGAATAGGTAATCTATTATAATTTCGACCAAAAATGTTTGCTGGGTTTAGTATATTTGGCTAGAAATAAACAAAGAAAATCTCTACTTCTTTTGTATTGTAAACAAAATTTTTAATTCATTTCCATTCCATTAAAATGTCCATTACATTCTAAGACGCAATAATCCAAATCCCCTTTGCATGAATTAGCGAATCGATCATAATTGATTAAGTACTCCGAGGAGCCCACAAAGCATACGACCACCTTCCGTTGAAAACAAAAACACCCCCTTTTTGACCGAGAGCGAATCTTTGTTCATTTGCTGGTAAACCGATAATTTCATTAAACAACAAAGTGGGACGCCGAGCCAAACAAGCCAAGAAGCCGCTGTCCCCTTGAGATGGAAATCATTCGCAGAAAAAATCCCAGCGTTGCAAATTAAGCACCCTCAGCGTTTGATTTTCATTTGTATGTTAAAAATGTTTGTGCAGATTAAAAATGTCTTGAAAAACAAAATGGCGGAATTGTTATTATGAGTGTTGTAGAAGTTGTTATTTAAAATTACGTTGTAAAGCTAATCGTTCTCCAGCATGTTCTAATAGATTTGTTAGTATGAAAGTACTCCAATAAATGGCAATTTATTTCAATTGTATCCTGTTTGCTCTGAGTTTAAATATTTGGGCTCTTTACTTCAGAACGATGGAGAAGTAGACAAGGAGGTCAAGCGTCGAATCAACTCAGGATGGCAGAAATGGAAGGAAATAACTAGCACAATATGTGACCCTAAACTGCCGATGAAACTGAAGGGGAAGATTTATAAGGCGGTCGTGAGGCCGGTGATATTGTACGGTTCGGAGTGTTGGGCGACTAAAGTTAAAGAGGAGAAGAGGCTTCATTCTGCGGAAATGAGAATGTTGCGTTGGATGAGCGGGGTAACACGGATGGATAGGATAAGAAATGTATATGTTAGAGGAAGTTTGAAGGTTGCTCCTATCAATGAAAAGGTAAGAAGTAACAGATTGACATGGTTTGGTCATGTTATGAGGAGAGAAGACGAACATCTAGTTAAGAAGACATTAAATAAGAAGGTGGAGGGCTACAGGGGAAGAGGGAGACCAAAGAAGAGATGGTTGGACTGTGTGAGGGACGATATGAAGGGGTTGGGAGTGGATGTTGGTATGACGGGAAACAGAGACGTGTGGAAGGATAAGACATATTGCGCCGACCCCAGATGACGGGATAAGGTGAGGAATATGATGATTTCAATTGTATGTACTCTTCATTAAAAATTAATACGAGTTTCGTATGAAATCAACAAGTTAGTTTTTTCAAAAAGCAAGTCTTTTTAAATGATGCCATCTTTAGTAACAAAGTTGTAGAGAATAATTCTGGAAAAATCTCGATCAATTTAATTCACCGTATCGAAAACTCGGCTTCTTAACCCGTAAACGTCCAACAATTCTGTTAATATTGTTCTCGTAACCCAAAACGGGTGCATTCCGCGCGTTAAAAATATAGCAGAGTAATTTTGAGCATCCGCTAGGGTCCGCATTAAAGTTCGCCGGCAAATTAAGCCCAACCCCGATATATTGCGTTTGTTCTTTTGAAGCCGAAGTGAAGGGTTAAGCCAAGAATGCTTTGCTTTTTATAGTAAGTCCAATATAGGGTTTGGGGTATTGCACGCTGATGTGGAATGGGTGGTTTGGGGAGTAAATTAAAGCTCCGTGTGTATTGATCTTTGAAGAGATTTGTTTTGTCAAAAGTCAATACCCAATTTAATTCTATAAACTATAGTAAGCTGTCATCTGGAAATCCAGAAATATGTTTTTGATCCAGTATTTTTAATATGGATTTTCGATATAGTCTCAAAAATCGAAATAAGTAACTGGAATCCTTCAGATGTTATTGATTTTATCTTTTTTTTATCAGCTATGTAAAAGATATGTTATTTGTATATGTATGTATATATACCGATTTATTTTCTATGCTACTGCAGCATTAAATGCAATTAAAATACACTCACTCGTATTTTACCAACCCCTTGTATGATTTCCCTTTAGTCTCCGCCACACCTTCCATATATTCTAATAAACAAAAATAAATATTTATTTATTAAACCGTCCCTGAGATCGGAACGTCCAATGTTACCCACACACGGCTGCCGCAAATACTCGTTACACAAAGCCAATGAATTATACCTCAGTCAGGTAATTAGACCGAAAATACCATTAAATTAATAAATAAAAAACAGGAATGAGGGCCCATCGACTCTCGAGCGACGCGTGGGCCCCTCTGTCGAATAAATTTATGTAAAAATTTTCATTAATATTTTTGAGGCCGCTAGCCCCTGGGAGCCGAAATCGAGTTCGCGGTTGCGATGGAAAAATGCAAACCGAAAATTATGGGGCCCCCTGCTTGTATTTGCTTATGAATACGGACCGTACCTGAGTCGCCATATTGCCGGTATAAATATATGATACGATACCCAAAAATAAAATTAAAGTCGCGTTGGTGGTGTTAAGCTTGATTAAAATTTATATGTATTACCTTTAATTTAGATATTTTTAAAAAATATCAGTATTTTTGACATCTTTTGAGTCGACAACACTTTATTGTGGTTTTTTATATTTCATTTTACCATGAAAATATATTCAGGCTTCAACAAAAGACTGTTTTAAGTGAGGTTAGCGTCAATAACTTATTAGCAACCTGCAAAGACTTTTATTGAATACAAACACAGCATTTCGTTTTAAAATAATTTTCAAAAATAACAAATTTTTAAAATTTTTAAAAATCACAAGAATACGTTTTTTTACGCAATATTGCCATTGGGCAACGAACACACGGAATTAAAAAAAGTAAAAAAAGAATTCCTTTTTCAAAATAGTTTCCACCCGCCACTGCGGCCGCGGGCACACTATGAAAAACGCCCCTCGCGGGATCTCTCGAGATTATGAAAGATTTGTGAGCAGCAGTGGCGCCTGGGCACTCGCGGCGGGCTTAAGAGATTTAAATCGCTCGCTGGACCGGAATGTGAGATACAAACAGATTTCTTACCCCACGTTTGTAATCTTGCCAAGGAGAATTTTTGAATTCCGTTTCTCAGAAGTTTTTCTTTTTGTGCCTACAATTTTTTCAATACTTAAATGGTTTTCTTAGACATATAGACAGATCATAAATCAGAATGCAAAGGGCATCAATTTCACCATATACTGTTACCTCTAACTCGCCTGCCCAGCCTTGTTTATTGTATAAAATCCCTACCTTTCTTTGGAGAGATGCTTTTGATCCCAATTATGAAAGTTTTTGGATTTTAGGTATATTAAAATACAATGCTGTAATAAATGATATAAATTTTATCTGAAATGTTGAGTATATACTTAATAATATTTAATAAAAAAATATATATACTCGTGACATTTAAAGTATCAATGCACACTTTTCTAGTTATCATACAAATACATACAATTCTTTCACTCGTATTTTCCACAGAAGTGAAAGGTTATATTTCATGAACCTACGTTTAACCGACGCCCACAATGCAGCCAAAATCTGTAAACGCTATCTTTCTTCGAAACCTGTAAATCTTCAGGCATTTTTATATTCGCTGGCTTTCTCCCTAAGTTGGTAGGGCTGCGGCTTGGTAGACAACAAACTGTTTAGACCTTGCATTGCCTGCGTCTAATAAATGTCGTACAAAATTTAAATAAAAAAAAATTAGTTCTTTTTCACTGTTCTTGACCTTTTAAAGTAACTTCATGAATTTGTGAATAACTTTTCTATACTTATACTATAAATAACTTTTATAAAGTATGCTGGAAAGGAAGGTGATATTATTTGAGATTCATGCGGTCCTACCCCTAACCCTTTCACGAGCAGTGAACGAGACACAGAAGAAGTATAATTGTTATCACGACTTGATTGATATCGACGACGTACGTTTACTGTGACTCCGCTACTGAACGTCTAAGTATGATGGTCTAGGTCATTTGTAAGCGGAATTAAAAAGTTGAATAAAAAGTACGTACTTTAGTTACTTAGTTACAAACTTAGTCACTTTGTGCACCCATGCCATACAGTTTATTTCTGTGTATTCCAACGGTTGACTGGTAGATAATGTTGTTAGCGTTAAGTCCGCCTTTTATACCATTGTATTATTTTGGTCTAATAAAGTTTTAAATAAATAAATTTAGTCTTCCCGCTTCCACTCCGCTACCCGCGCTCCGCAAGGCCTCCTCCTAAGGGCTAAGCAAGTCGCACCGCCATCCCCAGATTATATCTTGACACTTGATGGATGAATGGTTATTGGATCTTTACATTTTTATCATTTTGATACAGTCGGCAAGGTGAGCCTGCGCAGCGGGGGACATAGTTTACTTTTAGTTTTGTTTGACACTTTTTATCATACGATAGATGATATGCTCCATGTTATTTTAAAATAAAAATGGAAAAAAACCCTTGAGGTTTTTTTTTACAAAAGTAAACAGCAGGTTCATTTTCATTTTAGTTTTGTTTTTTTCTCAGTTTTCTTTAATAACCGATAAAAAAAATTCTCTTAATTTTGCCATCAAACAGTCATTACATACAAAATACTACTAGACAATGAGTGCAAAAAGTCAAAACAAAACGCGATAGTTTTGTTTTTATTTTCATCTTTTAAAAATTAAACTATCAGGAAATAATGCAAAAAATAAATTTTATATGCCAATTATTAAGTTGTAGGTGTACCAATGTTTTTAATGAAGAATTTATTTATTGGTTGAATTCTGTAGTCTTTTTGACGAGCGTGTTGCGGATATTTTTCTGTGAACATTTTGACAAAGCATGCTTCGGGTACTTTTTTGCGTATTTTATCTATCAGTTCTCTATAATGAATAAAGCTCAAATAATTTAAGATAAAATAATGGTAATAAAAGCATCAAAGGTTTGATATTCAAGAAAAATATTATAAGTTTAACATAGAGAGAGCACAAATTTTCTGTGTATAAATACAACATATAAGGCTGACAATATTTTTAAATTGTGACATATACCAATATTTACCACCACTAAGGATATACCAAAATTGGCAATGTGCTTAGCGGGTCTGACACTGCGACTCGGTCGTTTGCACTCTTTACAACACCCCTATCGCACACATCACCTTATGTGGAGCGTCAGCAAAATAAATATCGTGGTTTATATTTGTTTTAATATTTTTTACATTTAGAGCTTTTGAAGGTAATATTTCATATTTATTTATTCACTAAAATTTGTAACAAGCACACATGTACATATATACACAGTAAGTTTTACTTACTTATTTGCAACTATATTGTTTAAAAAGTAAAAAAAGATATAAATAACGCTAGAATATGACACTAATTCCTACGAATACTACGAGCTACTACGAGATGCTACATCGTAGTCTCAAATTAAGTTAGTAATAAAAGATTATTCCATATAATATAGGTACCCCATTTTACTGCAAATATATTTTCGTTTATTAAACTATAAGCATAGTGTTATAATGTTGTACGAGCCCTATAATGGGAAAGGCTAAGGGGCAATATTTCAAGTGAGAACTTGTAAGTTATCAACGAAATACAGGTTCATAAATTTACAAAGATTGATGACATGTTTGACCGCGCAACTCAGTATAAAATTCTCGTACGTTATTCGAATTTTGTCTTGTTAGTACTAAGGTTGCCTGGAAGAAATTGCACTTGCGATGCCGCCAATTTGTACGCATTACCTATATATTAAGTCACAATCCTTCATTTTTGGTGCAATAAAGGTTTTTCTACTAACTTACAGTTGGTCATAATTATGTAGTCAAATAAAACATGGAAATGTAGGAATACATTTCCAACCCTACTATACTAGCACCGGCATTTTCCGCCCGCTTTGGTGCGTCATACGCGATATGCTCTGAAAAATGCCGCGCCGCACGTTAGCGGAACATATCAATTCAATTTGAGAACGCAGCGGATGTGAAATAGGGCTGACTGCTAAATCATGATGCCGCCTTGTGATAAACATATCGGAAGGGTTTATGTTTTATTAGCTGTGATAGAAGTTATCGCTTGCGTCGCGGAGGAAAATGGTAGATTCGAAAGATTATTTAGTAGTTTTTTTCTTAAAAATATTTTATTTTTCTCAACATTTCTTGGAGGCAATGATGTGATAATGATTTCATATCAGTTATTTCTCTAAATAAATTTATATATTCGACCCATTATCGTACTTCTATTTGATTTAAGTATAATGTTTTATTTTTTTCATTCTTTAGTCCATCGTCTAGCATAATAAACAAGCACATACAATCGAAAAAGAGTTCCTGAAAGTACAATATCCATATATATGCTACAGTATGCAATTTATTAAGTCAGTCTATACAATATTTAAGTAGAATCGTGAACCCTTTTCCGCCTAACCTCGTACGAGAGTATAATAACTATCATTACTCCCGAATTCCTAAGGAGCCGGTATAAACGAGAGCGCCAGACACCGCCTAATCTCAAGTCGGTAGTGAAGTTTTACATGCAAATGAATTAATTCTTCGCCGACGGTGGTGGCGCATCAGTCGATGCATCGTTGCATTTATAATGTGAGTTCATTACCTAGACGCGCGTGTAATGGGTTCGGAAGAACGCGGCTTTAAATTATGCTTGCGATATTATATTAGTACCTGTCTTGGTATGTGCTGAATTTCAACGAGGGTTTATTTCAGTCATAATGGAGTTAAAGGCATTTAATTGGTTTGGTTTCAAATGAATCTGAAGAAAAATATAAATTTAATATAACGTACCGTTTTATTTGTTAAACCTCGAAGCCATATTACTTTCAAATTTAAAATTATTCTAAACCAAGTTCAAATATTCCTTACGTTGCCTGAGTCAGCCAGGCGGTCACAGATTAAAAAGCAAAAATATTGCGATCCAAAGATCCGTAGTTATCTTTAAAATTTCAGAGGCATCCGCTTGGCTAAGCATATTTTCCTTGAGACTGGTGCCTGTGTGTGCATTTTTAATTTTTATATCCACTCAAAGCTGGATGACGCGTTGAATTTTTACTGAGGGCTCTTTGTGTCTTATTAACAGGGGCGGGTTAACTAGCCGCTGCTGAAGAATCTCCTAGTGATGAAATTAGCCATGTTTTATGCATAGATATCCCTGTTGTTGGAGCCGGAATATTTAGTTTGGGACAAACTGTGTACACGGTGTGTCTACTAAAGCTAAAAACCAAATAGAGAACTTGTTATTTACTGATAGTAATATTTTAATTTCATAAAAAACATAATTTTCTAATCAGTTTTACCGCTGAACGTTTTCTTCGTTCTTAATTTGTAGAAGTTCTTTGTAAAGGTTCATACAGCGTAAGTGGGCACTAGGATTTGGAATTTGGAAATTCCTCCATTAGAAACGATATTCTTTCAAGCCACAGATTCTATAATACCCTTGGAAATAAATAGTAAGACTACTAAATATTAGTCTTTACATTGAGGTATATTTTTTATAGTCGGATGATGTACCCTTGAATTAAAAATTCCCTCACCGTGAGACACCTGTACAACAGGATAGCTGGGATGCCCCCTCCTGGCACTTGAGTAGAGCACTTTTTACAGCCTCCTCTTGAGGACAATCCCATGCAAAATGGCGTTCAAGGATCTTGATTGAAAGGGATAATGGTTTTACTTTACGAGACATACTTTTGTACGATTTATAAACTTTTTTTCAATACATACATCGTTTATTTTGTGCACACACAATTTTAAAAATCTTGTAAGTAGCTGGTTATTTGTTAGCGGATGAATTCTTCTTTTTATTTTAAAACATATTCCCAAAATTTAATAAAATAACGAATACACAGCTTGTTAAAATCAGGATTCTTGACGTTTCAGCGCATAAAAAAGGGAGCGTGTTTTTTATTTTTCTTGGAATTATTCAAAACGCGTCATTATATTTACGGGCTAATAGACGAGAAAAGAACTCCCAAGCAGTAGATTAACATCAATTGCACACCATAAACAACTTGCAAAATAAATTAAGGGGGCAACACAATGGCTACGCAAATAAGACTCCAATGAGAGACGTGGAGAAAAAGCGCGGAGTTCGTAATCGGGCCCCAGGGGGCGCACTTATCATTGACATTAACTTTTTTGTTGTCCATAACATTTGCATAGTTCCGAAACTCGCTATCGACAGTCGCAGTGAAGCCTCGAGGCGGCTACAGGGAGCAATGCCAGCCTATACTTTGTAAGATCGTTTCTCCCGAACTGTGGCTCTACGGGGAACTGTAAAAGAGAGTAATTTGCGAATTGCTTGATAGCGAGCATTCTAATATCGTTGTGTAAAATATTTTCTAAAAAATATACCTCGAGTTGTTTGAAATTACAAGCCCATATTTGTACCAAATACGTAACACCAACGAAACATTCAAAAATTAGCATGTCTGTCTCTAACTAAATATTCTTAAGTGTGGTACTGAGATTAGCAAGTTTAGATTAGCATGTCTGTCTCTAACTAAATATTCTTAAGTGTGGTACTGAGATTAGCAAGTTTAGAAAATACCGATAATATTAATGTACCTTACATCCGTTCACCGACCTACAGTGTACTGAATATGACAAATAATATTATGACACAAATCCTTTAAATAGAACTAATATTTAATCCAAACGTTTATTTTGAGAGAGAGTAATATTTTACCTCTGAGATTGATATGTCTACAAGGCAATATCTAAATTTTAACATCCCGAAGCGTTTTAAAATTAATTCGTTGTTGGTGGATGATATTTTGACAGCTGTCACACACAGTCGGCCCTTCGGCAAACGAAGCCAATCCGACGAACGTCTAAACTTAATGAGGACCTTGTTACGCCATTATAGGATTTTCTCATCATCCCTCGTATTTTAAATGCTTTTACTTCGATTCTACACAAAAGGTGAATTCACGTACCTATAGTTTCTAGCAAAATATACAATTTTTGTCAGATTTTCTTTTGCTTTTTATTTGTTGCGTACTGTAACTGATATATCTGATATACTTTTAATGAAGGATTTCCCATATACAAAATGAAATGAGTTATCTCATCGTTTTATGTCGCGTCACTGAAATAATTATTCAAATTTGGCCAAAAATATAACAAATGGAATGACACCCGTCGTGCCATGTTCTATTCCAGTTCACATCGTTTTATCCATCCAATTTTAGCCGGGCAGTGTTAGCAAAAACAAAACGAACCCAATTTGATTTGTCCATTCGGAATGGAGTTAGCAGAGTGCTTGTAAAACAATGTGCCATCAACATTTCCATCCAAAAGGCGTTTAAAAAAGAGGCCGTCAATTGCGACATCGTTTTCTTTATTAACTGTTAACTAGGAGTGGGTGTTTATGTAAATTGTTATTGCTTTTTTAAGAAAATCCTCGTTTGACAAGAGCCCGGTTCGTTATTACGGGAAATCGCTTGGCCCCGCGCGGGACACAATGGGATTTTGAAGGTAAATAAGTCTTTAAAAGAGGAATAAGTAAATTAGAAGCGACAAGATAGGAATCTCCCCTATTTTTTTCCGAAGGCTGGGGCGAGAAAAAAAGGCGATCGCCTTAGCGGCGGTGTCAGGTGGCTAGGAAAGTATGGATTGGAAGAATATTTTACATTGGGAAAAACATTGAGTTTTTAAAGCACAAAATATGCAATGTTACTATAAAGCTAGTTTATGCTCTAGGAAAAACTACTAAAAGGCTGGATTTTTACGCACGATATGGCCATATCTCATGTGACATTTAGGTAAGTCAATCGAGAGCTGTCCTGACATCCGTGGTTCAGAATCGAGTCGCCAATACCTTTTTTCAATTTCGTGGACGATAACAATTCCGAGACGACAATTATAAAGGATACAATAAATTGTTTATTTTGCGTACATTTTTTCTCTATTGTATAATTTTTGTTTAGGTTATAGAGAAATATTTCAAAAACATATGCTAACCTATGACGTTCAGAAATGAAAATGGTTCTCCACACTTAGAAGCCGAAAGAAAAATCTTTAAGGGAGAGTGCGGCGACACTCGCCGTATCATAACAGCTGCTCCCAGCGATACCTACTTATTAAGGCATCGA
This sequence comes from Ephestia elutella, assembly GCA_018467065.1. Lineage (NCBI taxonomy): Eukaryota > Metazoa > Arthropoda > Insecta > Lepidoptera > Pyralidae > Ephestia > Ephestia elutella. The sequence goes on from CM031573.1 coordinate 14,763,626, forward strand.
CCGCCTTAAGCAGACCTTCAAAGCTGTCCCGTGCCATTATACCTGCTCATGTTTTACATTATAATTTTGTAGGGAGCACAACAACAGGTAATTACTCGTATTTTTGTAGACGAAACGTAATTTGCAATTTTTTGATAAAATATATTTTTTGTGATAATGTTGCTTATACTGAACAGTCATCTGAATGAAAAAGTAACGTATCTTACGGTAATATATTTGAGTAATAAAGCATTTTAACTTCTTGTTCTTCTTTTCGAGTCAGAATGGCTATCTATATTAAATGAGACCAGTATGTGGCCACGGCAATTGCATTGTCGTTGGCCTCGTTGAAGTCCTCCATAATGCAGGAAATGATATAAAGTATAACTATTTAATAAAGTATCGACAAAACAATACGTATGATACAAATATTATATAATTTTTCTGATGAATAGCTGTATGAATATGTAATTATGGTGCAATTTTTTCTTACATAATGCGCCCTTTCATTTGCAAGCCTTTACATGATAAAGGTGACCCCTGGGGTCACTAGCCTCAGGCTATCTCTCCCTATTAAGTAGGTATATTACTATTATTATACATATTTTTAAATACACCTTATGTAACTTTAATATTATTATGTTCTCCATATTTCTCATGTACTTAAATATGTTTAATAAGTCTGTTCACTTACATTTAGAGGGGGAGGCTGGTGTACTGAGATACAGGCTCTGCTTAATTCAGACACCAGTCTCTCACAATCTTATACTGTTATTCTTTACCTTATACTTCTTATTTCTGATGTTATATTGTGAATTTTGAATTTGAATTGAGTTGGAAAAATACACGTACAGTCGAGGGCTCACTGAATCCTCATTAAGGGGGTCAAGTTTATATGCCCCCGATTATACTATTAATTAATTATTAATTATCGATTAAGTTTGGCCATTCAAAAAGGTAACGTCGCCAGTCTCCTAGGTATACCCCATGACGGCAACGATTTAAGCTCAATTTTTTATTTAATAGAAATTATTAGTTATTATTTTTATTTTTAGTAGGTACATAGTTTTAATATTAGATTTTAATTTTCTTATTTAATTTAGTGTTTAAATGTATATTATATGCAAATTTTTATTTGTTATTGAATAAAAACTTATTTTGCATTAATAATTCCTAATTGTCGACTGTGGAAGATACTAACTCTTTATTTAATTCCAAATTTTAAACATCATAATAATAAATATAGAAAATGAGAGAAAATCATTTCATATCACATCACACATCTTTTATATCGATCCAACTAGCCTCTCGATACACTACCTAAATATCGCACTACTGTGTATGCACGGGAGTTAAACACAAGTGTTGTACACAATGACCCAAATTCGGCAAGTTGCCGGCGGAATTGTTTCATTAAAGCAGACCCAAAAGTTTGATGGCATCCATCCGCGATCGATGCTGGTTCATCGCACTCGGTTATAAAATGTGCACCAGTCTTAACTAAAACCGGGGGCACACCCCCTACTGACAGGGATGCATCCTCATCATATCACCCCTGGCTAATCACACGCCCGCGCATATCAACCCCATTAAAAACTCCAACCTTCAACTTCACTTATAGTAATCTAAAACAAAGTTCCCCGGTTCAAGGTCGCAATTTAAAGTTTTTCCAAAACTTCTTTTTCCGCTCAGTTTTTTTATAAGTATATAAATCTTTTTGCCGGCAAACTTCCACGAAGTTTTTGGCCCAGATTGTCATCGATTTTTGTTTGAAGAGTTTGTTTTTTCATTGTTCTTCTTTACTTGTTTGACGGTTAATTCATAAAAACTTTCCCGACTGCAATCGATAACGATCGCACTGTCTCGGCTTGTAAACAAAACCACGTTTTGTCTCGGATTAATGTTGTTACTTGTCACGCATTTTTTCCATGGCCTTCCCAAATTTCCTAGGCAAGTTGAAAAGCCTATCAAATCATCTAAACTGACAATCTAGTATTTATTTACTATTTTAGAACTCACATAATGGCACGATCTTTTATGTCTCTCTATCCCGTAAACATATACACGTTAGAGTAGACTTAGATATATCAGAATTACCATATCCCAACTATAAGTCAGGATTAGAGTAATAAAATGGCGTGTTATGAATTCCCGCAGTAAGTTACAATTTATTATGGCAGTATGTAAAACAATAAACCGCATGATCTCATGGCGCCCTCTCGTGATACTGCGCTATTCTCACTTGCTTCATAAATATTGCGTTTTCGCGCTGCCTGTAAATATTTTCCCCATAAAGGCTATGCATGGAAGTCGCCCGGAGGGCTCTCATCACCTCGACCCTGAATATTTTTGTATGTATTGCAAGGCCCCTCTGTCTCAACTTATGTAAATGATGCCTAACACTTTCTCTGTTTTTCTCGCATTTGGAGCACAATACAGAGCAATTTGATGTTGGATGCCGACATTATCCGCACAAGGGCACCTCGCACCTCGTGTGGATCTCCGAATGGAGAGTGTGATTTACACTTTATTTGGAGGATCAAGACGAAATGTGCCGAATATTTTGTTCAATTAAATGATTTCAACGAATTGGATGATTTTATTTTCGAGAAAAATCAAAAGAAAGGAACAATAACAAGGAATATTTTTATACATTAATTGCTACTTCGGTAGACAAAGAAAGCATAATGAATAGCCGTCCCCGCTGTCCGTCTCGGCTGATTTATTTCATGACTTCGGATATGCAAATAACATTAACATTCAAAGATGTAGGTATCGTCTCCCCTTAAAGAAATCGCGGCGACCGCAGAATGATGCCAATCCAGGGTGAATCTTAATATTTTATGTTGTGTTATTTCCCTTTTCTTTTCCTTCCTGATATTATTTATTTCCTCGCCGACAATGAGATTCCCACTTTGGCGCGTAATAAAAAAGAATTATTGTTCATCTTTTTATAGCGGGCCGTTTTGCTGGTTTTATTTCAGTGATTGAACGAGCGTCGGTTTTAAAACGATTACTTAACAATAAAGTAATAAAAATCGTGGAAATCCTTGGGGGAGGCCTTTGTCCAGCAGTGGACGACTTTCGGCTGAGAGAGAGAGAGAGAAAGTAATAAAAAAGTACGTTTTTTTTTTAAATCCAAGTAAATATAAATTGACATGTTTACCAAACAAGCGACTATAAATTATTTTGTAATCGTAAAATTTAAAAGTAAAATATGTAACTACAAATAAATAATATTAATACATTTTATGTTAATTTATCTGAGTAAGTATGTGTATGGTTTCGTACCAAAATAATATTTTTTTTCTCTGGTATCTAAGCAAACAATAAATGCGCTGTAAAATAAAAATAAAAACAAAATATCTATATTTCACGTATCTTTCGTGAGTGATTAACAAGTCCCCTGTTGGTTGGGAGAGAGAAAAAATCATGGTCGGTGGCCTAGGGAGTGATCGGGCCGATGATTGATGGCCAGGCTAATTGGAAGATGGATGGCGCACGATGCTCTGTGAAATATCCATCAGGCTATCATAGGGTACAAATGTGGAAGGTACGAATTGTACACGGATACTCTAACTTTATTGTGTAGAGAGCTGTGTAGAGAGCTATTAAAAGATTTCTACCTCTATGTAAAATGTAATGATCATTGAGAAATTTCGGGAAACACTTATGTTTTTCTAAAATAGGTTTTTATTGATATTATTTTTCAGTACACAACTGCATAATTATTATTTTATTTTTGTTAATGATTAAAGGCTTTAAAATTAATTATGTCCTTCTAGTGTCATAAAGTCATGTAAAGAGAAATTCACAACTTATTATATTTAAATGGCAAAAATGCTACCGCCAAAAAGTGTGAAATTTGTAACCACAAAGAATGGCGCATCGCAGCCACACGAGCGTTCCTATGGAAAAACTTATATAATAAGTACACAGAATGTACATATATGTATGTAGAGTAACGATACCAAATGCATATATAAAGTACAATAGAGTACGTATAGTACATCTACATAATTGCTTATTTCTTGTTTCTTTAATGCTCTAACCATTTAATTTTTAGGTTCAACTGAATTCAATATTCAATGTCCTTTCATTAGTATTTCTTAATACCTGTTTAGTAAAATTCAATTTTGAAAAACAATCACGTTTATTTCTGTAAAAAAAATTATAACAGAAATTGCGGAAAAATAAAAAATAAATGCGCAGATTCAAAAATAGAAAATGCAATTGTTTTCATCTGACGGACAAGACCAGCATAATGAAAAATGAATGAACGAATAAAACACGTTTGCTAAAACATTTCCAAGCACATTTTTAGCCTAAAAATCTGTCGAGTGTCATAAAGCGTTTGTTGCTTTTCACATTTCCAGTAACGTTCCACGTTAAATCGCCCATATTATTATGTCAAAGTCAATTATTTTTATTTATATAGGCTTAAAAATAGCACTTATAAATCGTCACATTCTTGTTTTTTAGTTAGTTGACGTCATAAAATTACTTAAAGCTAAGGTTACCACCGCCTCCAAAGCGCAAGTGGAGAAGAGGCGGCGCAACAAACTCCACTGCTGCATTTTCTCCAAAGACGACACTTTACAACATATGTCTTACAATTAAATGACTGACATTATTATTATGACAGATGATGACATGATTACGCAGTGCAGTCTTCGAGCAACAAGGACTTCCATGCGTGGAGAAGTCCGTGTTGCTCTATGAGTGCTCATGTAATACAAAAAATCTAACTTTATGATGGTAAATTAAGTTAATGAGCGATTTTTCTGACAGCTAATTAAAAAAAAATCAGTATAAAAACGTCTCAACAGATGGAGTTTTATTGAAAGCCGAGTTGTAATTATGGCTGTACCTATATTGTGCGCTTTTAATTGTCAGCCAGAGGAAGAAAAAAAATCACATAACAGTTTGACAGTTGTACAAATCACAATATTGATACTTTTTAGATGTTTTTTATTAGGTTTTATTTTTTTTAAATATCAATCTCGAGCATTTTTGCTTTTTGAATGGTCTCGCCTTTTACTAAGCGCCACCTATGAATTCATCTTTTCATTAAATAATTTTTTTATTTAGATTTCGGAAAATTCCTCATTCCGATTTTGCATAGTATTATTTTGAAAACTACTTGTTTTCAATATTTGATAGAAAAATATAAAATTTAAGTATAGCTGTAACGAAGTAGTTAACTTAATTATTTAATTAATGACCTTAACCTATTAGATGCGGCGTCACTTACACTATACCTTCGAGAAATGATTTGTAACAAAAAAATATACCTAGGTATACCTTTTATAAATAGAATAACTGTATAACATTGTTCATATTTTTCCGAAGCACGCTATTTCGTTCTCAAGCGCAATTATTTTCAAGACACGTCAAATGACATAATAACCCAAATGAACAGTGAAACTAGCTGTTGTTACGTTCATTACCCGCTGTGCTCGGGCACAAAGTATAACAAGAACAGAAGAATAACGTACACTTAGAGCTGGTGTCTCCGGAATAATGTTTTTACGATCGAAATAATAAATATGGTATTGGACTGTAATGATGCGAAGCTGTGTGACATATGTATAGTATCTTATAATTTTGCTGCACATAATTACATTTCTGTCATAGGGCTCAAGATAAACAACACTCATTTGACATTTTCACGTCGCATCGTACCACATTTTATTGTCGTTCATCTAAGGCCGCGTTCTCGCGTTTACGCAGCGACGAGCTACACGTCACGTAGGAAACAAAATTATATGAAAACCGTTGAGAATGGTCTCTTGTAACGTCGATATCAGCGTAACGTTGAGAGGAAAGAGCGGCGAGTGCGGAGTGGCTTTGCGGCGTCTCGGATTCTCGACAGACTTTAAGTCAAACTGTTAACAAATTGATTGCACTCTTTCGTCTTAAAAGAGCTAAAAAGAGATAGACATATTGTCACAACAACTCCACAAAAACGCAAAAAAGTTATTACGAGAAGCGGCTTTCTACAAAGGAACGCAGACTGTCGCCGACTGTCGCAGACTTAAGGGGTCGCGTCTTGGATTATTTCTGATTTATTTTGAAGCCTTTTTTTAAATCATCTGGAATGCGTGCAAAGTTAAAAATATTGAAAAAGTATTAATAAATAAGACCCTCTTAGCAAATGCACCCATATTTATTGAGGAAATTAGATGATATCTTATCTAAAAAATAATTACTGATGGTAATGGCATCAGGCTAATGGTATTATTTTTTGAATATGGTAATGGCTTAGAATCCATAGTAATGACGATTAGTGTGTTGCAAAAGGAAATACCAGTTTTAAAAACAAATTAATGTGTTATTTTGTAATCAGTGATATAAACTTTGGTTATTATCAATATAACTCTTCAAGTCGCAGTAAAAATCTAAGTAACAAATAAAATCTCGATCTTATATTTTTTTCCTAATTCTAATTAATCTTCTCTTTGAAAATCATCTTTATTATCATTATTCACTGCCGTTAAATCAACGATGTTCAGCCAATGGTAGCAAGAAAGTATGTTGGGCCACTGTTGGCAATAAGCTCGGCATAACAACGTTGTTAGTCTTCGTAGGGGCAATACAAATTCACTGTGGGCAATTTAACTAACGATATCCCATCAATGTGCCTACCGTTGGCCAATTGTGGCCAATCAAAAATGCTATTAGGGTATATATCTAGCATAAATTTATGTTTTAATAATAATTAAATTCGTTAGTAAATTGTTATTAATATCACCAGTTAAAAACACACTGGCGATATTAACATCAATTTATTAATCCTTATCAAAATAAACATGCCTCGTCACAAGTATTTAATATGTGTAATATTTACTTTTTACTGCATGTAATTTGAAACAGTACGAGTTTCTGAGCAAGCGTACAAATGTAAATAACATACAAAAAACATATATGTATTTACAAAAAAATCAATGTCCCATGCGAAACCGTGGTGGGCCGCTAGTAGGTAGTAGTTTTAGCTTTGCACGCATGCCAGTATGATTTAAAAAAGGCTTCAAAATAAATCAGAAATAATCCAAAACGCGGCCCCTTAAGTTTGCGACAGTCTGCGTTCCTTTGTAGAAAGCCGCTTCTCGTAATAACTTTTTTGTGAATTTATTTTTTGTGGAGTTGTTGTGACAATCAATATGTCTATCTCTTTTTAGATCTTTTAAGACGAAAGAGTGCAACCAATTTGTTAACAGTTTGACTTAAAATCTGTCGAGAATCCCAGACGACGCAAAGCCACTCCCCACTCGCCGCTCTTTCCCCTCAACGTTACGCTGGTATCGACGTTACAAGAGACCATTCTCAACGGTTGTCATATAATTTTGTGTCCGATGTGAAGTGTAGCTTGTCGCTGCGTAATCCGGAGACCGCGGCATTAAATGGCCCATATTAGTATGTCAAAGTCAATTATTTTTATTTATATAGGCTTAAAAATAGCACTTATAAATCGTCACATTCTTGTTTTTTAGTTAGTTGACGTCATAAAATTACTTAATGCTAAGGTTACCACCGCCTCCAAAGCGCAAGTGGAGAAGAGGCGGCGCAACAAACTCCACTGCTGCATTTTCTCTAAAGACGTCACTTTACTACATATGTCTTACAATTAAATGACTGACATTATTATTATGACAGATGATGACTTGATTACGCAGTGCAGTCTTCGAGCAACAAGGACTTCCGCGCGTGGAGGAGTCCGTGTTGTTCTATGAGTGCTCATGTAATACAAAAAATCTAACTTTATGATGGTAAATTAAGTTAATGAGCGATTTTTCTGACAGGTAATTAAGAAAAAAAAATCAGTATAAAAACGTCTCAACAGATGGAGTTTTATTGAAAGCCGAGTTGTAATTATGGCTGTACCTATATTGTGCGCTTTTTATTGTCAGCCAGAGGAAGAAAAAAAATCACATAACAGTTTGACAGCTGTACAAATCACAATATTGATACTTTTTACATGTTTTTTTATTAGGTTTTATTATTTTTAAATGCCAATCTCGAGCATTTTTGCTTTTTGAATGGTCTCGCCTTTTACTAAGCGCCACCTATGAATTCATCTTTTCATTCAATTTTTTTTTATTTGGGTTTCGGAAAATCCCTCATTCCGATTTTGCATAGTATTATTTTGAAAACTAATTGTTTTCAATATTTGATAGAAAAATATAAAATTTAAGTATAGATGTAACGAAGTAGTTAACTTAATTATTTAATTATTAATCTTAACCTATTAGATGCGGCGACGTCACTTATACTATGATAAATAGCCATCTATGATATACCATCATAAATAGAATAACTAACATTGTTCATATTTTTCCGAAGCACGCTATTTCGTTCTCAAGCGCAATTATTTTCAAGACACGTCAAATGACATAATAACCCAAATGAACAGTGAAACTAGCTGTTGTTACGTTCATTACCCGCTGTGCTCGGGCACAAAGTATAACAAGAACAGAAGAATAACGTACACTTAGAGCTGGTGTCTCCGGAATAATGTTTTTACGATCGAAATAATAAATATGGTATTGGACTGTAATGATGCGAAGCTGTGTGACATATGTATAGTATCTTATAATTTTGCTGCACATAATTACATTTCTGTCATAGGGCTCAAGATAAACAACACTCATTTGACATTTTCACGTCGCATCGTACCACATTTTATTGTCGTTCATCTAAGGCCGCGTTCTCGCGTTTACGCAGCGACGAGCTACACGTCACGTAGGAAACAAAATTATATGAAAACCGTTGAGAATGGTCTCTTGTAACGTCGATATCAGCGTAACGTTGAGAGGAAAGAGCGGCGAGTGCGGAGTGGCTTTGCGGCGTCTCGGATTCTCGACAGACTTTAAGTCAAACTGTTAACAAATTGATTGCACTCTTTCGTCTTAAAAGAGCTAAAAAGAGATAGACATATTGTCACAACAACTCCACAAAAACGCAAAAAAGTTATTACGAGAAGCGGCTTTCTACAAAGGAACGCAGACTGTCGCCGACTGTCGCAGACTTAAGGGGTCGCGTCTTGGATTATTTCTGATTTATTTTGAAGCCTTTTTTTAAATCATCTGGAATGCGTGCAAAGTTAAAAATATTGAAAAAGTATTAATAAATAAGACCCTCTTAGCAAATGCACCCATATTTATTGAGGAAATTAGATGATATCTTATCTAAAAAATAATTACTGATGGTAATGGCATCAGGCTAATGGTATTATTTTTTGAATATGGTAATGGCTTAGAATCCATAGTAATGACGATTAGTGTGTTGCAAAAGGAAATACCAGTTTTAAAAACAAATTAATGTGTTATTTTGTAATCAGTGATATAAACTTTGGTTATTATCAATATAACTCTACAAGTCGCAGTAAAAATCTAAGTAACAAATAAAATCTCGATCTTATATTTTTTTCCTAATTCTAATTAATCTTCTCTTTGAAAATCATCTTTGGAAATGAACAGTAATTTTGCCTATTATAAATAATCGTTTCCATAATACTACTATGTTTTCTCTCTATAAATTAGATAGATAGATAGATAATACATTTATTTGTATTAGCTGAGATACATAACACAACAAACATAACATGAATTACATGCAAAAATTCCTAAATATAGTAAGAAAAACAATTTTACGTTACTATGTGCCGCAGTGATACAAATTGGTAATAACTCAGTGGTTGAATTGCCCCTACAGGAGCAAACACTGATTTTCAGTCATCACCATAATTAGTAAATTGTCAACATGACCACCAAAACACGATATGATATAGCGGTTTATCCACGCCAACTGTCAAAATATGATAAATACCGCCGCCATGTTGAATTTTTATCTAAACAGCGAGCATCACCGTGCCAGTGACGTCACCGCGAGCACGACAGTTGGCTAGTTATCGAAAATTCGAGCATAATATAATATAAGCGATAAAAATATCGATTTTTGACATTTCGTCAAAAATCGATATTAGTCGTGTTATTTTATCGACGACGTTTAGAGTGCGTGATACGCTCGATATAATAAAAAATTACAAGTTTATTAGCATTTATTCATTCTCCGATTAAAAGGTAAGACTTTTTATGATTGTTGTGTAAATGTTTTTGAAATAAATGCAGAAAATAATCCTTGATATTTTCTTTTTTCAGTTATAACTTCACAAGAATATGGCTAGGTCATATCAAAGAATAAATATATGAATTATTTTTTTAAACATTTTATGAATGAAAGAAAACGATAATTAATTAAATGTCAAAGTCACCTACCGACGTCAAAAACGTGAAAAAATTAAAAAAAAAACGAGTGAAAATGAATGATGATTGAAAAATGTTATTATTACATAGGCAGCATTGTTATTCCATATCGCGTAGCTAATAATTTGGTATCATGTGGTAAATTGTATCATATCATGTTGCTACGTCATGCTAGCGAAATCGATAAATATGTTGGTGATATATGATACGATATATTTTATCGTATATCTACGACGCGTGGTCATGCTAGGGGAGATGGATCATTCGCCTTAAGCTGGCGGCAGACGCAAGCCGCTGCGACCGGCGGCGGCACTCACCAGCCTTTTTATAGCGCCGGCTTAGGGATGTATGCAAACATCGATGTATATTTATTAGTGATATCGATGATTTTTTTTTTTTGTTATAATTTGTTTTTGTGGTATTTCCAAAGAGTGTATTTCAATAAATCTAGAAACCTTAGGACTTCCATGAAATGTAGTCTAAATACTTTACCATCTATAGATATACTTACTTATAAAAAAACCAAAAACATTATTTAAAAAATTCTACTTATAACCCACTTCAAAAAAGGAGGCTCTCAGTATTACCTGAAAGTTTGTATGTATGTTTATCCGCCATTATCTGACGTTTGGCTGTACCGAAATTGATGCGGTTTTTAGAAAAGCATTTTAATTCAATGCAATAGAATGATTTATTTATATGTCGACTAGGTTTTACCCGCGGCTTTGCCCGCAAAATTTGTACACCAAAACTTTCCTTGACATGAATGACCCACCCAGACCTTTAGTATAAACCGCATAAAATCTGTTCAGTAGTTTTTTAATTTTATCGCGAGCAGATAGACGGGTTGTCCCTATTTTGTAAGTACCTACCAAGAAAGACAAAATATCGATATATCGATGTTTTGTTTTTGTGTTTGCATACATCCCTAAGCCGTCGTCTATCAAGGTGCTGCAAGGTGCTGCAAGGTGTCTGTCGCAGACTGTCGCAGACTTAAGGGAGCGCGTTTTGGAATTTTTCTGATTTATTTTGAAGCCTTTTTTTAAATCACTCTGGCAGACTTTTTTGTCGACCTATTAAAGATACACAAACCCCCCATACATTATTTTGTTATATCTCAAAGGGTCTCAATCTCAAAGGTTACACAGCGATTTCGATAAAATCTGCCAGGCGGCTAAATTTTTTTCGACTTACTCAACAATGATCGTTATATTTCAACTGATATGTATAAAACCTAAACAACATTATACACTTAATTCGTTTAAAAGGCTAAACCTTCCACATGAATTGCTCTTTCCATTAGTGAAAACCACATGAAAATCCGTTCAGTATTATTAGACAGACAGACAGCTAGACGCCGCATATGACATGTGTTATACTTATGATACTTTTAATAAATTTTAAAATTGTTGACTCCTTTTTATTTTAATAAAAAAAAACTATTTAGAACATAAAGTTTCAAACGGTGTTAAATTGTGTTCAAAACCTCACCTAAATAAAATAATAAACCAAACAATACGATGAAATAAAATATTAGGTAACCATGGATTACATCCCCTTAAGCTAGCAGCAGACGGCGTTAGCCGCTGCGACCTGCGGCCTCGGTTAACTATACCGAGACTTAGGGGTGTAGTAAAACATCGATGTTTATTATTAGTTATATCGAAGCTTTTATTTTATTTTTACACGGCTGACCAAAAAAGGAGTGTTATGTTTTCAGGGTTCATGTATGTATGTATGTAAGTATGTATGTATGTAAGTTTCTTTATTCCACCATTCGATGTATTTTTAGATTCCTTGCATTCTTCCGAGTGACATAGGCTATATGACGTCAACATAAAAACAAAATGGCGGGTTATATATGCGATAAATAGCAGACCAAAAAAATAAAATTTGATCAATCTTATCGAGTGGGGTATCAAATTGAAGGGCTTTAAAAGGCGATTTCAAAAATGTATATAACTTATATGTTTGTATGTACTTATTGAGCAAAAACTCGTCAGTCGTGTTTTTTATTTTTAATAATTGGCTTGTTTGGTAGGTAAAATTTGTTTTTGTGGTAGTTTCAAGGAGTGTATTTCCATCAATCTAGAAACCTTAGAAAATCTATAAAATATACTTTAAATACTTTACTATACAAAAATAAACGTATACACAACCTCTTATAAAAAACCAAAAACTTTATTAAAAATGCTACTTTTAACCGACTTCAAAAAAAGGAGGTTCTCAGTTTGACCTGGATATTTGTATGTATGTTTGTCCGCGATTATCTGGCGTTTGGCTGTACCGATTTTGATGCGGTTTTTAGGAAATCATATTAATGCAACGCAATAGAATTATATATTTATATATCGACTAGCTTATACCCACGGCTTTGCCCGAGAAAATTGTACATCAAAGCTTTCCTTTATTATGACATGACCCACCCAGTCCATTAGTATAAACCGCATAAACATCTGTTCAGTAGTTTTTAAGTTTATCGCGAGCAGACAGACGGGTTGTCCCAAGTTTGTAAGTACCTGCCAAGAAAGACAAAATATCGAAATATCGATGTTTTGTTTTCGTGTGCATACATCACTAAGCCGGCGTCGATCAAGGTGCTGCAAGGTGCTGCAAGGTGCCGCCGGTCGCAGCGACCAGCTACACTCGACAGCACCCTGCAGCACTTTGATTAACGCCGCTATAAGTTGAACTGTTGACATATTGGATGTACTTTTTCTTCATATGCACTAAATGCTGTGCTAAAAAGAGACAGATATATCACACACATTATCACTACAACTCAGTGTAGTCGCGTGCTGCAGACTCTTGCGGCTTAAAGGCGGTCTCGTGATAATCGGTGTGCTGTCAACTCTAACTAAAGTCGACGTATTCGCCAGACCCTACCTTAAGACAACATGGCTCTAAATAGATTAAATCAAATACTACCACTTATGCTGTCCTTGATCAGAATCTTGATCAGCGCTCGTCTAGCTCTCACATCAACTATATAGTATTTTGATCATATATCAGCCTACTATTGTTGATCTAAGTTTTTAATTAGTTGTTCATAATATACGCAAAGTTAGGATTCTAACTACTCGAGTAAACTTACTTGGGTTGTTAGCCGGAACTGCCGACTTGTTTCAACTTCAAACGCAAGTCAATTTCAAGAAGTATTTTTTTTCGGTAGTAAGAATCATAATGTTAATTTCTCACGTTAGGTATAATCAAATTATACGCAAAGTTGTCATTCTGTGCACTCCTTGTTTTGTAACTCGGGCGTACCTCAGTTCCGTATCGATCGGGCCGCGACAGAAAACTTTCTAGACAGCTTTTATATGCACCGACTCTTTAGCTCGCAAGTATAGCGATGGTGAGCTTTCTACGTTTTATGGTATTATGAATTTTAATACTGATGTAGAGGAGCTTTAGTGATTCAATTAATTGTGATTGCTGAATGTTTGATTAGATTAAAATGCAAAGATAGCTTTCTATTTTGGAGAATAATTTATCGATTCACTGAGCGTGAAATATGAGAAATAATTGAAGACGACTATTGTCACGAGTACCTATATTTTTTGTAGTATACTACAAGGTGGAAGTACCTATTCAGAACAATTCATAACTACCTAACATAATCACGGTTAAAACAGTTATCTATGATTCGAATGTCTAAATTCAAATTCGAAATTATAATCGAGACATGATTAGTGAAATACATTTAAATTTCGTGTTTGTTTTCCACGGGCAAGACGTCAAATATGACGTGAGCGGTGACGTGGCATGCATCCGACGTCTGATAGGGGTAGCTCGTCGGGATCACTATTTAGGGTTCTGATTCACAATTTTTATTTGAGGAGTCTTATTGATTGTTAGGAGGAGCGATACAAAATAAGTGTAGAAGCATAAAATTAAATTTAATAATTAACAACAACAATAAGTAGAAAATACGCAACATTTTCAGTGAAATATATATGTTAGATATCTAATCTACTGTTCTTGAGAGCTAAGTGAATATTTATTAGGATAACAAACTTATATACTTACCCATATTAAAATAATTAGTCGGGCCATTGGGCTACACTCTAGTAACAGTTTTTAGACAAAACTAAGAATTTTTTTTCTTTCACAACACAATTTCTTTAAAGCCGATTTGCGAATTTCGGAGATAAGCGTAAATAAATCTCTTAAAAGACTGTTGTTGTTCTCTTAAAAGTACAAATTTTTGTGATTTAAAAACATTTTTTTGAATGAGCGGTGATCATTCACTTCCAAAATTCTACAACTTTTCACCAAAAACACTGACTTGTAAATAACATCACAGACATTTCTCTTCCATTTCAAAACGAGCATTTTCATGTCATTTTAGAACGCGGTCCTGATGTAATCGTGATCCCATGTGGGGTACGTCTAATCAGCTATGAAAATTAGGTTCCGCCCCGCATCTTCTGCTTTGTGCCTCTAATGTGGAATTTAATTACTATTTCCAAATATTATTGCCTCCTTGATGTTTAATATGAGTGTAATTATGACGAACTTTGTACAGATAAGGGAAGTCTCGCTGATACGTGTATTATTATTTTGCTGTGTGACTCTTGTGTTATACGAAATTTATTTTACTTTGGTTATCAAGCAACAGAGAATGTTTTGGAAGCTTGAACTCTATTTTTTATATTACACTAGCTGTGCCCCCGGGCTTCGCTGCCGTGAAAATTTCGGGATAAAAAGTACCCTATGTGCTATTCCCGATATTTTTCTACCCGTGTACCAAATTTCATCGAAATTCGTTCTGCTGATTTTGCGTGATTGAGTAACAAACATCCTCACAAATTCACAAACTCACATCCAAACTTTCGCATTTATCGACCGAGCGAGCGCAGCGAGCGAAGCGTCTCAGTTTCCACTAGCCGAAAATTCTTTTGTCTGTCCGGATGTTATCGCCTACAGATCGCATTTCTGAACCGATTCTCATGAAATTTTGTAAGCAGGTTCGGTAATTTTATAGAATTTTTTAGTCGAGCCAGTTTTTCGAAATTTAAAAAAATGGCCGAAATATATAAAAAAAACCTCATATCTCAGCTATTTAAAAAATAATTCAAAAATGTCATTAGACATTTTTGTTATTCTTATTAAGACGCATTTTTTTTGTTTGAACAACATAGTAAAATTCAATAAAACTGCTATAAATCCATATGTTATAAATTCTCATACGATAGTTCACAAAAAATCAATAGATGGCGCAGCAAAGCTTTTAATACTCGCAAAATCGCTAATACGTTTACAAGAGTGACTTGATTTATTTATTAAATAAAATTAAATGGTTCTTAAAAATCATATGGCTTAAAATCATTTTTTTTGTCTTGCTTGGCTTTGAATTGTGTGTATTTATTTGGTTAATGGTATTGGATTGTGGATTGCTTTGCATGGTAGAATTATCTTGAACACTTGAAATAATTCTGATATCAAAAAACTTCATTGTATGATTAGAATCCTATTATAAAAAAAAGTAATATATATAATACCTACATACCTACTAATCAGAGAGATTCGATTTCAAATTGAACTTTCTTTTTTGAACTTTAATTTTGTTGCGCAAATAACATATACATACATATAACCAATAGGTACCATGCATTTCTGACGACTGACGACCTCCGTGGCCTAACGGTCATCACGCCCCGGACGGCTACACCAGAGGTCCCGGGTTCGATCCCCGGTCGGGTCAAGATGTAAAATAATCTTTTTCAGATTGACTTGGGTTTTGGATATTTATCTATATGTATTTGTTATAAAATATAGTATTGTTAAATTAGCATCCCGTAAAGTCATGAACGTACGTTGGGGCTAACTCAATCTGTGTGATTTGTCCGTCTATATTTATTATTATATTATTATTTATATTATTTGAGGCAAAAAAGGCAGGTTTCAGTATTTTTTTAGTGGTATTGACCAACCACAAGAACATGTTTCGGCTTATGGGTAAAATATGAGAACTTTTTACTTTCTTTCCAGCATTGATAGATTGGTTTTAAAACTCTTTTTAGCCAGGGACACGGTAAAATATCGGTTATTTCGTGGAAGGGCTCGCGAGGTCTACTGTTCTGACAGAACCACTAGTTATATTAGTAGGATTAAATCAAATAAGGCAATATTATATAGAGATTCCAATACTGCCTACATGCTTTGTATTACCAACTCTGTTTTAGTTTCCTGCAAGTTCTTAGCAAAAATAATCAAATCCCGCACAATGTCAACACAATGGCCGCATTACCTCGCAAACATATTGTATTACATAGTATTCGTTCCTTCGTTATTTCTTCCACGTACTGCTTAATTTCATTAATTTTCTCCGAACACGCACCGACTCTACCCTCTATACGGGATTCCAATAGGGATTTGGTCCCAATTATGTATTAACAAAACTTGGCAATAGTAGGTACCTACAAGATTTCTATTCCTTAATACGATTTAACATACAGATATATAGAGTATATAGATAATCAGAAGAAATTTTAAAACTAGGTACTTGATAAACCACGAAAATCTCGACTCATACTAAAAACTATGTTGATGATAAAATCGAGTACATAAATAAATCAGTGATAAAATAAGTTTTTGATTTATACTTATACCTCAAGCACTGATTTCAAAATTACTGCCAGGTCGGTCGGACTCACGCACTAATTTACGGTCGACCGTGTGTCGGCACCTTTACCCTCGCCTGCTGTTGACGCGCCGATTTATGGGCCCGTGTGCACTCAGCTTATAAAGCGATTAATCCTATAAAAATAACCCTACGATAGAGTTCGCTTTATTCATCTCGTCTTATAGGAATGTCATTAAAATTAAATTAAAAATACATTGCAACTTTCAATATCGGTGATAATGAGGTAACTTTAACATTTTTCAAAGCAAAACCTCCATGTTTTCATGAATAAACTTCAAACGGAAACTCGCTTTGATTATGCTTGTTCACCTGAATAGCCAGCCGGTTCTTTTCACTAGAAACTAAACTGTGTTCAGTGCGCTTCTGTTTTCGTTCCGCAATCAAACTGCTGTTAAACTTCTTGCTTGGTGTTTGCCGAGCACCTGGGCGCGGCGGCCGCGAAGTTTGCCTTGTTTGCCTGCTAATTATCTCGGTGCAGACGCAGCGCCCAACGCTGACCCGCGCCGCTGCGCTGGTCAAACGGGGCTAACAGCCTCCATTCAAATAAAGCTTCCCAACTCGCCCCGTAACCATAGTGACCGCCTCCGGTCTATTATTTCATTGTATCAACATTCATATCGACACGTGTAGGCTCGATTAAACGAGGGGCGCCCGAAGCCAGATTTGTCAAGTCTCTCAAATTAGGAACCGTCCACGCACTTCACGGACGTTTAAAATCAAAAGCGCACAAGAGTTAATACTGGATTAAACTCGGACCTTTTTCTATACGAGCGTATTTGTGTGCACGTCTCGTCTTTTGTCACGTATTCTTAATTAAGGGCGGACCCCTCTTGTCGCATTTTCATATCGACCGCGAGCGCCTCCATGCGTGCCGTCAATCGATTCAAATTTTTTGTCAACACTCAGAATGAACATCGAAAATGGATCTGCTAAGCGCCCCTCTGTTTGCGAATCGGAAGTGGAGCCTAATAAACCGCCGCTTAACCTCTCGCGACAAAGCCGATACAAAGTGAGTGACATCCCGCCAGAAGAGATCTCGCGAAAAAATCCGCCGGCGACGTGTCAAAGACACCGCGACGACGGAGGGGCCCTTTGTTGCCTGTCGAAATATTTTTTAAGGCTTAACTCCTTAGTGAATTGAGAGATTAAGTCATTTTGAAGAGGCAACCGGTCCCCAGGGCCGCCGGTGATCGAGCCTTCAGATCTCATTTCCTCGGATCTGTTTGATTGTTATTTTTTGTTTCTTCTCTGTCCGCGCCGGGAGTTCAAGTGACAGTCGACGATTTGCACTCAAGCACGATAAGTGTTTTCCGACGTTTTTTATAAGCAGCTTTGTTAGTGTTTCGTGTTTTCTCGACGTTTTGGACGACTCGATGGACACCAATTACTGTAACGTCTCTTGTAAGAATTTTTTTGAAGGAAAAATTCCCCTTACATTCTGTTGACTTGAACTATTTGGTAATAGTAGAACGAAAACAACTTAAAATGCTACTTGAATTCAGAAAATATCTTCTGTGACTTCTAATCAATATAGCAATATCGCTTGCTTAGCTACCAATAAACGTACGCCAGCAGTAAATGGCTAAATATGCTGAGTACAGGAGAAACCACTCATCTTTGTAGGGACTGTCAGTTTCGACAGGCTAATACGATTTCGCAACTCGGAAATTAACCCCTTGCGTACGCCATGCAAGCTTGCATAGTCATTTTTCAAACGGCTTTGAGGCAAAAACCTCATTTTGTAACTTTCGGTTCTATTTTATATCTAACTAGTCTGCTGTTGCTCTTGCTTCACATAAAATACCTAACATATATTTATGACAACAGTTTTAGGTCTATCACTTGGACATTCTGGACCTTGGACTTTTTTTGAATTTTGATATAAAAAACGATATGTGTGATCTTGGAAAATACAAGTCAAATCTTAAAAAAGCTAGGTTAAGTGTTAATAAATCAGTCGAAACTTGTTATTTTTGTAGGAGTGTTCGCCAAAAATGATTCAAATGTGTCTGTAATTCCACGGACATATTCGGGTGCTCCGGCCGGCACAAAGCCACAAGAAAATATGCAAATCACTATAAGGCAGTAGGTAAGCGCTCGTAAGCCGTGTAATTATTCTCATCGGATTTGCAAATACGCGCCCCGAGCGTTCTGGAACGGAACGCGCATAAAACTGACCCTTAGCGCGCATTTAAATCAAAACACATGTGCTGAGAGGTTCGGCTGATTTTCGGATGAGGGCTTCCCCTTTTTGCGGGTCCCTGCGTCGATTCCTTGGCGATGATCGATACCCTCCCCGCCGGCCGCGACCCTCCCTCGCTCTTAATTAGGACGGATTCTGCGTTGGACACACACATGCGCGGGTATAATGTTAATCAACTTTCATTATGCACTAAGGAATTATATGGGTACGCCTGAGGAGTGATTATGCGAGTTAAGGCGCGTCCCCGACCAAGAAATCATACTTTATTATGATCATTCGGCTTTACAGCGCCACCTCGCGGGGCCGCCGCCGCATTAGGATTTAGTGCGCGTATATCACTCGAGCAGTTACATTGTCTGTGGTAAGCGCGGGTAATTAGCTTTTGTACTAGTTTCCTGCAGTTGGGATCGTCTCCGATGTGCTGCTTCCTTTTTCTGCAATATATGAATTCCATTGAAATTTACGAGTAGTTACCATTCGACTAGGTTCCATTCGATTCGAAATCTGTACGAGTATTGAAGGAAAATCATACATGTTGCAAGTGATAACCGCTGGTCCAGCAAGATAAGAGGTCCGAATTCTTGCTTATGACTAGCGTTAAGCAACGAACGGACCAATATTAGAGTTTAAAGTGACCGGTCTTAACACCATATCCACCTATCGGTTGTGGCTCAGACGGGAAGGCGCTCGAATTGCATCCGAAAGACGCAGATTCAAATCTCAATCGCGGTATGACATAATATACTTCTGAGTATGTATAGTTATTTTTTTATTTTAGAAAGCAGGTGATGGATTACATTGCGTGGAAACCTAGTGTGTTATACTAGTTGACCATAAAAAATCTGACGCTATTGTCATCTATAACGCACACGAAAAGAATGAATTGCCATTAGGCTGAAACTACGTATAAGGGCACTAGTCCAATTTACAAAATGTTCAGCAGTCGCAAAATGTCCAATTCGCAGCATGTCCAGTCCAGAATTGGACATATGAATGAATAGATCTATTTTTGACCGTTTCCCATCTCTGCTCATAGCGCGTGAGATTGCCGCGTATTTACTCGACCCGCCAGTAACGTTTGCGCTTATTCAGAGATTAATTTCTATGGCAATAAACTACTTGTGAAGGGTCGGGTCAGTCGTTTGCGAAGACTATGTACTCTTATTGCCTAACACGTGTTCACTATTGTAATTCGTGTTTTTAGTTCGAAATGTTGTTTATTTTCAACTAAAAACGTTAATATAAATGAAAGGAACAAACAATTGCCACTATCTATCTATGACTTCAACTTTTAATTTCTATTTTTATCCAAACTTTAAATAATACTTTAAATAATTCTTTAATAATTTTAATTTAATTTACTTTGATTTTCAAGATCAGTGCCTTATTAACTCCAAATTACTCCAAAACATTTTATTGAGTATTTCCTATTAATGCCTCATAAACAATTTGTTGTATTTCAACTATAAATATTGTAGCACAAAAGGGCAGAACCAATAATTAGGGTTTCATAAAGCTAATAATAATGTAATACATTTAATACATATACGAGTATGTATTTAAAACAGGCAACCCTACGTCCCTTGGTCTTAACGCTTAGAACCTTGTACCCGTAGACATTATCCAGCTCTATTGAGGAATGCCCTCTCAGCTCGGTTATGAGGATAAACCTCAATAAATCTTTCGCTTAGGACCCTTTAATTAAAGCCGTAATAAAATCTAATTGATCAAAGCGTATAGTTTGCAGACTCCATGCAATATGACCTTTCATAGAGGTGCCTGTCCTTAGGTTTATTAATAAGTATTAGAAAAATAAGGACAGGTATATTTGGCCAAAGGCGTTTGACAGTTTATTTCACGAAACCATATTTTCTGCCCTACCCAATCAAAATGTTGAAGAAATATATATAGAACTGATTAAAAGAATTTATAAAACTAGTACAGTCGATATCAAACTACAGTCTCAAAGTCCATATCTCCTAATAATGCAAGGAGTTAAACAATCCGCTCTCAAAATCCGCTCTCCCCCAAATTATTCACCAGCGCACTTGAAGAAGTTTTAAAACGCTAGCCGAAACCTAGAAGTCTAGGCATCATCTCGTCAGCGAAAAAAGATTAATTGATGTGCGTTTCGCCGACAATATTGTAATATTTGCCGCATCTGAGCTGGAACCTATGCTCCAAGACCTGAGCACGGCAAGCCTTCATGTTGGACTGAAAATGAACCAAACAAAAACTCAAGCTTATGACCAAAAGCGTCAGACATATAGATCTGACATAAACTTAAAAAAGTAATTTTCGTGACTGTACATTTTTAATCAAATCTTATTCATAAAAGAGTACGCTGAGCTTTTGCAAACAGGTTTTTTATACAGCATAAGTGAGAACTAATTTTGGAAATTCCATCTTAAACAGGGTAAGAGTGAAAAAGAGGTAAAACGACTTTCATGCTGGCAAAAACTAGTTAATGATCAAAGATTCTATGTAGTACATTACGAAACAAGTGTGCAAAGTTGGTCATTACGCACAAGAGGCGATATTCGCTAATAAAGCAGAGTGTGCGTATTGACCAAATGCACACGTGTATCGTACGACGTTTTTCAACACACTTGTGAGTTAAAAAAAAATCATGTGGTCCTAACATCTAATTATCGGAAAACGATTGCGCCCTTTCGTCATTCCTCTACTTTATAACATTCGTATGCCGCCAAATACTTACATTTGATTTTGGAGGCAATAAACTATTACTTGCATTACGAGCCTCGTTACATAATGATTTCAGATGGAGTTAAATTTACATATTCTTCCATACTAGTCGACATTTTAATAAATATTTAATATGCTAACACGGCGAAAATCGGAAAATGTACGTAACAAACACAACCTAATATAGTCTTATTTTTTATTCGCGCACTGTGCGCTGGGAGTGCGCGGTGCACGCTGCGGATGGTATATCGCCATACAGCCAGTGCTTGGCTGTATAAAAATCATTATCTTTGCTTATTTAAAAACTGTTGTTATTTTCCCTATTTGATCTTATATGTATTATGCGGCAAAATTAAAAATGCTTTGTGTAATTCATAACACGCATTAGTTTTCTATCTTTTGTATAGCGCAGTAAGGTAATTTTTATTTCCAAACACCTCCGTAATATATTCGTAATACCTTCGTAATATATGGCATTATGGGCCTAAATTCGATGTAATAAGACACACTTTACGAGCAAGTGTGTTGAAAAAAATGTTTCTAAATGAAGTCTACAATTTCCAATCTTGCTTAGTTGTCATACACATAATACGTTCCTAATGTTCCTATACTTATCATGGTTCATGAACCAACTAAAACTTGTTTCATTTACGGAGCCTTTGTTACAGACTAATTAACCCCACTTACCCGTTTTCTTCCAAATCAATCAAGATCCGTCGAAACTCACGTCCCGCGCTTTTGATAAATTAATTTTCTTATAACATTTTCTTCACGGGCAATTTATTTATTGTGTTAAGTCTATATGACACGCGTCCAATATTACTGGACCTCTACCTACTACGTTTTCATAAACGCCTCCTGTTTTTAGAATTTAATGCGAACTTATTCTCATTTTAATCAAATAAAAAGAACTATATTAGATTGTGATGTGGTTATTAGTTTGGTTATTAATTAAAAAAATGTATAAATATACTTAAAAAAGCTGAAAATTAATTTTCCTATAGCCTATGAAAGTAAAATTTGTTTAATAGGATAACACCTTTTATAATATTACAATCTTCATAAGCAAATATTTTTTGAATTAGGAAATAGACGAATCGGTTTGATAGGTTAATTACAAAATCAAATTAACTTAAATAACTATAATAAGTAGTAAAGTACTCTCATATAGAAATAAGATATGGTGAAAAAATTCCATGTGAGCAGGACTTGAACCCGCGACCAGGTCTTTATACGAGACCTTGCTCTTCCAACTGAGCTATCGCATTTCAATCCTGCACATCGAAAATCTTCACCATATCCAATTTCTATTGAAACGCATTAGGCATGCGTAACCTAACACCACACTACTAACACACTAACCTAACACACAGTACTAATATTGCATCTGAGATGCTCAAAAATCCAAAAATATATAATAAGTAGCCTTAAAAATAACTTGTTGACAAAACTTATGACTACATGCTTTAAGATAAAAAACTGCGACAAAATTCAACATGAAAAAAAAAAACATACACAAGATTTTTCATACAAATATGGTATTACGGGGTCAGGATACAATGGGCACTTGTTTCACACGTGTGTATTCACGGTTCCCGGGCTAATTTAATAGATGAGGTGTTGCCATTAATTACAAAGAACGTCGGGCCCACTCGCCGTAACGGTAACAAATTAATGAGATTATTAACTCTTCGTCACAGCTTCTTTCTTGTGAGCCGGTATGACGCTAATGGGGAAGTGCCTGGCAATATTAGTTAACTAGATATTTTTGGTTTATAGTTGTTTATTTTTTTCTTATCTTAATAGAATTATTGTATTGTTAAATAGATTGAAAACAGACTAACAAATGTTATCATCTTTTAGAATTATTCTCAGGTAAATATACTTTTGGGTGAAAATCTTAATATGGTTAGATATACTCGTTCATAATAAAAGGTAATACAGTACCTAAACCTAAATAAATAAATAAAACGTTTTAATATTTGTCAACCGTATTTTGAACATACACTGTGTCACACTGTGTCGTAGACGCCGCTACGATAAAACGTAGCTTGCTACATTTCGTAGCGGTAGGTCTACGATATCGTGCTACGACGCAAAGTTGATAGTGAGTGGATGTAGTGATGTCATTGATGGCATGGATCAGAAAGTACATTTTTTGTACCTATTAAAAATATTTCAATACATTTTATATATTTTTTTTTTATAATTAGAAGCTAATTTGAAATAGAAATTGTACGTTCCGAACGTCAAAAATAACTAACAATTCAAATTTCAAAAACGATAAATAAGACATTTTAAAAGAAATCATATATCAATGGAAACTACTCTAGGAATTCATATAAATCCTAATGTTATGGTATTGCTGTATTATTTTTCCTTCCAAGAGCATACAATTATTTTACTTAAATAAACTTTTTCACTCATCATTATTCTATCATATATTATATCATATATTATTTGATTAATATTTTCTCAACTTAATCCGATCCCGAAAATATTAATCAAATAAAAAAAGCCTGTCCGGGGCAAGGGCCACATGTGATTGATCGTTAATGAAGTGGGGATAGTTATTAATGGCCCGCGGCTCCGCCCGCGTTTTTATTCACCCACTAACACCTATTAGTCGGTGTCCGGAACAAGCGATACATCATCCTATAGAGGATCAATCAATTACTTATTAGGTGTAACCCTTCGGTTTACTGGTGATATTTTTGGGGATACCCTCATTGGTAATATTTGTTTTATTGTAAATGTATATGTATTTACGTACACGTAATATTCAAATAAAAATTGTTTCTTTACGATAGAAATCGTTTTTGCGTTTTTCGATATTGGTATATCGAAAATCGCAAAAGGCTTTGTGGAACCTAACAGTAAGTTCGTTCTTGATTGATTTCTAACTGCTATATGGAATAATAATTTTCACTATTAAGAACCATTATGCATAAGTGAAATGTCAAGGAATTAATTATTTTCCAAATCCTGATTAAATTAAAACAATGTCACCCGAAAATACCCACAGATCGGTCCCGTTTCCAAATCGCTCTCGAATCATAAAAGGGTTTTGTTTTATTTCAATTAAGTCGCAATCACAAAGAGTCCTGCCGCAGTCACTCCATCGTCGACGATTTAAGCAGATGTCGTGTTAAGGAGCTCTCTCCAAATATTCCTTCAGAATTTAAATTGCAAATTCGTGCGGCGGCAGGTGCAGCCTCGCGATTGAACACTCACCTCTCTTTCTAACCCCGTACTAAGGCAACACCCGTCTCACTCCCCCGCCTAGCCAAAATCAACGAATAATGAACGTCAACAAATAAAACTCGAGCGTTACTAATTACTCGGCCCGCTCGAACGAAGAGAGGTAATTTTTGCACTCTATTCGGAAGAGGAAATCTCGAACCTAATGGCGTTAATTTAAAAAGAGGCCGATGACTGTGATTTTTCTTTCGAGCTTTAACTTTCTAGTGATTTATTGGCGGTACAAAAACCACTCTCATCGCTAACCGCCCATCTTCGGTCGCTGTGTGGACGAGGCGGAATAGAAAATGTCTGTCACACACTAAATTCCACCCGAAACTAAACAGAGGGAGCGATTCATTATGAATGGGCCGAGTGGTCGCAGGTACTGGCCTAAATTAAAGTTTGGCTCATCGCCGCGGTACAATGTAGCGACTGCTTCGGCAGGCCGATCACGGACCGCGCGGCTTAATGAATGAAGAAATTCCTTGGAGCGGTGAGCCCCTCACACGTGCCTGCCCGTGCCCTCGCCCGCATACATTGTAAACTTACTTCTGAAGTGTAGGCACCGGATTTAACGAGATACCGCTCGCCAATATAAAGGAGAAGCGAAATAATGCACTTATAACCAAATTCCATTTCTTAATCCGCGAGTTGTGAACACAAATCGAATTCGTCTAATCTTTGGCTGTCCCCGCCGCGGGCTCTCCGTCGCTACCGAGTAATTAGCTTTCCAATTTTAAAGAGCGGCTCCACGCTCGGTGCCTCCCATCAATCCGGTCCCCTTCCCGCACTGAATCGATAATAATTAATTATTTTTGACATAATCACGGCCAAAATCCATTCTCTTTTTGCTAATTCACGTCCCTATAATAAAACGGGGCGACGCTTTTAAGGCTCGCTCGGGTGAAATTGATAAAAAATAAATAAGACTCTGCACAACTTTCGCCAAGTCAAACAAAATCGGGCGTTAGCTCGCGCCGTGATTAATAACCTTTTTGAGACTTATCTCGCTCGATTCCATAGGAATATGACCGTAAAATAGGTCGGTCTGGAATACAAACACATTATTGTGCGATAGACGTTATAATGCCATTGCGATATCAAAGCGATGTACAGAGACCCAAATTCGAGTGACGAGGGATCTTTGTCAGGTGCACACAATCGGCGGGACAGTGTGTCAATATTGGACACGTCACATAATAGACACCGAGACTCGGATGTGGGCGCCCGACGGATGCCACGCTGCTAATAGATGTCTGAGGACCTTCGACTCGATACACCAACTTTGACATGTGTGCCGATCAAGAGAGCACTCGGCAACAATCGCCTTATTTTCCGGGAAACAACACGCTAACCCAACATTCCGGAACAGCAAATAAAAAACCTGCTGATTAGTGAATAAGATCCGGCTTGAAATAACATTTAATTCATTGTAGTAAATGCACTCATTTGAAAATCAGAAATGGTAATAATATAAATAGATACATCTGAAACAAAAAATTATTACGTATTTTAAAAATCAGATAAGAATTTCTTTTTCAACCGACTTCCCAAAAAAGGAGGAGGTTATATGTTTCGATGTATGTATGTTTTTTTTTTATGTATGTTCGCCGATTTCTCCGCCAATTGTGGACTGTTTTCCAAAATTGTTTTTTTATTCGAAAGGGTTTATTCCCAAGTTGGTCCCATTTTAACCACGTCCGAATCTGTTCGGTAATTTTAAAGATACCTAACAAATAATAAAAATATCAACATTGCATTATAGAGTAAAAGCCCGCGACAGCATGCCCTTCCTTATTTTATTAAAACTCAAGATTTTCTGTGTATGTCCCCAACATAGGAATAGCGATTAGCGACTATTAAAGTTGAATCATGGTTACTTAGGCAGATAATTTGTAGCAATAGCATATAAAGTGGTAGCTCAATTTCCTCAAAGTAAAGTTTTTTAAAGATTTTATTCCGAATAATATTAGAAATCACGCCATCCATTACCAGGCAATTGGTGCAGATATAAACCCCTGCCAGACATTGTTACGAGTACTTTACTAAATTATAGTTATATTTGTTTTATTACAAAATCTGAATTTAATGTTACTTTGGGCGGCCCCAAAGGTGCTTTTTATACCTATGAACCTCATCCTTGCTTGCCATATTATCTGCATAAACAACTAAGATCCAAACTTCATACCTAGTCGCTAATATTTTTACCCGTATACACCACGCAGAGAAACATTCCGCATTTTTAAAATAAGGAGGGTTTGGTCGTCGCGGGCTCTCGGTCTATTTATGTGCCAAAAATAATAGACAATTTGACATGTTCTGACATTTCAAATCAGACTGACATAAAAAGTTTCGAATTCTTAATTTTTTATTTTCGGCCAGAAGAAAAGTTTAAGTTTTTATTAAAGAAAATAAGTGTAGAAGCACTAAAAATGATAAAATAAAACTTTTTCCAAAAAAAATGAACCGACTTCCATCATAAAACTTAAAATCATGAAATAACAATAAAGAAAAATGTATTGGCATTCTACCTACTGAATGAGGTGAAGTCGGTGCCGAAAAAATTAAATAATCTAAATTTGCATTAGAATCGTGTATACAAATATATAAAATGCCTAGCTAAACAATTACATAACACCCTTACTCCTGCACTTGGCACCGACTTCACCTCATTCAGTAGGTAGCATGCCAATACATTTTTCTTTATTGTTATTTCATGATTTTAAGTTTTATGATGGAAGTCGGTTCATTTTTTTTGGAAAAAAGTTTTATTTTATCATTTCTGAAAGTTTCATGCATTCAGGGAACTTATTTAATGAAATAAATTGACGAATTCTATGATTAAAAGACAGACTCTGAAATGCAACTGCATTGGGAAACTTTTGTTCGTTTTTCGTTGAAAAACTATAACCTTTTTTTATTTTGCCTCCGGCCCCTAAAAACCGGAGCCTTGCAATTTCCAATTAACGTTGTACAAATGAAGTATTCCAGTACACAACGGGGGCAAGGTAATAAGAACGAGAGCGCGTCGCGGGCTCCAAATACCGGTACAAGTTACCGGTACTTAAAAAATACATAGTGAAAACATTAGCTGGGCCCGAGGCAGGGTTGTGATTAAACCCAGCGAGGCATGCATAACGAGCGGGTATGTTTGAGCTCACGAATACTTTCCAACTTTGGACAGGGGGCTACTTCGAAGTGTAGGTTCGATCGGCAGCTGGGCCCCTCGAGGAGTATTTCTCTATAGGGTTGCTGGCTAGAAGACACACACACTAGTCGCTGTTTCGTGCGTGTATGGATGTAATAGAAATTCATATTTACAATTAGTGTTGCCCAAATTCAGTCTTGGTCTTGCAGTCTTGGTCTTGTTCTTGCGTTTTTGCAAGACCAAGACCAAGAACAAGACCGCGTATTTTTAGCAAGACCAAGACCAAGACTGACCGTGCAAGACTTGAGCAAGAACAAGACATAGCCTGCAAGACTCTTGCGTCTTGCAGCTAGGACTTAGCGCTATTTCACTGAGTAGTTAGGTGTAACAGTTCGGTGTATAGGTAGGTACGCTTAGGAATTCTATGAGACGCAAAAAACTGTATCAAAGAATATGAAAAACTGGACCTATGCGCATTACGACTAATACCATAAACATAGCGAATAAAAAAATATCTATTAAAATCAAACTGAGTGCATGCATAGTTATGTTTTAACCATCGGCACTTTGATAATGCGGCATCAAAGGTTTTGTACTTACTTCTCAAAGAAATTTGCCGCTTTTCGGAAGTACATGGTTATGATACACGCGCCGGCGGCTTCTTTTGAAATCTAAAACAATCGTTGCCGCCACGCCGAAATCATAACATTTGACACTATTTGATTGCCGCCATAGGGCGTAGGTATACTCATGCAAAATAATTTCGAATTTTAAGAGTACCTACAGGTGTTCCAAAGAATAAATAAGTTTCAGATTGCTTAGAATGAAAATGAATACATTATACTGATCACGCAAGTAGTATTATGATTAGGATAAAATGGTAAGGATAGGTAGTAGATGTCATATTAATTCATTCTAGTAAGTATATATTATAATATTGATTTTACAGTTACTTCCATGGAAAACGACATATAGGTCAGTTGATTTTTCGAATTTCTTATCAAATCTTCAGTTATTTATTAATCTGCTTGATCTTTACTATGGCTATGTTAATTCAAGCTCACAATGTTCCAATTCTAATACGTTTTTCTAAGATTTAAAGTAAACTTTAATAAATAGTAATAGACTAATAGGTAATTGCAAGACTTGCAAGACTCTTGCTGCAAGACCAAGACCAAGACCAAGACTGGGAGCGCAAGACCAAGACCAAGACCAAGACCAGGTGTATTGGCGCAAGACCAAGACCAAGACTGGCTAAGTCTCGTCTTGTTCTTGCATGTGGGCAACACTATTTACAATATCTGTGAGTTTCAACCCCGAGCGCTTAAATCAGTAATTTCAGCGGAATTTACGTGAATGCGTATTTTCATATAGAATGGCTTTTCGTTTGAGAGTTAATGAATTTTGTCCCTTCTGTATGTAAGTACTATTACTTATTCTGTGCTCTGGACAGCGGTTGAAGCCGGGATCCTTGCTCCACCTGAGCTTGTTTACTGCCAAGAGTTCCACTTGATCCACTGTTTGTTTAGGAGCGACTGACCCACTTGCGATGCATTAATAACGTTCGATAACAACAATCTACGTTATGAAAATCAATTTGGCCGCTGATATTGTACCTAAATTATGTTTACAATGCAAATTGATGTCTATATTATTTAAGATTTCGGTTGAATCCAGAATGCATGCCTGTGTCAATATAAAATTTTCTTATTATCACTAAAAATAAATGAACCACAAATGTTAAAGCCATTTGTTTGTTATGTTTTATAATTATTTAGAATACTGCACAATACAATACAAGACAATGTAAAAGTCACAGAAATCGTGCGTAGTACATTTCAGTACGCAGTTACAGTGCGTAGTGCGTAGTATCTCGATGCAGAAATCGGATTTTTTTACGGTAAAGTCAATATTAATAGCAGAATTAATTACATAATAAGACGTAGGTACCCAATTCGCATGGAATGCAAATATTAATTCCTTTTTGGAATTAAATAATATTTTGAGGGGATTAGTATCATGATTGGCCGGACACATGCTAATGCAAGAAGTTTTTAATTAAAACCGTCCGTCGTTAAGAGGCTGCGTAATGGCTGATCCTCAGGAGGGATCCGATATTGGGTGTGTACCGGCAAAGCCCAAATACAAACATATTTAGGTCCGGTGGGCGCTTAGACTTACATATAAATAGATCACATATTTCCCACTGGCATAACCATGTGCAGAAAAAAAATTAAGAAAAGGCGTGATAATATATTTATTTATATGTAGTTATGTACGAGCAGAAAATTATTTCATATATAGATGCAGTATCACGACTCAATCTACCCTGATAGGGATATCAGGGTAGATAGAGCAAAGAGTTGGGATTCAAAAGCCACGTTTAGCTAAATACAAATTGGTGGAACTGAGCTTCAAATATAGTGTAGTGCTTTGAACTGGGAACTCTACTCATAGGCGATGAGCTGGCAACCTTTATTTGAGAAATAGTTGACACTATAATTTTGGATATTAAATTTAATACATGACGTATAGATAGGTTACGGCATGAATAAGGATACAGGGCAATTACACATCCATGACAGCCTAGGGGCACTAAATATATAAGTGATTTTATCAAAAACGATTCTACATTAGTATATCATGATTATTTGAACTCAATCCCATAATTGGTTAAATGATTGACTCAAAAAACTGATTTTATATTGATTCAACAGTATTCATAAATACGCATCTCAAACTATTCAATACGACTTCAATCAATCACTTTATTTGTAAAACATAGGTAGTATAGGTTCACAGGTTACAAAAATATATATCACTATGTTTTGCCAGTAACAGCATACAAATATTGAATAAATTAGATTACAGATTACATGTCAAGAATTATTATGTCAAGAATTATTATCGTATTGTATTATCATTTAGGAAGTCATTTATTGAACAATAGCATTTGTCAATTAAAAAATCAAATAATTGCTTTTTGAACGTTTTACGTCAAGCATTTTTAGTGTGTGAGGCAACTTATTAAATATTTTGGGTGCCATGCCCAAGATGTTTTTTCTAGTTTGTGCCAAAGTACAATGTTGGGTACAATGTTGGGTTAAAATTAGCGTCAATTTATGTGATTGCAAAGCTGTGCAAACCACGGATCATCTTATCTGCCCCTCCTCATTTACAGTAAAGGATCTTTTCGCGTATCTATTTTAAAATTGGTCAATGCGTGTGCGAGGTAGTGTGCACTGTGGCTAATCACTGCCCGCCGAGGCTTGTATATCCAACGCCTTATGTACCCCTTTCTTGTTATTATTAATATTTAAGCGGTGGAAAAATAAATATTTGCGAGTCGGACTTGGACGTAATAATTATTAATGGGGAAACGTCTACAGATTAATTCGTCTCAAAAATGCTGTGTTTCCTTGGATAATAGACCACTATACTATACATAGCATAGATCACAGAAATTCATGTTTTTATAGATAGCTACCGTTTACCATAACTATATGTACAAAATTTTTAATTTTAGATAATTATCTAAAAAAAAATTTGTAGATATCTACAAAAACCGGTAACTATCTACAATAAAAAAAAAAATATGGGATCAGTATAGTGGTCTAATGTCCAAGGAAATGACACAAATTACAATTTGTGTCAGTTACATTAGGCTTTTTTCCAACAGTGGATATGTGGCTAATAAAATAATATAGGTAGGTTTTATTTAAACGTTTGTTCGTTAGAAAAATTCACAAAAATACTTACATTATTTTTCTTTTTTCAGATGCACGCGACTGCGAAGAGGACTCCGACAAGGTAAATAGGGACATTACCGGTTCAATCCGGTTAAAACTGGTAAACAACTAGCACTGGCGTCCCCACAAGCGCAATCCAAACTTGGCCGACGAGTTTATGGCTTCTGTGACCGCCAAAACTCGTGTGGAAAAGTGCAAGCTTGTTTACTCGTATATCAGGAACGGAGCTCTTAGAATATAATGGAGGTGGATCGATTAATTATAGAGCAAAGAAAAAATATGATATAAAATTAATAAATATAACAACAACAAGAATACTTTATTAGCACACAAGAAATTACATTTATAGATACCTACATAAAGTAACTTAAAACAAAAAAAAAAGAAAGGAAGATGCGCAAAAGGAAATTATACGAGAATAATTGGGGTATAGATTCAAAACTGAAACTTAGTTTCAAAATATAATTTTTGGACCAGATTCATTTTTCTATTGTACCTAAGTATTTTTATAAGATTTTATACGAAAGTCAGTTGCTATGGATAGGTGGGAGAAAGTGGGACAACGTAGGTTAATTAAAAAAAAAGACATTTCCATCGTTCACTGTTTGAAAATTATGCGAGCTCTATCTTATACTCGATTCACATAGACTTAGCAAGTATTTATTAAATAGAAAAAAATTAAAGTTACGAATGTGAATAATTATTTAAAAGAAAATTTATTTACATAGCAAATGTTTCTACACCATCTAAGATGAGCATTATCTATATTAAATCAAATATACATAGTTATAAACAGACATGTTAACTCCATGTGATTCCTTGCTCTTAGATCAGAGGTCGGCATTTCTTTCCGATAAGCCTCCCCCGCTGCCAATAAAGTGATTAAGTCACAAATCGTGCGCATGGTGCCTGCGTCATGTGAAATACGGACTGGGGCCCAGCTAATTTATATTTTCTTGTTTTAACTTTTTATTTGCCTCACTTATTGCTTTTCGCGTCTGCTGCTTTCAAATCTGTTGTTGAATTATTGAATTCGATAATCTGATGGATAAATCGGTTTTGTTTAAATTCTAGGAAGATTAAGGAATTTTTGGATTTTTGAGCATCTCAGTTGCAATATAATAAAGAGTACTTAAGATTAAGGAATTTCTAAATACAGTTTTCTAAATTTCGCAACAGTGTTCTTAGGCCATCTGATGACACCGAGGCGTTCGCAAATTCAATGCGGTTTTGATTATTTTCACCACAAAAGTACTTATCGATTTAACTAGTCAAAAGACCTAATTATTTTATATATTTCTCGGTCTAAAACATAATCTTTTTTTTTGGAAGTGGACAAAAAATATAGCTTTCAAAAACTGTAGTTAGTCGAATATTCTATATCGTATCTTCGACTAGAGTAATTTTGGAAATTTTGTATTCGTTTTCTGTTTAGCATTTTTTTTAGTTTCAACTTTTTGTTAGGACAAGTATTTATCTAACAAAATATGAAATAAATCATCCAATTGAGGAAATATCGAAAAGCTAAGGACCCACTATTGAGTCACAAAATAAAGAAAAGAGAAAATTAACTCTAGCCTGAGGCTGAGCAGCAACACCCATTTATGTCACAGTGTTATAGTAGTGTAATACAAGAAAATAATTGCAATAAGTATATGCCTGATTTACATTTAGTTCATTGAAGGTTTTTGAAGGTTTAGCAAGATACTTATAAATTATTAATTAATTTTTTTTTTTTTGCCATTATTTGACGACCTCCGTGGCCTAACGGTTATCACGCCAGACTGCCACACCGGAGGTTCCGGGTTCGATCCCCGGTCAGGTCAAGATGGAAAATGATCTTTTTCAGATTGGCCTGGGTCTTGGATGTTTATCTTTATATGTATTTATCATAAAATATAGTATTGTTGAGTTAGTATCCCATAGCACAAGTCCCGAACTTACTTTGGGGCTAACTCAATCTGTGTGATTTATTTATTAATTTATATTTGCTGGCAAGTGTAGGTAAAGGTAAAACCTGTAAATAAACGTAAAAATATCGTAAAATTTGAAAAGGACTGCTACAACTCTATACTTGCTTTATTCTGTAGTTGGGTCCTTCCCCGTTAGTCCATTACAAATAAATCGCCCTACGGTTCTTCGTGATATAAATTTCATACGTGCTGAGAAACGACATACGGTATTATTTATTACTGCTTTTTTTGGGGAAACAAAGACATTGTGATGTAATTGAGCTACGTTTTATTGGGGCATGGCGGTGCCGATACCAATTCACCTTGGCATTTTATTTCCCAGCAACTTATGAAGAATATGAGAAATTATTTGAGGTTAAAGGAAAATGTAAGTTTTTGAAAGTGTTTAACTCTTCTATTTTTATTTCAGAAAGTTTTGTGTTATGTTACAGAATAAATATTTTTGTTAGAACAACTAATGACTAACTAATTTATTTAATTATTCTTATACTACAACGTTCTATAGCCACTGTGATGGCTATGACTGTGGTGAAGAGATTAATATTTATTTCCTTCTCAGATTTATGTTTTTTCTTGTTACGTTACATAAAGTTATAAGTGGAATTATGTAGAGCTGTAGATTAGCTAGCAGCTTATGCCTAATGGTGATAGTGAATAAGGAAAAGCCCATAAAATTACAGATGATGTAATAAATGGTTGATAGCTTTCCATGAAGTTGAGAATTAAAAACTGTTTCTTAATGCAGAATGCATACAAACATTGTTTCATTTCATTGAAATATCATACAGCTGAAAACATATATCAATGAAGTTTAACCATTAAACAGCAAGCTGTCAACAAATCAGTGTAACCCTCACGCGCATTACTCGTGGCGCCATTAGCCCTACAAATGACACCGAAATGAAATCTATTCATTTCCGTGGAGCAGAGTCAATCGACGCCAGATATTGTTCCATTTCACGCGATCCAAGCATTACCGGCTGGAAGACGATACCTTCCACATTTGTAATATAAACTGGTGTTTTAGTTTCTGTCCTTAAAATGCATTTACGGATTTGATAAAATATGGCTTCATTTTGTTGTCAAAACAATTTATTATTCACTCGTAATTGTTACTGTAATGTTCTCGATTATTCCGTTGTTTTTTTTTTGACATTTTTTATTTAATTGGCTTGAGAAATATTAAAACGTACTAAATAAATAAAGAAAATTATTGAAGCGATAAAACACAATAATAGTTTGCAAAAAAAATTCAATCAAATAATTTATGGACATTCCAGTGAATCGTAGTAGAAAATTCATTTTACGAGGTAACAATTTTCTGGATATAAGATTGTTTAAAAGAATTTAAAATAGTAATTTATGACAAACTAAAGTGAAAGTTCCCTTTAGTCAAATGTAAATTGAACTAAA
Organism: Ephestia elutella; assembly: GCA_018467065.1. Lineage (NCBI taxonomy): Eukaryota > Metazoa > Arthropoda > Insecta > Lepidoptera > Pyralidae > Ephestia > Ephestia elutella. The sequence goes on from CM031573.1 coordinate 14,798,954, forward strand.
ACATGTAAGATTTTATAAAAAGTCAAATAAAAATCCTAATTTATTTTCTAAGTTAATTCAAAGTTTGAGAATATTCCGTTTTCATTCCTCTAAGTTTATAAAAACTATTTAACTCGAATATATGACATTTCAGTTTTTCTTCTTTCCCTACTCGTATAAACCTGCATACAATAACGTTATATTCTGGTACCTACTTCATTTCTTTCTCGTAAAGAATGATCGATTTAAAACTTACATTTCTTTGTCAGATTACAAAATCAAAATTGGGATTTACCAAATAGGAATAGTATATTTATCTACCTTACAAAGGAGAAAGCCAGAATTATGTTAATGAGATAACTTTCCCGACTATTAACCCTTACATAAAGTGTAGTCGGTATTGGTTTAATCAATGTCGTTACGGTGCGTAGATGTCGCGATAGGTGAGTGCCGCAGCGGCAGGGTTAATTTGTAACTCGATGTTTATCGGTCGAATCGACCCGGCACGGTACATGATTGCCTGATACCCAACAAACTGGTTGCGTTTTGTCAATGTCGATCAACATTTATTTTGACTTTAATAAACCTCCTTTTTGTTACGCTTTTTAGCTTTTATTTATTACCTGTTTGTATAAATATTAGACCATAAAGGTATGATCCTGTCGGAAAGGAATATTTAACTCTATGTATTAGACACATATGAGATAAATGAACGCTATGGTAAAATTACAAGCAGCAATTACAAGTCAAAGTCAAAATTTTTTATTGAAACTTGGCCTTCAAAGAAGGCTCTGATTCACGTTGAAAACTAATTATTTAATCATAATATATTATGTCTCAAAGCTACAAACTACTAGCATTTCGGAACGACCACTGCTGAGAAGAAATGCCGAAAGAAACTTATGAAACAGTCTTGGTCGCCTAACATGCCAGAGGGGCTTTTAGAGGTACGAATTAACATTCATATCTTATTTGCTCAAAAACATAATATACAATACATAAACATCATTTACAATGTATAGAACTTACAAATACGTGACCAATTAACTATGGCAAACTGACATAGACCCTCAAAATCGACTACTTTAATAATCACATATTTCAGTCACATACATATGTTTTTCTTCTTCTTCGTCCACTCCTTCTCCCATTTTATTTAGGGTCGGGTCACATACATATGTTTTTAAAGTTTTATACATACATGCATATTATCATGCCTTTTTCCCGTGGGGGTAGGCAGAGACTAGCGATTTCCACCACATTTGATTTCCACTTTCCTAAAGTTTTATAAATCTATTTTAGTTTAATTTTCATTAACGCCTGAAATAATTACTACAAATGATTTTCTAAAAGGTAATACATTTAGCACCAACCATCCGAACCTTCATTTGACACCTCCCAGAGACATTAGCCATCAGCCCTCATTACTTGACCTTGGCGTCTGACGTGAAGATTGATAATCCCGGCTCGTTAGCATCCATTGTACCACCATCGATTATCAATTTGAGGTTTATACAATGAGACAGAGCAGAACCCGAAATGAACGATGACTCGGTGTAATTAGCTTGTAAAAGTAGCATTAATAACGGGAATTAGTTGACTATTTTATTCTTATTAGACAAAGTATTTACAAGGTAGTAGCTTTTGCCCGTGGCTTGGCCCGCGTGAATTTCCTACGGGAACAGTGCTTTTTCCCGGAATGAAAGGTACCCTATATCCTTCTCTGTACTTCTAACTATGTGTATGCAAAATTTCAGGAAAATTGGTTAAGTAGATAAAGCGTGAAAAGGTAACAAACAAATAAATAAACATATTAGTAAGGATAGTTAGGATTAGGATAAATATTATATTTTCATTTTCATTGTTATATTTATTTCTTAACATAATACTTCATTTATTACACAAAATAAATACAACATTGTAATATAATAAAATGTTAAATTGCAACAGACAAACAAAAATATTTCTTTTTATGTTCATGACTCTTATGTAACTGGTAGGTTAATAGGAGGTAAATATATTCAAAAGTACATCCTCTACGGCTCTACGCCTGTTAAAGGTATGTAATTGTGAAAATTTAAAGCATTACAAGTATTATTTGAAACCTAGTATTTTACACGGCAATTTACTTAACTACTGTCAATTTAATCGCAAAAAAACTAAACGCACCTCGTTACTTAAATAAATAAAATTCCGAAAGGAAAACGAGATAAATTGGAATCAAACGACTAACAAATCGTCGAAAATGACAGAGCTTCCTATATAATTTTGTCGAGTAATAAAGCCGACTATTCAAAATCCAGTTCCAAGTATGGTATTATCAAAAAATTGGCTTTATTACGAAACTATTTGCCGGTAACTATCTTGATCGAATAAAAAATTAACATGAGGGAGCGACATGTAACGCGGACAAATTGAGGCGATCGCTCAACCGCCCCATAAAATGATACGTTGCTGTACATCCCTATTCGAGTCATTAATACCATACTGTTTTTATCTGCGTGATAAATACATCGGTCGGAATGGATACGGTAATTTTAGAGCTTTGTCATTGTTAAACGTAATAGGTATCCAATTTTGCAAATTACTCATACCATGTTTAGGTATGGATTAGTTACTGTTAATGGTAAATATACGTTTTCATGATAACATTTTCTAAATGTAAAAGCCTTTTCAACCGACTTCCCAAAAAAAGGAGGTTATATGTTTCGATGTATGTATGTTTTTTTATGTATGTTCTTATTTTATATCCCCAGGAGGGTACCGTGAAATGCGGAGAATCCCTCCCTGAGCATAGCCCTGCCCCAGCGGCAGGACAGTGCTCAGGCCGCCCCTCGGATTCTGGGGGGGGCGACTTTCGCTGTAACTCACCAACAACAACTAAAACAAAAGAACCAACAAAAATATATACACAACAAATATTCCACAAGGGATTATTTACAAATAGACAACGATCAAACTCACAAATTAGCACAGCCGTGACTAAAGATATAATAGATCTATCATCGGATCAGGGTCGTATTAACGACCACCTCCAAGAAAATGACTGGACTGAAGTAACCAGCAAAAAACGACCAAGATCGAGCCCTGAAGTGACAGATAAAAGGAAACAAACTAAACTAAATACATATTGGCTGAGCCAATCTATAGAAACCTCTAACCGTTTCTCAGATTTGGAAGTAGAATTGGAAGAAGATGAAGAAAATAAGCAGGATAAGAATAAGCCTAAGGAGCCAAGACCTCCACCGATATTTGTCGATAAAGTTGGCAACATACAGCCACTAATAACTCTTCTGGACACACATGCCAAAAGCAGCTATACCATAAAAGTCCTACAAAATGATAGAGTTAAGATACAACCTCACAAACCTGAAAGTTATCCAAAAATAGTAAAATTACTGGAAGATAAAGAAACAGAGTTTTATACCTACAAACCTAAATGCGAAAGGAGCTTCAAAGTAGCATTAAAAAATATGCATTCATCCATGGACACAGACGAAATTAAAACAAAATTACAAGAACATGGTCATACTGTCACAAATATATGGAACATAAAACAAAGAACCACAAAAAAGCCGCTACCAATATTTATTGTAGAACTAAAACCAGACTCAAATAACAAACAAATTTATGACATCAAAAACTTGCTTAATTGCAACATATACTTTGAACCAATAAGACCTAAACGGGAAATACCACAATGTTCAAACTGCCAGCAATATGGTCATACTAAGAAATATTGTCGTAGGAAACCAAAATGCATTAAATGTGCTGGGGATCACCACTCTTCCTCATGCGATAAAAAAGGAAGACTAGCAGATGCAAAATGTGTCTTGTGTGAAGGAAATCACCCAGCCAACTATAAGGGCTGCAATGTGTATCGAGAGTTACAAAAAATCAAATTTCCTCCCCCACGTGAACGGCCGCTAAGAGAGCATAGAATTCCAAAACCTCCTGAATATATTGCAGAAGCTGAGATACCAAAAATGTCTTATGCACAGACTACAGCAAAGAATAAACAAGAAACCTATGGAAAATACAAAACTCCTGAGGACTCAAAGGAGGGACAAGACCAAAACTTTTTTAAGATAATGATTGAAATGCTACAACAAATGATGACTCAACTAACAACTATGAACAACCTGCTCATAACCTTAACGAGCAGGCTTTCACATTCACCAATTTAAAAATAGTCATCTGGAATGCCAATGGGCTGCTACAACATACTCTTGAAGTTAAAACATTTTTACATGAGAACAATATTGATGTACTAATTATATCTGAGACTCACTTCACAAATAAAAATTATCTCACTATACCAAATTATAGATTTTATAACACAAACCATCCAGATGGTACTGCTCATGCTGGATCCGGAATACTTATAAAGACTAACATTAAACACAATATCACACAACCATACTGTACAGATAAGATACAAGCAACAAATATAGTAATAGAAGATACAACAGGACCTTTAACCATATCAGCACTTTATTGTCCACCCAAACATAATTTAAAAGAGAAGAATAAAATAAATAAATATAAATATAGAAGGACTATACTGACTTCTTCAAAACGCTAGGAAATAGATTTATAGCTGGCGGAGACTACAATGCCAAACATACAGACTGGGGATCACGAGTCACCACACCGAAAGGACGCCAGCTGCTGCTTGCAAGCCAGGAGCTGAATTTAAATATAGTCTCCTCCAGGGAACCTACATATTGGCCCACAGATAAGAAACGTCATCCCGATCTTGTTGACTTCTGTGTTACAAGAGGAATCCCTGAAACTTATATAACTGCAAAATCGTGTCTTGACTTATCATCTGATCACACACCTGTTATAGTGACTCCAAAAAAAGAAGTCACTAAAAACCAATGTCCATGTAGACTATACAGCCACAAGACAGATTGGAACCTCTTCCGAAGACTGGTATCATCTACCATAGACACAAACCTGCCCTTAAAAACAGATGACGATATAATCTTGGCTGTTGAACATTTCAACAACTGCGTTCAGACGTCTGCATGGGAGGCAACACCGACCCAGAAACAATTTGTACCAACGGCCTGTTCTCAAACCATTCGAGATAAAATTTCCGAAAAACGCTCTGCTAGAAAGAAATGGCAACAGACAAGACATCCTGAGGACAAGAAAAGGTTCAATTATCTTACTGCGTATCTTAAAATGCTTCTCCTCGAGTACAAAAATCAATGTGCCGAAAAACACCTAATAAACCTGGACTGTAGAGCTAGCTCTGACTATTCGCTTTGGAAAGCCACACGAAAATTAAAGCAGCCTAAAACGTACCAGCCTCCACTACGTAACCCTGACAATTCATGGGCAAAGAGTGATCTGGAAAAAGCACAAACTTTTGCTACACATCTGAAGGAGGTGTTTAAGCCGAATAACTGTGAGGTACCAAATGACACATTAAATGATATATCCAAAATCTTAAATGAAACATACCAGCTGGATCCACCCATAGAGAGGTTTACAAAAACGGAAGTTCGAAACGCGGTTCTTAAACTGGATCAACATAAAGCACCTGGTTACGATCTCATAACTGCGAAGATCCTGAGAGAATTGCCTGATGAAGGTATAACAGTTTTGACCCAGATATACAATGCAGTGCTGTCGAAAACATTTGTTCCACCGCAATGGAAAGTAGCCCAGATCATTATGATACTTAAACCTGGGAAAAATGCTGAAGATCCAAAATCTTATCGCCCCATAAGCCTGTTACCAATAACATCTAAAGTACTGGAAATCCTCTTCTTGAGTAGATTGAGCCCAATACTCAATGAAAAGAAGCTCATCCCAAATCACCAATTTGGCTTTAGACAAGGACATGCCACAATAGAACAAATCCACAGGTTGGTAGACAGTATACACGATTGCTTTGAAAAGAAGGAGTACTGTTCTGCGGCATTTTTGGATATATCACAGGCGTTCGACCGAGTGTGGCATGAAGGTTTACTTTGTAAGATGAAAGAAATGCTACCCATCAACTACTTTTTGTTCTTAAAATCATACTTAGACAAACGCCACTTCTTTGTCAAATGTGGTGAAGATGTTTCCGGCTTGGAGGAGATACTAGCGGGGGTTCCCCAAGGTAGTGTCTTGGGTCCTACCCTTTATCTTTTATTCACCTCAGATCTGCCATTGACAGATGGTATTAAGGTGGGCACATTCGCCGATGATACTGCACTCCTGTCTGTCGACAAGGATCCAATTAAAGCTTCGAACCTACTCCAGAAGAGCCTTGATGGTGTCTCATCTTGGCTTAAAAAATGGCGCATAAAGGCAAACGAAACTAAGTCAGTCCACGTCACATATACACTAAGAAAAGAGACTTGTCCTCCTGTTACTCTTAACGATATCGGCATACCACAAGCTCAGGAAGCTAAGTACCTGGGAGTTTACCTAGACAGAAGACTCACTTGGAAGAAGCACATTTTCACAAAGCGTAAAGCCCTCAGTATGCAGTTTCGAAAATACTTCTGTATGCTGAACAGGAAATCAAAGTTGTCATTAGAAAACAAACTTCTTGTTTATAAATGTATAATAAAACCTACATGGACTTATGGGATGCAACTCTGGGGAACATCAGCAAATTCAAATTTGGAAATCCTTCAACGTTTCCAATCATTCGCTCGCTCGCCTGCGAGCCGGTTAGCAGTGATTTGTGTGCTCCGTCTTAATGAATTCTTAAAGTTGTAATTTTCACAAGTACTCGGCCAAAATGTATACCATGGTGCATATAATACACTAATGAATAAGTTTTGATAATCAGTGCCCATTAACAAGTCGATTTCGTGCTGCAAATAAGTGAATTATCCCGTGTCAGTGCATTGTGTTCGAGTAACAGGTTTCTGTTTACGCCGCATAGCTGAGTGCGTGAGTCATCATATCTACCGATTGCCGCCGCCGGCCGGCTTGCTTATTGACCGCCAAGTACCTACTCACACAATCTGTTTTGTTCTGTCTTTTGTTGCTATTGCTCTCATTGATCGCAGTGGAATTTAATTATCCCTACGATGGAGAAATGTTTGGTTTGCGCGTCTGACATAAAAACAAAAGAGGCGCTTCGATGTGACACCTGTCATGGGGCTTATCACTTTAAATGCCTAAATATGAACTTAACTGCATATAAAGAGATCATAAATAGCAAGAACCCGTGGAACTGCCCGACGTGCACTAATATTACGAGACGTAGGGGCGACTATGAGATTAATGAGTCAGTGATGTCTTGCGACAACTCAATCGATCAGAGTGACTTAGCATTGGATCATGAGACTTTAACACTGCGTCAAATTAGCCACTTACTGGATGCCAAGTTTCATAAATTCAAGCAAGATATCTTTTCTGAGATTAAGACTGTAGTGAAGATGGAAGTTCAATCAGCCATCACTGACTTGAAAAGCGAATTCAACGCTACTACTGTGTATTTGGAGACTAGGCAAAACCAGATTAAATCAGAGTTGGAGTCGGTCAGTATGAAAGTTCAGGAGATTGACAGTGATAAAATTACATTACAAAATAATGTCAGTGATATTGACCGACGGGTCAAGGCGAACGAAATTCTGTCACGACGCACAAATGTGGAGATTCAAAATATCCCCGAAATGAGAAATGAGAATGTCGTTAAGATTTTCAAAAAATTATGTGATGTAATTGGATATTCAATACTGGACACTGACATTCATGCATGTCGAAGGATTGCCAAAATTGATAGGACCTCAAGTCGTCCACGCAATATTTTGGTAACACTCCCTTCGCCGCGTCATCGGGATAACATCTTGTCAGCTGTCAGGCGATTTAACAAAGCCAACTCCTCGGATCCCTTAAACTCGGCTCAGTTGGATATCGCCGGTACCGCACAGAAGATATACGTTGTGGAACACTTGTCTCCTGAGTGCAAGAGATTACATGCAGCAGTACGGAAAGCAGCTAAAGAAAAGTCTTACACATTTGTATGGGTTAAATTTGGCCAAATTTATGTACGAAAAAATGAGCAATCTCCTGCCATTTTGGTCCGAGACTTGGACGGTTTAAGTAAATTAGTTTAATCCTTTCTCCCTTTTAGGTAGTTAGGTTATTATATCCTTTTTGTTTTCTTCTATATTTTTTTTTTTTTTTTTGGTACCAAAAAATTTTTCTTCTTAGTCACAAAATTAATACCTATAATATTTCGTAGGATTATTTATCTTATTCTTACCTCTAAACTTATTTTTACGGATTTGTGAATTTTATATTGTTATTGTAAATGTTGATATACTACCAAAATGTCAATCGCATGCGATCAAAAACAACCGAGCTTTACTTGAACGTATTAAATAACGACTATGACCTTATTTGTTTGAATGAAACAAACCTGAACCTTAGTGTATATGATGCTGAACTATTTGATGAACGCTATACTGTATTCCGAAGGGATCGTTCAGATTGTCCTGGTAGTAAAAAGCTTGAAGGAGGCGGTATTGTACTGGCTGTCAAGAAGCACATTAAGGTTTTGCGCAGGTATAATTGGGACAGTTCTTTTGAAGACCTCTGGCTCACTATTTTCCCACAGTCAGGCAAGCAACCACCTTTGAATATTTGTCTGTGTTATCTACCCCCAGATATGAGTCTAAGTAATGTCACACAATTTTTCGAACATTGTCAGAATGTGATTCTTAATAACGATATGAATGATTCTTTTTTGTTATTGGGTGATTTTAACGTTCCAACTGTGTCCTGGCAGAAAAAGGATTCTTGTAGTTACTTGGAACCTTGTGAAGTTAACCACGCCCGTGGACCTATACTTTTAGAAACCATGGCTCTCTGTAACTTACTACAGTATAATGATATTTTTAATTCTAATGGTAGATTGCTTGATCTTGTTTTATATAATCACAATAACTTAACAGTAAATAGTGCTGACTCACTACTCAAGTTGGAAGGTCACCATCCGTCTATGACTGTTGAGATAAGTGTATCTCAGCCGCTTGCATCAGTTAAATTTAATAATAATTGTCAAAGGCTTAACTATTGGAAGTGTCAGTATAATAGAGTCAGGGATTGTTTGTCGAAAATTGACTGGCTTGATCTGCTTTCTGATTTAGATATCGATGCTGCGCTTGCACTTTTTTATTCGAAATTGAATGAAATTATTCATCTTTACACACCTACACAAAGAAGTAAGTCTTCTAACTATCCTGATTGGTATAGTAGAGCTTTAATTAATTGTCTGAGAGATAAATTTAAATATCACAAAAAGTTTAAAAAGTATGGTAATCCCAGAGATTACGACACATTTGACCTTCTTCGTCAAAGAAGTAAAAGAATGATAATTGAATGCCATAAGCAATTTATCGAATCCACTGAAAATGACCTGAAAGATAATGTTAAAGTTTTTTGGCGCTACGTTAATAGTAAGAAGGCAAATAATTCCATTCCGCAAAATATGTCGCATATGTCTGATTCGGCCTCTGATACTCAAAGTGTGTGTGAATTATTTGCTAAATATTTTAAATCTGTATACGAATTGCCCTCTGATTGCTCAACTGAAGCCGAGCAGGTATCTAATCAAGCAATTTTAAACTATATTCGTATTACAAGACAGGATATTATTGATGCAATAAAAAAGCTTGACCCTAATAAAGGTGCTGGCCCTGACGCAATCCCGGCTAGATTTATTAAAAGTTGTGCTTCCGAATTGAGTGTTCCTTTAGAAATTATATTTAACAAATCGCTACAATCTGGCCGTTTTCCAGATTATTGGAAAAATAGTTTTATTATTCCTATTCTTAAATCTGGCGATAAGACGAATTGTGTTAATTATCGCCCAATAAGCATTATTTCATGTATGGCCAAACTTTTTGAATCACTTGTCTATCCTTTCCTATTCAGTCACTTTAAACAATCTATCTCACAACTTCAACACGGATTTGTGTCGTGTCGTTCTACAGTTAGTAACTTATTAGTCTATAAGTCCTACATTTGCGATGCTTTCGACAAACGTCTACAGGTAGACTCTATATACACCGACTTCTCAAAAGCATTTGATAAAGTTAATCATTCACTTCTTATACAAAAATTATCTCGTTATGGAATTCATGGATCTTTATTGCGGTGGATTGCCTCTTACATTTCTAATAGGAGTCAGATAGTTGCTATCAAGGGTTTTATGTCTGATCCTATATATGTTACCTCTGGCGTGCCTCAAGGCTCGATTTTAGGGCCCTTATTGTTCGTAGTCTTCATAAATGATTTGACAGATAACATAAATGGCAACTGTCTACTGTATGCCGATGATTTAAAGATTTTTCATGCAGTATCTAATGCAAATGATTGTATTGATTTACAAAATGATATTAACGCTGTTCAGAAATGGTGTAAATCAAACGCTATGTTTTTAAATATTAATAAATGTTTTGTTATATCATTTTGTACTAAAAAACCAAATTTTTTGTATGATTATAATATCGACGGTCAGATTTTAGAGCGGAAAGAAGAGGCCAAGGATTTGGGTGTCACATTTGATTATCAGCTATCTTTTCGTTCTCATTTCAATCAGATCATTACCAAGTGTAATCAACTTAATGGGTTTCTTCTCCGTATATCAAAGCAATTTAAGAACCATACTACTCTAAAGTACTTATACACAACCATAGTTCGCCCAATAATAGAATATGGATCAGTGATATGGTCTCCTTATTATAAAGTCCACCAAGACAACATTGAGCGGGTTCAAGGTCGCTGTTTAACTGCTATTTGTCGCAGATATGGGTTAAATCGAACATTAGAAAATTATGATGCAAAGTTAAATTATTTTAGAATATCCTCTTTGGTCTCAAGGCGACATAGAAACGAACTCCTCTGTCTATATAAGATAATACATTCTTTGATTGACTGTCCTGAACTGCTGATGAAAATCAATTTTAATATACATTATCGAATACGTAATCCTCCCACTTTTACTGTTTTGTGTGCCAAAAATAACGTCTCCTTCAACAATCCCTTGTGTGTCATGTGTAGATCATATAATAATTCAAAGCTCGATGGTTTTGACATTTTTGGACTTAGTTACAATCAATTCCGTACTTTTGTTCAAAAATTATTTCCATAGTGTTCTTTTCTTTTTTTAGTGGTATTAATTCCTACAAGAATTCATGTTCATGATTTTCGTGTTTTTCCTTATTTTCTATTTACTTTTCAGAGCTACACTTTTAGTACTGTTAATGGCTTGCTTAAATGGATCATGTTGTGTACACAATATTTTGGACGTTTACTGGATCTGTATTGCATACAACTTACTTATTTAGATGTACCTTTGTAAACTGTCTGTTTTGTGTTCTTAATAAAATAAAATAAAAATCTAAACTCCTGCGAACAATAGTAGATGCACCATGGTACATTACTAATGGACAGCTCCATCGGGACCTAAATATCCCAACAGTCTCAGAGGAAATTAAGAATAGAATGCCTAAGTATAAGGACCGATTATTGAACCATGCCAACGAGCTTGCAGTTGGTCTTATGAGACCGAGAATAGTATTTTCAAGATTGAAAAGAAAATCACCCCTGGATTTGTGTACTTAATGCGAAGACCTCGATAACTATTACAAGCAGAGTAAAACTTCTGAATTGAAATCAGGGCCTTGTCAATGGACTCGGACCCGTAGAGCTAGTGAGGAGAGACCTTAAAACTATTGTTTAATGTCGTAAATGGGACAGATTGCAATAAAAGAGAAGATAAAAAAAAAAAAAAAAGAAAAAAATGTTCTTATTAATTTATACCTTGACTGTGACAACAAATCTGAAGGAAAATGATCTGAGTCAAAAACCTCTGACCAATGTTGTCCACACTAATAAAAAAAATTTAGTGATTTTATTTTGATAATTAAATTTTTTTGCATTACGAATAAGGCCAATTACATTTATCTAATATATCTGTGAACAAAAATATTTTCCTTCGAGATAATTTATGACGATCTTACCATAACGGTTCATCTATTTCCATGAAATTATACGAATCTATGAAAATAAAAATGACACGGCTCACTGTATTGAAATATCAAATTGATCGTTACCTTGCAACACTCAATTATAAGCCTTGCGTGCAAAAGATAAGGTTGGAAGTTAGTTACAATTAAAGTCTTCGTGTACTGAGAATGGAAATGATATCTTTTTGAATTTTCCTCGATTTATAAAATCAATTAGACGACGTCGTCGCCATTATGTCTTTTTTTTATCGTCTGTTATCCGGAGCTAATCAAACCAATATGTTGTTACAGACTTACAGAGTACTTCTGCTACTGTAAAATTAGGTATACTTATTTTATATAATACATTTAGTTTATAATTCCCAAATAAACAAAATAGGTAATCTACATCTAGAAGTAGTATTCTTCCGTGTACAGGCACGAAATATTATGTGCCTGTACACGGAAGAATATCAACGTACCAGTTAATTTCAATCAGTTTTTCCTAACGACAAAATGAGTTGATAACCTTAAATTCAGTCTGTGTGCAATAAGTATAATGTTTTGCAGTGAAAGCCTTATTTAAACGTATATTATAAGTAAACGTAAAATAACTTTTATACTGTTATAGTTTACAAAATCGATATCCTAGTAAGAAAAGGGATTCAAAACAATATCTAGTCTATTATTTTCATAGAATAACTAATTTAAATCGGCACGAGTGGGTTAGAAATTTATATTCAAAAATATTTAACTCCAGCATTTACTAACGGATTGTTATCAAAGCATTTCTGATGGAAAATAACTTAGTCAATAATAGGGATTCAATTAACTTTGTTTCAACAAAATTATTCATCGCTGAGATTTTATAAAACTCCGCGTTACGCTCGAGCAGTCAAAAACAATACTTATTCAAATGAAACAGAAAGCAATTAACGAAGGAGATACCCCTCAGATGCGAGAGAAGATTATTGAAAAAATAATTAATAAATATTTATGACAGGCACCTGAGGAACGACACTAGAGATCCGCCTCTATCCAGTTCGAGTACGCATCTGGAGAGTACGGGAAAGCGGTTTATTACAAATGCAAAATTTTCCATTCATATTCAAAATTTTATATCCCGATGTGGCCGGGAGAGAGCTAATTTATTCCAAGGGAGCGGCCAAGGAGACAGCAACCGCGTCTTGGGGTGGATTAGGGAAGGGTTGAGCGCTGCGAAATTGACAGGTGCCTGTCAAAAATTACAATTAATAATTGAGACAATTGGTGCTGCGGTGGCGCCGCCGCGGTGCGCGGTGACAGTGTGGCGTGTTGCTTGATTCTGCGTGACGTCTTGTTGAAGTCATGATCAAACCATAAAAACAAATCGGTTTTGACGTTTAGGACCCATTCTATGCCAGTTGAACCTTTGTTAATATTCTTTATCTATTTTCTTTATATCTTTGTTCATATGTTTGAAATTAGTTTCGTATTCTATTTCTCCAATATTTTAATTATAAGCACGATTTTAGCCATATCGGTTAACGAAAGAAGGAGAAGATCCCTCCATGGGATAAGTCCGCTGTTTATCATTATTGTTTCTTTTAAGTACCCTTAAGCTATTAGAAACAAACAAAAGAATAGTTTTTAAATTTATTCACTACAAATGTAGCTACATAACTTTTTTTACAATCTATATTGTTGTAAAAAAAGTAGTATATCTACAAACAATTTTTTCTCTTTAATAATAGGATTAAATCTTCGAGCAACAAGGACGTTCGTGCGCGGAAGGAGTTCGTGTTGATCTATGGATTAAATAATCATTTATTCCTTAGATCTTTGTAATTATAGTAACTTTGAAAATTTCGATTTGATTTTAATTTACACTTGTCTCCTTCTTTCATAATAAATACTGACAAATTCTTATAGAATGCATTATTTTTTAAACCTGGCAATCTTGTTAATCGACGCCCATCAACAAAACACGGACATCACTAGTGCCGTGACAATAAACATCGGTACATCGATCACCGGTTTACAGCGGACAGTAATGGCGTAATCCGCCACTAAGAGAGTTTACTGCGCAGTAACGACTGAACCACTCGGCAGATCCCCTCGAATTACTCCATGTTGGGTTTTAATTAGTCGATATTTTACATAAATACAAAAGCAAATAATTTTAAGAATCTTAAAGTAATATTTTGAATATGTATGGTCTTTGATCTTGCTCTTTCACAAAAAATTGCGGATTTTGCTAATACTTGTATTGTTTCAAAATTTTCACATAAGCCCCAGGCTTGATTTATCATTCAAATGTATCTTAAAGCATTAGTCTAACTAATATAGTACTCAAGTACTTACTATAGTACTTAGTACTTTAAGATGTACTCTAAGTTCAAGGCGTTAAGTACAATAAAGAAACTTTTACACGATGCAATAATGTATCTATTATTAATGTAAGTACCTAATTATTGCAAAAATCAGAAGTCCCGATAAACGGAGTTAATAAAAATTGAACAGCGACATGGAAAAATGCATAAAACGCATACTCTTAAATACAGTAGGGCTATTCAGATTGTTAGTCATGAGTCAATATCATGAATCATGTTTCACGTCACTAGAGTGTATGAGTGCAGTGAGTGCGCGTTAACAAATGACTCCACTTCGTCAAAAGGTCAATATAGGCAATGAATGGCCGCACTAGTGTTGGGCTGTGGAGTGTAAATGATCGATGGTATTTAGGTTGAATGAATGAATTTTAAAGATACATACTATATCTTCTAAGCTAAAATGAGCAAAACAACAACAAGAATACTTTATTAGCACACAAGAAATTATTACATTTATAGATTTACATAAAGTAACTTAAAACTAAAAAAAGACAGGAAGATGCGCAAAAGGCGGCCTTATCGCAGAAAGCAATTTCTTAACACACTTTAAATACACACACACATTGGTATAAAACTAACAAATAAACTAAATCATGGTCAGCAATCAACCTACATGTTTAAGTGATGCATGCAAATCACTACAAAATGTTATTATTTTATGTGGCTTGAATTTAACCGCCAATCTTAATATATGTAAGTTAGTGATTCAAACAAAAGAACCATTAAAATATAAAAAATCAAAAATATTCTAAATCTATGATCAAAAGCCATGTCGTATTAGTCAGAGATAGGTGCAACTCGAGTAGGAATAAGAACAATAAATCAGTCATCGATATCGAGCCATCCCCGCCGATATCTCGTTATTGATGGCCAGTATTTTTCACAGCGACCGCCACCGGCCGCAGGCGCCGGCTATCTCCAACACATTTCGCTGACCATTGTTTCGAATACGTTCCAATTTCAAATCGGATTCCGATCAATCAGATAGTGCGGTACTGCGGGCAAAAGCAACAGATAAATCAATGAGCTATGGCCTCTTTTGCTACGTGTCATTTTTGTATTTTCAACCGACTTCCCAAAAAAGGAGGAGGTTATATGTTTCGATGTATGTATGTTTTTTTTTATGTATGTTCGCCGATTTCTCCGCCTATAGTGGACTGATTTCCGAAATTATTGTTTTATTCGTAATAGTTTATTCCCAAGTTGGTCCCATTTTAACCACGTCAGAATCTGTTCGGTAATTTTAAAGATACCTAACAAAATATAAAAATCCAAACATTGGTTTATAGAGCAAAAGCCCCCGACAGCATGCCCTTCCTTATTTTGTGAAAACTCAAGATATTTTATGCATGTCCCCCAACACAGAAATGGCGATTAGCGACTAAAAAAGTTGGGTCATGCATGATTGTTTAGGCAGATAATTTGTAGCAATCATATTTAAAGTGGTAGCTTAATTTCTTAAAGTAAGAGTTCTTTTAAGATTTCATTCCGAATAATATGAGAAATTATGCCATCCATTGCCAAGTCATTGGTGCAGATTCAAACCCCTGCCAGACATTGTAACTTTACTAAATTATAGTCATGTTTGTTTTATTATAATAGCTGAATTTAATAATACTTTGAGAGGTCCCCAAAGGTGCTTTCGACCTATAAAATTCACTTTTGTTATCCATATTACCTACATAAGCAACTAAGATTCAAACTTCATGTGTAGTCACTAATCTTTTTTACACGTATATCCCACACAGAGAAACATTCAGCATTTTTGAAATAAGGCAGGTTGGTCGTCGCGGGCTCTTGGTCTATTTATGTGCCAAAAATTCCGTGGAATTCTGACAAGTTCTGATATTTCAAATCAAACTGACATAAAACGTTTCGATTTCTTAAAATTTGGCCAGTGAAAAATAAGTTTAAGTTTTCATGACAACAAAATTGCGCCAAGTGCACTAAAAATAATAAAATAATTTTTTTTTCCCAAAAAATGAACCGACTTCCATTGTAAAACTTAAAATTATGAAATAACTTAATAGGCAGATTAATCAAAAAGAAAAATGTATTGGCATGCTACCTACTGAATGAGGTGAAGTCGGTGCCAAATTAAAAATTAAATCATCTAAATTAACATTAGAATCATGTATACTTAATTAAAATGCCTAATATCCTTGCTTCTTGCACTTGGCACCGACTTCACCTCATTCAGTAGGTAGCATGCCAATACATTTTTCTTTTTGATTAATCTGCCTATTAAGTTATTTCATAATTTTAAGTTTTACAATGGAAGTCGGTTCATTTTTTGGGAAAAAAAAATTATCGTTTCTACGTTTCAAGAGTACTTGCATATTTTTGTTACAGCTGTTGGTTTTGTTACAAATTTTTCAGGACGTTAGTAATCTATTTCTAAACGTCATGTTATCTTCCCTCATTTTAGCACCATTTTGCAGAACAAGTACACTGTGAAAGTACAGACTTAATTTTATATACTTCAAGAGCGGGAGAAAGCCTAACATCGCTTCATTTTCATAATCTTAACGATCCAAATTTTCACTTGTGCAATTTCATGGTGGAATTTCCATCGCGTCTGCGTCATAAATATTTTGTCCGATAAACCGTTGGTTCGACAGCCGCGAGGCGTAAGAAAATGTTAATTAACGAATCCATTGTTTCCCGCCCGGCGGCTCCAAGATGGTGCCGCTTCCGTTTCCGGACCTCCTTCTTTATGTGCGTTTCCCGTTCATTTTTCCGTCAGCCGGGTAAAATGGCGGAATTGTGGTGGATGCGGTGCGCGGTAGAGTATAATGATTTTAATTTCCTCTAATCAAGCCTTGGGCGCGGCTTAAGAATTCTAATCATGCACGTCTGAACGGCACGCCGCCGCACCGCGCCGCACCGGGTGACAGAAACATCAGCACTTATTCTGATTGCGTCGAGTGTGGCTCTGAATAATTAATACTCCTCTATTTTGCGTTATGCTCCCGCAAAATAAAAGCCGACGCGCGTTAATTCGTGAATTGTGTGGTGTTTTCGAAATAGAACATTTTGGTTGGAAACACATTTTTCCAGCGTAAACGTTATGAAAGCTTTTCATCTGTTGTTTCAGGAATTGAACAAATAAATCTCTGTGTGCCTGCAATTTTATGTTGTCCTCTTGCATGGTTTTAGTTATCCTGATACGGGACAATTTGCATGATTTGCGTAAGTACCTTGTGAGAAATATTGAAAATCGATATTTGCCGAAAAATCCAAACCGGAAAATATTTTCGATCTTTGAACATGGAATTTCCATATTCGTCCGGTTCAAAATACATAAATAAATAATTTGCCTAATTTTTTTTTATTCTCTCACAAAAGCTAAAAAATTACGTTACTTAAAAACATTTTTTTTTATTTATCTGAACGAAATATACAAAATTCTACAGTACATGATACATGAAAAACAAACTTGATAAAAAATGAATTAGTAAATAAATTTGGTAGTTAGTTTAATGCCGGGGGCGGCTACCCCTTCCTCCAATTCGCACTAACGACCACATTTCGACGTTTTAAATCACGGCGACGCGCCATTTGCAATTATTTTTTATTATTAATGCAATTAACGTAGGCCGTTGATCAGTCTTATTGCCCGAGAAATGCTGACGGCTTTTTGGGTTTTATTATAATAATTTTTGTTTTATTTTAAACAAATTTAATAAGAGCTTAGGTTCTCTTAGAAATGCCCTTAGGTTATTTTAGAAAGATCTTGCAATCTATTCAGATAATGATAAATCTGAAAAGTTTATTTCAATGCTTTCATCTCAGCAACTATATGAGCCTGAAATTATATTATTATCTTTGCAAATAATGCTAATGCAAAATAATGATGCATGTGTCTGAAAAAGTATTGACTATCTGGCTCTCCTGGTTCTTAAGCATAGTCCCATACCTCGCTAGTACAAAATAAACACACTTAAACAAGAAATGAAACACAAAGCTAAAAGGGATATAGATTTCCGTTGTCAGAAACACCTGCTATTTCCTTACGTTTTCTTGCGGCCGCACACCGCACAGTTGAGGGAATCCTCAGTGTACTTAGCATTCTAATCACTCCGAGCAGCCACAGTACAACCCTTTGGAATTAAGTGAGAAAATAACAGGAAGCTACGCGCAAGAATTATGGCGCGCGCGACTTCTTACATTCTAATTATTACGCGTTATTGCCAAACAAGGAGAGGTTAGACAAGCTTTCTATACGTATTTTGTTTACGGTCATGTTTGTTTATACCTGAAGAAGTTGATGTTAGACTTTCTTGACCATTTCTAGAAAATGCATATCAAAAAACGTAAGTCTAAGCAATGGTTTTAACTCAATATCCAACTCAAGTATAACTTAAAATCTCAAGTCCTAAAAAAAATTTACCCTAAAAATCAATTTTAGTCAAAACACGCCTCACTCATAACCCCGCGTAATAAAATGGTAAAAACCGATTACGGATCAATGAAGCGTTCCCTTCCGCGCAAATAAAGCCGCGTACACACTTCAAATATGCTTTTCTTAATCGTTCACATAAAACAAAGATCAGTTGCAAGCGGCCTCCCCCGTGCGTAAAAAATGCTCCCGCCGCTGCTCATACCGACAGCAAAAATATCGAGGATGCAGAAATTATGTAATCAATATATGTATATATAATTCTTACGTTACTGACTGAGTGACTGACAAATAACGCCAGCCAGCCACAGCCAAAACTACTGGGCGTAGAAAGCTAAAATTTGGCATGTAAGTTCCTTAGGGAGTGTTGGGGAGCACTAAGAGAAAATTTCCGGAAATTCCCACCAGAACAAAAATCATAATAATCAATCAATCAGATAAGCAAGAATATAAACTTGCGAGTTTGCGAAGACGGATAAAACTAGATGCACAGATAGAACGCATGAACATTCAAAAGAAAATCTTGAAGGGCACAACTCACTGAAAACTTTTCAAAAACTGCAAAAATATTTTAAGTTGTAGAGAAGTAATAGACCTAAAATATACTTATGATGAGATGATAAGGCCTTAGTGGCAACCTAAATAGACGTAATAAAATAGAAACTCTATTAAATAATTATATTTTAATTTATAGTCTACATACATCTACATAGAATTAGATTTTTAATATATAGAATTTATTTATAGGTAGTATTAGTATATTAGTATTTAATTTATTAATTTTTAAGATATATTTAATTAGTACAGTGTGACGTATAATTGTATTTATAACATTTCAAAAATAAATAGTCTACATACATATATAGTTTACTTTCATTTACTTTTATACCCAAGCCATTACTTTGACGGTACACTATATACCCCACTTTACACAAAGTAAGTCTATTGCATATTGTAAGATCTGAAGTCCTTTATCTATACTCTTACTATTTTGTACTTTCGTCTATCAGCGGGATTTTTACCGCAAATTGTTTTACGGAGCCCTCGAATCGATACTCGGATTGGAATCAGTCGGAAGTTATTATTATTAGTATCGCATTGAAAAACAACCGGATCAGAGTCGTTCCGCACACTCCTTGGTTTGCGTAATTCCCTTTACAATTTCTTTCGCAATGTTCTGTCGGAAAAGTTATTTTGATTTTTGATTTCATAATCTTTAATTTTTTTTTAGAACATAGGGCGGCAAACGAACAAGCGGGTCACCTGATGGTAAGCGTTCACTTCTGCTGATGGACTACTGCAATTCCATTATTAAATGACTTTCAGAAAGCTAAAAATATATACAAGATATATAAAACCTTTACCTTTTAAATACAGTATTGTTAATATAACAGTGCTGTATCAATATACACAAACACACTACCTATGCATATAGTAAATAAATAATGTAATTTAAATTTTTATAAGTTTTGTTGTAATTGTAAGTATAACATATAGGTAGTACGTATTTTAAGCTCAACTGTTTTTTGTCAACTATACTTTGGAATAATGTTATTTTGGCTTTGTATATTTTGTGTAATTACTTTGTTTACATTTAGTTGTCATGCTGTGTATGCACGTTTTTGGGTTTCAGTCTAGCTCATAATGTTAACTTATTTTCTACTGAACATTGTAAAGATTACCTGTTGTGTATACCATAATATAAATAGTCGCATGCCTATAGGTACTGGATCTACATTCAAAATCCTTATGTTCGTATGGATTTGACAAGTTAAGACTACTTGTCTACACGTATTTGTAAACAGGCAAGCTTTTGCCCATATTATCACGGATTTGTACACGATCTACAGAAAAACACTAATCACTTTAATAATCAAAACAATTTCACACATTAATTACACTATATCCATTACGAGGGCTGTCAAAAATGATTAATGCTAATGTCGTGCAAGATTTTTAACTAAGTTAAGATTAAAATAGCTTAGAGTAAGTCTCAAGGCCCCGGGCGGATCCGTCATCTCTCCCTTGCAAATTATAATGACACATCCGCAGGGAGATTTTAAGCCAATTCAACTTTCAGGATTGCCGATACGAAGGGCGAAAAAATTTAAGGTAAATTGTGGGTTTTGGACAAATGTGACGTGTCACAATCGAAGTAATTTGTTTTGTGACGTTCAATTTCATAATTTTTGAGATTCTGCTGTTTTTGTCACTAAATTGTGTTTAAAACTTGTACAACTATGTTTTTATGTTTTTATTTATTAAGGTACACCAACAGTGTTTACATGCTACATACACGAAACAATAATCACTTATTACTAAGTTCTAATGTAAACACCAATGACAGGTATACACGACATTGACTACTAATATCAAAATAGCTAGACAAATCAATACAATAGTGCACTAGCTGTGATTATCGATAAGCTTCCGCATTTTATCTTTAAAGACATTCAATTTATCGCAGAATATATCTAAATCATCTATATCGCGGTTAAGAAGATTATATGTGTTGCACATACGGTTAATAGGTGCATGGCAGCCTAAATTTGTACGGTATGGCGGTCCACTCAGTACTCTTGTGATAGGATGACGCGGTACTCTATATGGGACTTTAATGTTGAGGGACGATAACAATTCACTCGAGTCTACAAGGTTATTTAGTATTTTATATAAAAATATCATATCGTGGATTTTTCTTTGATCGAACAAGGACATCATACCGAAGTGTTTTAGTCGTTTAACTACAATATTTCATTCAGGATTTTTCTCTGAAGTGATACAGATTAAAACGAAACAAAACTTGGATATTTGTATGCCAGTAGGATTCATGATAGACTTATTAGTCATTTATTTGAACATAGAATTCTATAGTAACCGTCAATAAAAGCGTTCGCATGATCGTTCAAAAATTGGAAATAAACGTACCAATATGATCATTACAATTTTTGGTAATTTTTAACCACTCATACATTCTGGCTGGCGTATCCAATGTCAGTTCAATAACTCTTGCAACATAGAGTTCTCAAGTCAAAACTTTGAAAGGGCTTCTTTTTGGGCAATAGCTGAGTGAGAAATTGAGGTAAGGAAATGGAGAAGTTCTTATTTTATTCCATTGGCTTTAATTTAACCCGGATCTAATAGAAAGATTCAAATAAATTGAATTACTGTTACGTTAGAAACAAAGGAAATTCCTCCATCAAGCAAGAAATCTAAAGCTTAATTGAACGTCGACATTGAGAGATTTCAATTCAATTACTAAACCATATTTAACGAAATCCAATCCCCTTTCCCTCGAGGAATAATATTATTTATTCACAAAAAATAATACAAAACGCGGTTATGCCGAACGCTCTGTTGGTTCAGCGGAGATCATTCGATGTAAAAGTTGCGCAGAGGACGGAGGCAGGAAGAAAACTTGGATAAGCGAAACCCTCTAAAAATGATTGATGCCATAGAGCGCGCGGGGGCGATCACCGTCTCGCCCGCCATTTTAAAACGAATAAACGTCGATTCCGAAATTCGAAAATGAAGATCATTAGCACCATATCGATACCGCTCTCCCGTGGATTCATTACAACGATGAATTTTCGCATTTTTCCCCGCTTATTTTTATTGGCCGCCCGTCAATCACGATTAGATTTTCCGCAAACAATCGATGCTCGGAACAAAAGCGCATTGCTCTTGCATCGAGTAGAGGCAATTTCCTAACGTATTGGAGGTATCGAACAATTGTTTGAAGACGTGTTATTACATGAGCGTTTAGCCTGGGAGGTAACGAGCGCCGACGTTTGTTTCTGCTTTGTCGGAGTACAACAATTAGTAGACAAAGCGGCCGGCAGCGAGCGGCCGTCTGATTCTCGCCAACAATGCGCCCGCGACAATGCACGCTCGATATCTTTATGCTCCTTGCCGCTGAAGGCCGATGCACTCGCTGCTGAATCAGCCTTCTTGGTACGTTTAAGGTAAGTATCTAATGCACAGAGTACTCTGGAAACAGATACTTCAAAATACCTCAAAATAGTTTTGATTCTATTAATAAACTTTTGTAGAGAGATCCATCGACATTTTATTATAAGTTTACAAGTAATTCGGTTGTGATATCTGTCTACATCGCGGACACAAACTATAGAATATTGGTATCATAACGCAAAGTTTAGTAGTTTAGATTTGGATATTTAATTTAATTTCACTGTATCTGTTTTCTTCACAATGTTGCTGTTTACAACATTTTAATAAAATAAAAAACAGAACCACATACAAAAATCAAATCTAGATCTAAATCCCACATACTCTGTGCAGTTCCCCGAGACGAAGCGTCCCGTCAGGGCTGTCTCTTTGTGCCGCTTCCTTCTTCAGGGCTGCCTCTTTGTGCCTCTTCGCCAGGGCTGTCGGCCGCGACACCCGCTGAATGCACTTGATGCCCACACGCCAAGATAACAGAATGCAATGAACACTGTAATGTGCCCGTCTTTGTCCGCTTAGCGTTTCGGCGGTATTCATGCTTTTGAATGTTAACTCGATTGTTTTCGTATGCTATCTCATTTTCCGGGTGCCAATGGTCATAACTTAACTTTTTGCAAGTTTTAATTGTAGTATGTCTTTCCTTAGCTTGCATTTAATTGATACTCAAACTTTTAATCAGATCATCTTTTTTGGCAATACATTAATGGAATTTACGTTGTACTGTCCATGTATCGTAATAAATTTTAAAACTACTAAATATGTAGAAAGAAAGAAATAAATTCGTTACTATTTCTAGAAAAAAGCAATCAGTACCTAAAAAATAAGCCTTATAAATGTGTATCTGGTAAGATCTAAAAACTCATTTGAAAATAAAAAAACATTAAAATCTTTGAACGAATCGCAACAAATCTGAGCTACAAATTTACATCATAAGTCTACAAATGACAAATGACGTGTAATAGTGATGTGCCACAATGAACCTCCGTGTCGATGGCGTGTCGACACCTGACGCGTGTAATCGCATATCGCTAATTGTCTGTGGATGCCGCAGGTAAACACTACAGTGCGACAAGGATCTTTTTGCACGTGAGTGAGGGCGCCACCTACGTTTTAAATAAGAAATTTCAATAGTTTAGACATTAGTTCCGTTTTCTACCACGAGCACAAAGATCCTTGTCGCACTGTACACGCCGCCATTTACACACTGCCACACATTGTGTTGAGTTACGAATGTGATTGCGGTTCACTCTAATTAATTAAGAGCGGATTTAACCGGTTAGCGCTGGAAATTGCAAATCGTATGGAAATTAGGTGGTAGTTGATCTTTGATTTAGAGCAGCTCACTAGTTACTTTGATTTATTAAATTGTTATTTTTGTTTACACGAAATTTTAAAAGTATTATCATATTTTCTTTATTTTTCATTCGCACCAGATTTGCCTTTGGTAAATGGTAAATATTTTCACTATCTATCACAACAGTTGTTTTAATCCACTCTATTACACAATTGAGTATTATGAAAATACTTGGACGGGGTTTTCGAAAAATATTTTGAATAAACCTGTGTTGGAACACAAAATATGGTTGTTATATTGGGATGTTAACATTAACATAGCCAATTTCAAAACCTTAGCTCTATATGAGCTAAGGTTTGCTTAAGGTTTGGTTTTTTAAAACTGCCTATTGCAACTATTATAATTTAAACTTAAGACCTTAGAAGTAGAATTTTGCATTAGCGATAACGAACCTCCGTGGTTTTAGTGTAATGCATAATATGTGTATTTTGTATGTAAAATTTAAATGATAATAAATAATAAAATAATAATAATACGAATGTGATTGCGGTAAATAAAAAGGTACAAAAAGGCCTCTTCATGTTGGCTTTGGCCCCATGAACACCTCAAAGGACAGGGTCCCAATGGACCCGTGGCTCTGAAAAGCATACCAACATAATAATAATAATCAATATCACTACAGTTTATTTCATTTTAACACTCCGAACTATCATAGAGTATTAATAGCTCTATGTATTTCTCCCTACACGTGCGATTACACTAAACGTCGATCGTGTAAACGGGAATTACTGGAGTGATTAAATTCCTCCCGATATTTATTATGCGAGGTACCGTCTGATGACAATTTCACTTACGCCTGCATGACGTATGATTAAGATAATTTACATTTCGAATCTGGCTTTTAGAGGGGTGGTAGTTGCTCTATATAATTTCAGCCACAGTTTAATTTAATTCAGCTCGAGTAATAGACAGCTATTTTATTTACATAATAAATTTGTGAGCTCACAGGTTGTCGAATTAACGTAACAAGGCCTGTTTGTCTGTGTGTCTTGATTAGGTAGAAACTTGACAACAATAGGGGACCGGCCAACTTTTCTTTATATGCTTCTTTGAAATATCTCACACTAATATAATCATCCGTAAAAGAATCACATCCATAACCAAGGTATTTGCCAAGATATAGCAAAAAACAATTCACATTTTTAAGCGATGTTTGGACGATGCCAAAACGCCTCTAACTAAATGTACATTCATATGACGTCACGCGTAGAAAATGGACTTTCCCTAAAAGTTTGAACTCGAATAAATTAGCTCTGGAGAATAAACTCGTGCTGAAAAGTCGCAAAATGTGTTTAATTATATATTCTATCACAAAATTACATATTTTTTACAATTCTCATACCTTGTTCTGTCCCCTATTGTCAGATAATCCCTGAATCTATATAAAACAGATAAATTCCCTGTACATGAAATAAAAAGGGTAGCGTATCATTATAGGGCCAAAAGTTAGCGATTTGATTGAGAATTGTGCTGGTCTAGCTGGTTATTCGAGTAGACTAGTGTTAGTACGAACAGAAATCTTATACAAACGTCAAGCAGAATGAATTAACTTTATGAAGATATAACAATAATGCAATATGTTAAATATACGACTCTCTCTGGATTTTTACAGCCGTTTGGGGTATTTTTATGTGGCGCAAAGGGGAGATGTTTAACAGAATGAAAACACAAGAGGAGCTGTATGAAAATCGGAGTTATGTTTTATAGTGGACGTGCGTTGAATAAGGCGCTTACGACCGGGTGCGGCTCTGTTGCGACGAATTTCAGATTTCTATTGTGAGTATTTTTCAAGACTTTCCGTTTTTAAATTGTTTGACGCTTTTGTTACTGAAAATCGTACGTATGTTATATTCAATTTGATAAACTAATTTTAAACAATGAATTTGAATCCAAGGTCTTCGCTTTTTATCCAAGGTATCATCTATGTCAGTATAAAAATAGAAATTAGACAGAGAAAAAATATAACTAGCGGTGTGCCGCCGAGAAATTTCCTGTTCCCGAAAATTTCTTCCCTTGGAAATTTCCGAAAATTCTCAGAAATTTCTTGGGTTTTTAGGAAAATTTTCCGTTCTTGAGAATATTTCCGAGAAATTTCCAAGAAACTTTCCGCTGTTTCTTTGAATATTTCGGGAACGGCACATCACTAAATATAACATACCATGATTTTCTGTTACATTTTTAGTTTCCTAATTAATAATATTTAATTTGGTTCTAAACTATTTTTGAAATTTAAACATTGCCCAGTTTATTAATTACACGGATAAAAAAATGTATACGTCTATGGAAAACATATGTTTCTTAATTACACGTATGAACGTGTAATTAAAAAAACATATGTTTTTTTCATAAGAACGTGATAAACATGTAAAGAAAATCGCCTTTTTCTGTTTTAATTAGATTAAGGCCCGACGTAGACGACGCACTTTTTATTCGATCGAGTCTGCCGTCAACTATGGAAATGGTATTCGCGTCGTGTGCGTTACTAAGTATGATTGCATAGGTTCTATTTTCACAGACTAAAAAGTGCGACGCGGATCGTCTGTCGTCTGCATCACATACATATATAGAACTACGTCTTTATCCCTTACGGGGTAGCCAGATCCAGGAGTTGTGAGACTCGAAGGCCACGTTTTCTGATGGAATGGAGATTCAGATATAGTGACAGGTTGCTAGCCTATTACCTATAAGTAGAGGAATCCCCAGTTTAAAGCCCTTTCCCTCGATTGACTTTTACAATCTGCGCGGGAAGAGAAGCAGCTGGCACATTCGATGTTTTTTCTTCGCTCCCAGACCAGCATGGAAGCAAGGCCTAAAGCTATTATTTCACACAAATACCCAAAAAAATGGTAAAGCGTAAAAATTTGCCATAGCCAGGCGGCACCGCTCGTTGCGTCGCGTCGCGCCGTGCGGCCATTCTTTATTCATGGGGCGATCTTGCTCGCCGAGTGTTTTATATGAGCGACGATCGAGTATCAATTTGTACCGAGCGGCCCGTATTAGCATTTCCGTACAGCCTACATTGTTACCAAGACGAGGGTGCGATAAAGTATGTAACGGATTTTGTAAAGGATTTTTATGTTGATGTCGCTACAAATGTGGTTTTGCATTTTTATTTATTAGAATGCCCTTTAGGATTTCTGACTTCAGAAGATAAAGAGATGTTCATGATCATTCGTCTACGTATTTTTAGAAATAGGTAAAATTTTATACTATAGCGTATTTTTTAAGTACCTACTATAAATGTCAAGGCTCGGATACACACAATTAGATAACCAAATAAAGTAAATCCCTTTCTAAAATCAAGCCTATTTGAAGGTTTACCTTCAAATATAGAGATCACAAATACTACAATTCTTAAGATACGTTTCTTATTTGTAAAAGGAGAAGTGATTCAACCTTAGAGCTCTACGACAATAACGTGGTGCTACGACTCTCGTAGGTCTCGTAGACAGTCTCGTAGCAAGAGTGCTACGAGGTGCTACGTAGATAGACGTAGCGGCTGTCTACAGTATTTGCTCTATATTTATATAATCAAAATAAAAATCATAATTTTCAGTGGTTTTCTACCAGGAGAACGATGTTAAAATATTTGAAATAAATGTTTATAATAATAAACAAAGGTTTATCATAATAAAGATCTTCTGATTTTGATAATGTATGGAACTTTACATTTGATGGGTTGATTTTTATTTTCCACATATCTTTATAGCAAAGATCTTTAAAACTATAATGTAATGCCAAAAATATGTTGCATCTCGAAAACCCCAACCAAAAAAGCTAACCCAGCATAAATTCGCAACTAACATTTAATAATTAAGGAGCGAAATATACAAAACGCAAATCCCACAAAGCCTTCTCAGCTCATTTGAGCGACGAAACTTCGGGCGACGCCGCGCGACACAATACGTTAAGCATGCGCTTATGAGTGTTCATTAAAGATACGATAAAGACGTCGGAGACGGGTAAATTGGCTGCCTCCAGTGAGCCAGTCGCACTATCAAATGGCACGAAATACAAAATTATTCGACAGAAAACAAGCTCAATACAAACAAGCACTGAGTAGTGAACACGAAATTTTGACTAAAATACTCAAACTTATATAAACTTGAATTTAATGAAATTAAAGAAAGGAACACCAGTACGTGGCGTTGCTAGTAAATGTCAAAATGAGAAAAGAAATATTATAAAACTTGTAAGTAGTGACATTATTGTATTTGTTGAACTTGTTGCTTTTTTAAATCGTCAGGCATTGTCCTGAACACTCAAGATATATTTAAAATTGCTCCAATGTCAAACTATCAAATAACGCAAAATACAAAACAAATGTTTGTAACACAAAATATATAAATAAATTGACCTGGGTCTTTTATCTATGTATGTATTTGTTATCAAATATCGTATCTTTGAGTTAAGTATCCCATAACATAAGTCTCGAACTTACTTTAGGACTAGCTCAATCAATGTGTCTGTACTTATATATTTATTTTATAATCACAATAGTTCAGTATTTAGTAAGTAATCGTAAGAATTATCCGTTATACTCGCTAGGCATTTGGTCAGGTACTCAAACTTCTCGTATCTATTATTTTAGTATCATATCAGTTTTATTCATGCATGTTATGAATAGTCTCATAAAGTGAAGTTAAGTTCCTTATTTGTGCTAAGAAATAAGAGGTATCTCTGACAATTATTTTTAACGGTCTCACTCTGACAGCGACATGTAATGTTACGACACTGTTTAATAATATTGCTAAAGTTTAACTTCTGGGATAATTATGTTTTGTATCGCAGTCGCACTATCAAATGTGCCGCGGAGCAGCGACACGTTCACATTTCGTTGATGCTTTTATGTAAGTAATTACTAGTTATGCACGTGACTTTGCCTGCCACGTTGAGATGGTTCTCAATACGACAGTTATGTATGTCCATACTTTACCAATATGTTTAAAACTAGCTTTTTCCCGGGATGAAAGGTACCCTATGACCTTCTGAGTGCTTCTATCTTTGTGTATGCGAAATTTCAGGAAGATTAAGAGAGGAAAGAGGTAACAAACAAATAAACAAAATCACTTTTGCATTTATAATATTAGTTAGAATTAGGATTGACTTCAGCGAGCATTAGCTGATATATTTTTGCCTTTTCGATTAAATACGGCAAATTTAATTATTTGACAATTGTAAGAGTATATTTGGTAGAAAATCCGAGTGACTTTCAACGGCCCCGGCGGGACGGCCCCGGTGACGGGGCCGTTGGAAAAAAAATTTCCAACGGGCCCGGCGGGCCCGGATTTTGCGTTGACGGGGCCGTTGGAAAATAAAATTTACCAACGGCCCCGGCGTGTTTTTAAATGGGACGGACAGCATACAAAATTCAAAGCATACGCTCCGGTAGTGTTTAAAGGGGGGGAAATTGTGTATTATTTTGTAGACCTTAAATATGAAATAAAATTAAAAAAAGAGTTTGTATGTAACAATCAGTTTTTATTGTTGATAAAAAATAAATATCAACTAGGTATCAACAATCATATATATAAGAAAATAAAATACATGATGTTTGTTGTATATCATGACACAGAATACATAATAGTATAAGTATTAGGATAACAATAATATTTATTTTATTTATTTATTTAACCTTTATTGTACAAACACAATGTATGGCACAATAGGTGGACTTAATGCAGAAGCATTATATAACATCTACATAACCTTAATAATACATACAAACTCTTTTTTTAATTTCATTTCATATTTAAAGTCTACAAAATAATACACAATTTCCCCCCCTCTAAACACTACCGGAGCGTATGCTTTAATTTTTTTATGCTATCGGTCCCATTTAAAAAACACACCGGGGCCGTTGGTAATTCTTTTTTTCCAACGGCCCCGTCAACGCAAAATCCGGGACTGCCGGGGCCGTTGGAAATTTTTTTTCCAACGGCCCCGTCACCGGGGCAGGCCCGCCGGGGCCGTTGGAAGTCACTCGAAAATCCTATTATAAAGTATGATAAACTAGCTTTTGCCCGCGGCTTCGCCCGCGTGAATTTCCCACGGGAACAGTGCTTTTTCCCGGGATAAAAAATAGCCTATGTGCTATTCCAGGTCATTATCTACCTCTGTACCAAATTTCATCGAAATCCGTCCAGTAGATTTTGCGTGATTGAGTAACAAACATCCTCACAAACTCACAAATTCACAAACTCACAAACTCACAAATTCACAAACTCACAAACTCACAAATTCACAAACTCACATCCAAACATTCGCATTTATAATATTAGTATGGATTATAAGTTCCTCAACTAGTAGAGCATCCGTATAAAAAAAGAGATTTTTCTTAACATATTAATGACCGAACTGTTAGCCATGAAGTGGTGTGTATGTGTCTCAAGGGAATCTATACCATGAGCTATGGACTTCAGTCGTCATCCGACCACTGTAGCGTGCGATACGTTGTTGTATACTACCTTAGTTAATACAGTTATTAACACATCAGTCAGTCAGTGAGAACATGAATAACTGTTGTTGTTTATGTTCTCACTGACTGACTGATGTTCATGAACTGTCGTTGTTATTATTTGTCCATTTTCATTATTGCTTTTAGTCAATACAATAGTAACAATCTTAACCTACCACTACAACAATCGCGTATCGTAAGGCACCGACACAAATGAGACTGCTCTTACTGAATGTGTTTAATACTCGCTCTTAATTTAAATTCAGTATCAGTAATGAAGCAAGACGATTGCGGTAATGGGACTGAGATGCGAACTACTTGTCTTCGTTAACTCAGTTCACTTGTTCGATAGTGTACTTGGTATCGCAGTAATGACATTGAGGTTGCATTGATTTATACTTAAAGTATTGATATTGTTGAAAATTATGTGGATATGTAGTAAAATCATAGATAATTGACACTAGCTGCCAAAAAAATACATGATTATAGATTATAGAAGAGAAGTTATAGAAAAGAAGAAAAGATAATTTTAATAGATTGTTATTTTTATAAAAAGTAAACTTCACATGAAATTCCGACATTTATTACAAAAGATCATAACGGGAAGCCTGGCAGATGTAAAACATCTGAAAATAGACATCATCATGTCACTCAATGTATATCACGATCATCTGACTCGATGGCGTCATGCCATTTGTCGTCACGGCATTCGATTTTATTGCTAAGCCGCACCAATAAATATTTTACATCAAAAAAATAAATATTAAGAGTAGTGATACCACAGATTATTTTTGGATACAGATATACGGTACACTACTCCTTCAATCAATCCAAGACATACTTTTATTAAGGATTTTTGTGAACTCAATATGCAGTTCTATATTAGGTACTCTTATTAAATATTGAAATTATATATGTTGAAAAAATTCCATGCGAGCAGGACTTGAACCTGCGACCAGGTCTTCATCGACCTTGCTCTTCCAACTCGTGGAATTTTTTCGTCATATCTAATTCCTATATATCCAAGACATACATCTGCATGCAAATGTATGTAACTGAGACAATTTTTAATTACCACCGTCTGCGCGTCTGTCTGAGACGCGTCAGGTGACAACGGGGCGGTTAAGTGTGGCATTTTACGGCTTTTATGCATATTTGATGGCGCCGCCATAATCTCTGCGGTGGGGAGGACAAGGAGCTGGGAAACGAATGGAGTTCGTGATGTGTTCACGCTTGAAGACTAGGTTTCTTAATTTATTAGGAGCCATAAATCTTTGTTGGTTTTGGCCTGCTACATGATCCTCTTCCATTTGGCTCTATCTCTGGCCTCTTAGTGCAAAGATCTTTTCTTGTTTAATCTCCCAGGTTCCATTTCGTCCCACCGCTTTCCTTCTTTGGTGTATTTTGTATAATAATAGGTGTGTCTATGTGGAAATCGCTAGTCTCTGCCTGCCTACCCCCACGGGAAAAAGGCGTGATAATATGTATATATTTATGTATGTGTCTATTACACGTTTCACGAAACATAATTATCACTTGTGACAGAATTAAGCAGCAGGTAGTTTTCTCTCAGTTCCAGACGAGGTTCCTTAAATCTTGAGTTATAGAAAGACAAATCATTGTAATATGTAAAATATAAATAAAAGAAATTCGAAATTAATGTCTTCAATAACTTCTTCACTGTGTATAAACTCCATTATCTTCTAAGCTCCTTGAAAGACTGTTCTCTCTTCTCTCGTACCTGTATCGGATATGAATTGTGTAGGCAACTTGTGTCGTCGCGATCACGTATGATTTTGTCGTACTTTGTGCATTATTTATAATGGCGATGTATGAGTAAGTTCTTGATATCGGTATTAAGGACTTAAGTCATGTATCTAAAAATAAGTATGAGGAGAAATATGATTAGGATGCAACTGGTATTTTATGTATTAATGCGAAAGTTTTGATGTGTGTGTGTGTGTAAGGATGTGTATATATTTGTTACTCAATTTCGTTAAATATACAAGACAGATTTCATTGAAATTTGGCATAACCTACAATAGCACATATCCCGAAATTACCACAGGAGCAGAGCCCTGGAGCGCAACTATATTCAACAAATATTATAAATATATTTCAAAGATTTTTGAGGATATCTGAACTATGTATCTGAACTAGTCTGAATTATTATGTTTTTTTTACCAATAACTTGAATATCACACTGTCTCTCATCTGTCTCCTTCTATTCACATTCATCGAGTCATTTTCACACGAAGAGCATACAAATATTTTAAGCAAAAAATATAACAAATTCAGGAACTAGTTATTAGTAGAAAATTAGTTTCCATACAGTAGAAGCAATTCAACAAACATCCTGTAACCCGAAATTAATTAGGGGTTCAAATGAAAGATTTAAATAATCCACCGTTTGAAGGCAAAGCCTTGGAATTGGAAAATAATGACGGACATTAGACATGCTAAGAGGGACGTATCAATTACTGGCCGGGCTTACGTGCTCAATATTAAAATCGAATTTACGGACACTGTTGTGTAACTCGCCTTAGGACGCTAATCCACTGCTACGCATAATACGCGTAGCTATACTATACTGGCAACGAAAATAATGATCGACATTATACTAAGAAGGACGTATCGATTGCTGGTGCTAAGCTATCGACTCTTTTCTTGCTCAAGAAGTGGGCATACAATGCATGGCATAGTAATTTGTAGCGATGGCAAAAATCCAAATCATTCTATTCGTATTGCCTTTAATTTCTCGGGTTACTTGACATTTGTAATTGGAACTTCTTATCTTTCTTGCTAATATCTCGATGCTTTCTTGGAATTTTTTGTTATACTATATTGTGATTTTGTTTGTATGGTAATATACATTTTACATTGATGTTAATTTCATGGGCGTAACTCCTGTATATCCTGAGAAACCCGTTTATATAACATCCCACGCAGTGGATTGAAACCTAACACGGATAGAGTTACGTCGTGTGGATTGCTTTTGCGGTAGGGTTAGATACAAAATATTATTTTATCTTTTTTTATTTATATTGACTGGTAGAGAATGACTACCCATTGTAATTTTACAAATAGTATTTTCTGCAATAAAGCTAACAATCAACAAATATACTTATTTATTATTGGGAATCTCGGATCATGCAAGAAGAATATTTTCAACTTTAAACTAGAAAAATGAAATTCTTACGGGAACGAAGCCGCAGGACACAATTATAATAGAAGGTTTAATCCACGTTCACCTCACACAGTTTCGCCTTACATTATATGCCTGTTTGGCCCCAAACGGCATTGTCATTGGGGCAAAACAGGCACAAATCTTATAGAAATATTAGCCGCGCCCCGGGGCTTCGCTCCCGTAGGAATTTCAGGATAAAAATTACCCTATGTGCTATTCCTAATATTTTTCTACCCGTATACCAAATGTCATCGAAATCCGTCCAGTAGATTTTGCGTGATTGAGTAACAAATTTCCTCACAAATTCACAAACTCACATCCAAACTTTCGCATTTATAATATTAGTAGGATAATACGAAACCAGGCTGTGTGATATGTTTTGCCAGCGTTACACTGTTGTCGGTACACAGTGTGACCGTCGCATCGTAACACCAATTAAAATCGCATTTCGTCAACACGGCAGCGCGCCATCATCTGATACCAATGGTTACGTAATTACCCGCCTTTTACACCCCTGTCGACAAATTCAATAGCACTATTCAGGCTTAAAACTATAATTTGTGTACCTATTTGTAGTTCGTACCCCTTTCAGGCTTAGGTAAACTGTTCGTTTGTTTAGATTTAAAAGTGTTTTTATAAGAAACTTATTGTGGTCGAAGCGGTGGTGGCCGAGTGGTTAGGGTGCCAGCTTGTGACTGCAAAGGTCCCAGGTTCAAATTCTGCCCGTGCTATATGAGTTTGTATACCTATATGACTCTTTTATGGTTGTTTTCATCGAACATCACTTGCTTCCAGTGAAGGAAAACATCGTGAGGAAACCTGCACTGTTGATGTTTATTAGCTAGTGTGTGAAATGGAGAAGGCAATTGCAAACCACTTCATTTTAACATTGCCATGACAGTCATTGTGTGTGTGTTTCATTCCACTTACACATGCAAACTTTAGCTTTTATAATAATATAAAAAATAATTGTAGAATTATTAATTTGAACACAATCAAACGACATTTGACATCTACTAAAGAAAACGTCATATTTAGAACTTATGAAGCTCAATGACATACAAATTTCATAAATAAGTTTGACAGTTCTTAAAAAAGTATACTTTTAATATTTACTTTATCTACCTTTTAATGACAGATAGACTTAACAAACTGGCTGAAAAACGGAAGATTTTATTTCTCTAGTTTCAATTTTGGAATTGCATAAAAAAAACAATAGAGAGATGTTAAAAATGACGCATAAGTTTTTTGTTTGTGAAGTAAACTTATGTTTGTTAGGTTTCGTTCGTGAACATTTATGGGACATATTAGTAAGGATATTTGTATTATGGCAAAGAAAAAAAAAATGGTCATATGCTTAGAATAAAATTACAATGAAAACATCCTAATCAATTCTGGATCAGATTTTTTTTAGTTTGAATGTGAGTTACATAACATAACTTATTTTTCTTATATTTTGTTACAGAATCCAGAAGAAGAGCAGATAACACATAAACTATTCCGGCCTTCTACGTCCAAATTGTAAGTAAACACGATTTTTCTTCAATACTTGCAAGATTCCACATTTTCCATAATCAGAATATTTTTAACATTGTATTTGACATTGGACATTGGATGGATCATGTAATAAATGAAAAAAGAACTCTAGATTAGGTTTCTAATTTAAAATTTAACAGCGACATCAAAACCTAAACAATACGTCTGAATGGCGCGTAAAATCTCCAAAACATTGCAACAGTAAAACACCAGCCTCGGGCGCCAATTACCACGAACCATAAAGCCTACAATTGTCGCATATTTGTTCATATATTTATGCGAAAATACGTGCGGGGACGCGTGATCCCGCGCGTAATTATTGCGTGACTTATTGGCGGAGGAAGATAACACGTACGTCGCGACAACGCAACACAGACCTCCTTCAATTGGCTGCTTTATAGTCACGTCTTGAGCGAGTAAGGAACGTCGAGGTCTACTTAAAATGGTAGGGTGGTCAGCGCTCGAGGGCGCAAGCTTTATCTAGTGTTTGACTCACCGACGCATATTTCGGTAATTACGCTGATTACTCGCTTTCTTTGGCCTGAGGACGAAAAATAAGTCACATTAATTGCAACTACAGATTATGAATGAAATATTGTGGCAGTTAATTAGAGTTTGTGAGATTTGGGTAGTTATAATTATTCTAACTACTCCTAAGAAAAAACTAAATTTGAATTTTTAACATGTTTTAATTTTAAATTATTCATAACCATTTTAATACAAATCAACATCAAAAATATCTAGCTGCTTTACTGGTACCGTAGAATTTTTATACGAGTATATTATGATCAATTCGTAGCAAGCGCTACAGAGATCGGAGATAAGTCGTAGCACTTGCTACGAATTCGTAGCAAGTGCTACAGAGATCGGGCTACGAACGCCGCATTGATGATGGTATGTTAAACATCCTCAGTCTTACTTTCCATAAATAAAATATAATATTGATTCGGCATAAGATTCAGAGTATCTGTATTCTAACTAAAACTTGACCAAAAACACTTAGCCAACCTTTCTTAAACACAAACAAAGTTATACAATTAATATATTCAAACATTATCCTAAAAACCTCAACGAATAATATTTATTAAATACGCAAAATAAAGAGTGGTAAACAATAATTCTCCGAAAACTAAGTTTCAGGAACAAGGTTCAGTAACACAAAGTAAATGAAGATAGGTACTTAACCTTGTTGCGAAGTTTGATCCAATAAAACAAAGTTTCCAACAAACGAATGCATTAAAGTCACCCGCAAACTGATCCAATCGTAATATCGCACTCCCAGACATCGAAAGTTAGTATGCATTGACTTTGAAAAGTCGTCCAAAACTAAGTTGGGTTATGTTTATGAAACTATTCGGATGCGGGTGTGTGCCGCCAATACACATGCAAGAACTCGCGCCCAACTCGAGGCATAGTTCGCTAAGTGGAACAGCTGTAAAACAAAGTAGCGAAGGGTCTAGGAACTTAGTGTGTACGTTGGCAACTATTCGGCAACATGTGTCGTCCGAAGCAGCGGTAGGCGCCACACTCCAACTTTGACAGTTTAATTCGAATCCGCGGCCGACGACCGCCGATTTATAAATAACTTAAACTAGGTTTTAACTGAAGTATTGCCGCTACAACGAAGCCTACGCGACCCCCGCCTCGCGCCACACCCGCCTGCAGATAAACTTTTAAAATGACTTTGGAAGCTTTTGAGCTTTTAATCGGTAAAGTTGTACAGACAGACAGTTCGGGCACAATCCTTGAACCGCTTGCGCCGGCGACGGCGGCCGCAAAACTTTGTTTTACAGGACTACTTTTCTTCTTGTTTCAAGGTTGGACTCTTAAAACAAACTCCGGTTCGACGGAGTTCGCGAACTCGGGCGCCAACAATTTACAAATTTCTCTCTTTCATAACAACTAACTGCCGCTCGGCGCCGGCGAAAGTTGTCCTGCGTAGATCTTAATCGCATTGTCTGTTGCGCTCGCGGCGCGAACAGCTGACTGTGACGACACCGACATCGAACTTTTGCTTTAATTCATGCACAATACGCAACTAGTCGCGGGTGATGAATGGCGATGGGGTTTGGGAATTTGAGGATTATTTCCAGTCGGGGAGATGTCCGCGCGATGACGCGAGGGTCGAGACAGACAGCAGGCGCCCTCCGACGCGTTTATTCAATTCGCTTAAGTGACATAGATACCATCGACCGCGGCCAAAAAACTCGTCTGCCAAATTTGACGGCGCCCCCGGCGACCGGCGGCGACTTTTTTCAGTTCACGCCTCACCTGCCCCGGCCCGAAGTGGTCTCGCGTCAAACACGCAGATTGGCGTTTGATAAACACTTTTTCCTTTCGTTTCAATCGGTGTTCGACACTTGAAAGCTTTTCATTAGGGTCACCGTTGATGATATCTTTTGCTTTATTTAACTTCAAACCTAGCCATTATTCCTTTAACTTAGGAAATTGATGAGAATATGAAAACCGTCAGTGAGCGAGGCTGTATAAGAGCGATGTTTTATGTACATCATTATGTATAGTGAAATGACGGCAACATAAGCTAAATGCAGTATCGGGTATTGCGCGTAAATTTTACGTAACTAGAAATAAATAGGTTGCGGGTGTGTGGGGCGGGGCGGCGTGGGCGGCGGCGTGCGCGCGCACCGCCCCGCTCCCCGCCCCGCCGCCGCCGCCGCGCAGCCTGCCGCGAGCCGCGTAGTCCGCGAATCGCGCGCCGCGAGCCACCCGCACGCACGGCTGTGCTGGCCGACTGTACACCGCTACACTCGCGATAAACTTTTCCGACGTAGCCGTGCTACGGTGCTACGCCGCCGCGCTACGAAAAATCCCGACGCACTAAAAATAAGTGCCCTTTTGTGCTGTGATCTAAACAGTGAACTCGTGTGCTAAAACATTTTTGTGATGTGGAGTCTCCTACTGTAGCGATGTCGGCCCTTGTCCGACCCGTTTGGTAAGTCGCTTCCCGATTTCCTACCGATCTATTTTCTCGCGCGAATAGTGTTTTGTATGACTTTGAAATTTCGCTAGTGTTTATTGACGTTTATTTAAATGCGGCAGTTTATTTCAGCGGTGTGCGTCATCGAATATATCAAGAAGTGTCAAGATTAAAAAATAAATAAATCGTTAACGCACAAATCCCACGCTAGTAAAACCATTTCACGAAATGCTTTCAATTTGCGTTTGAGCATAGATATTTAGGCATACGTTTATTTTGATTAGGGATCCGTAATGTTTGTTGATTAGTGTCGTATCTCGTAAATCGAGTGAGAGCAATTAGAACCGCGGCTCGTCAAACAGACATTAGCTAAGACAGAATACGTAATGACGTCACGGGCCACGGCGGCAACCTCTCGAGTAATTAGAGGCGAATTTGATTCTGTAAATCAATTTAATTAACTTGATGCACAGTGGTACAGCCGTCTCAAATTAGTTACATTTTACAAAGAAACAAAAAATATGTTTTTTAATCAAATTGATCGAATTATATTATGTATTGTTTTTTTTTTTATTTGCTTTGATTTAAAAATAAAAGAAAATTCAATTGACAGACTTATCAAAAATACTCAACCTTTATCGAAGTTCTATTATATTTGTTCAACAGATAATACACTTCCCTATAAACTTTTTCTGATAGCAATTTATTTCATAGGTGTAGATTATATTTTTAAATATAATTTGAGATTTATAAAAAAATAATCATAATTTGAATAAATACGAAATATTTACTGATACACATAAATACAGCCTGAAAGACAAAACATAGCTAAACCTGTCGGGATATAGATCCACCATTTTAGGAATATTCTTTAAAATAGAAATGTATTTATTTCATCCGTGAATGTGTGTTTTAATTTTTTATTCAGAAAAAAATATTTACTTTAGATGGTTTTAACTTGTGAAATATATAATATGTTTATATATTTCATTTAATAAAGTTAGTATTTAGATGGTTGGATTATATTTGTGTAGCAGCACAGTCATGAGCAATAACATTGTCACATTTTTCAGTTATTTTGTTTACATTTTATTGCTTGTAACTGTACATATAAAATGTATGACGTGGTATATCTTTACTTTTTTTTAGTGGTACCTACTAGAAAATATATCAAGGGAAATAAATAAGAAATACACAGTTGTGTCACTTGTACATCTATAGTACTAGTCAATTATACAACTGATCTGAAAGGTAAAAAAGCTACAAGCAAGTTCTTTCCTTCTCTACTTGAGATTTGAATCCTAATTTCTAATTAGCTACATTACATGAGACTTTTTTTTTTTTTACTTCATAAAAGTTATACCAATTAAATAATAAACATCAGATATTTTCTACGTGTGTACGTAAATTTATTGGGGTATTCATCCACTCGCCGCGTTCCCGTGCGGGACATCTCGATAACGGCCCGTAATTGTTTCCACTCCAGCGCGGCACCTATCTGATGGGCAAACACCTTTATTGCGCTTTCATTCAATCCAATTTGAATATTTCCGGTTTTTAAATTGCTTCCATAGGGCTGCGAGGTTGCTAATTCTGAATTCAGATTCTTGGAACGCGTTAATATTTTATTAATTTTTCAATAAGTGTGCTTTTGAATTTCATCAATTCATTGTTTAAATTTTTTACACAAAATGTACGACGAACAATAAAAATACAAATGTATATACATAATGAATGAATATATTACATGTACGGTGAATTGGGTGTATTTCTCTAGAATACTTCGACACGACTGACACGACCAAACCCTATTCTAATACTAAACTTACTAAACCTTGGACAGCAAATTTTTAATTAATTTGTTGAATTTATTAAAGATATTTTATCAATTCATTCTTTCCGGATATTTATTTTATTTTTTCGTATTTTTTGTACAATTCAGATCAAAACTTTCAAATACCTACTTATAAAATATTTGGTCTCATGTGAAATTTATTTATTTTATTTAAAACTCCGCTTAATCAAAATGGATGATTCTGAATAAAAACACAAACGATTTACATATGATATTTCTCTCGTGGAATATCTTGATAACGAATCTTTAATTATTTGGACTCCAACAAAGGACAAACACCTTTCTTTTTAACCTTTCTATTTTCGTTTTGTTGTTTGCACAAAGTTCCCGTAAAACTGCAAAGGGATGTCTTATTTCTAATTTCATTCTTTGTTTTTAATAATTTATGAAATTGTTACTATTTTCCTTTAAGCTAAGAGAAATAAGGAATAACTTGGTAGACATTCTACTTACTGCTGTATTAAGACAAAAGTATACTTTTTTAAATTATTTTGAATTTGATTGATAGAACATACGTAAGTAAACGGAACTAGTTTGTATTTATTTCTTACTAGCTTTTGACCGCGGCTTCGCTCGCGTGGATATCCCACGGGAACGGTCCTTTTTTCCGGGATGAAAGGTACCCTATGTCCTTGTCAGTACTTCCAACTATGCGTGTATGCGAAATTTCAGGAAGATTGATTGAGTAGATAAAGCGTGAAAAGGTAACAAACAAATAAATAAACAAGCAATCAAATAAACTAACAGACTCACTTTCACATTTATAATATTAAGTTAGGATTAGGATTTATTTATAACTTTACTTTATTGCACAACATAAGGACTTAACGCCATATGGCATTCTCTACCAGTCACCCGTTAGACCAAACAGAGAGTAGTAAGATGGTGCGATAAAGTGCAACGAATTTATATAAATAATAGTGTTTCCGGAAGCTGCACTTCCAATGTGATTCCAATAAAACATTTTTTTCCTGGTATATGCTTTTGTTATTAATTACTAGGCATACCAACTCCATATACATATTTTGTCTTTATTTTATTAACTGTGATAAGTGTTGATAGTTCAATTAGGACAAACGATTTTATAAACATTCATATGTAGTAAATATTTTAAAGTCGCATGGCATAGCTCATGCTATGCCATGCGACTTTAAAATATTTACTACTTTCCATAATTTCTTTCCTTTAAATGTCACTTACTAGCCCGGGACTTCGCCCCCGTGGAGTTGTAGGAAAAAATGTACCCTATATATGCTGTTTCCGGTATTTTTCTACCCGTGTCACCCATCCTGTAGATTTTGCTTGATTATAAACATAATGCTCAGAAATTCACATTAAATTTTTTTTAATAAGTATTAGTCATGCATCCTGCATTTACAATATTAGTAGAATGATCTAGTGTATAATAAAATACGAGTAAAATATCAAACACATGCCATCCGATATCTAAAATCGCATTTATTTGAACCTTTTTTCCTATTTTCTGGAAAAACTCTATATATATTTGTTCAAATTCGGAAAAAATAAAAAGGTCATTCTCCTTCAGAGATACCGTAACGGTCCCTATAATAAGCAAAACAGACAAAACTACGTGTACGAGGGGCGATACACCGCGTGATAACCCTTAGTAGCCCTTCAAATAGGGTTGACATCTTTTGAAATAAAAAGTAAAAAAAAAATGTTAGCATTTATTTTGTATTATTGGCACAGGAAGCGTTGATTATATATGGTCGGATGGCCTTAGGGCATTCGATAAGCGAAGATAGAAAAAAAGGGACCAGGATTAATGGAAAGAGAGTGGTGAGACTTGTATTGGTAATTGGATTGTTGTTGC
Organism: Ephestia elutella; assembly: GCA_018467065.1. Classification (NCBI taxonomy): domain Eukaryota; kingdom Metazoa; phylum Arthropoda; class Insecta; order Lepidoptera; family Pyralidae; genus Ephestia; species Ephestia elutella. The sequence goes on from CM031573.1 coordinate 14,840,809, forward strand.
TCGCGAGGTAAATGAATGATACTCGAAGGACCACAAATAATAAATGGTTTGTTACCAAGTACACTATTGATTGATAGAATGATAGATTGATAGTCAATGATAACTCTGTACTGAAGAATATAAATGTTTATTAATAGAAAACTAGCACACTAAAAGTAATTGATAAAATGATACACTGATAACTTGTCCGGAAAATAATGATAATAAATTTAAAACAGGAAAAACTGATAGAAAATGATACCTATTTATAGCGAGACTATGTGAAACTGCGCAAAGTTGAACGTGAACTAAACTCATTTTAGTAAAGCGAACGCCGCGATGTATGTATTTGCTGACGCTCGATATCAATTAAAAAACATGTATGTATTTTGTAGGGAAAAAAGACCATGTGTTTAAATTCCTGTTGAAACGTCTTCCATTTAAGTGTAGGACAACCTCAGGTTTCAACCCTACCATATAAAAGTGGCTACCTCTATCATGCAGTGAAAATATCCTTTTATTTCCGCTAATATTGTACGAGTATTAATATTTCGTATCTAATCGATTCCTAACAGGAAAATGTTAGTTATATTAACCTTTTGTGTTAAACAATTTAATAAACTCATGTTTCACTATCGTAATTTGTATCTAAATACGTGTAATAAAACTGGCCTGTTTTCTCTGTATCTGTTTTCTTTTCTGTCTGTATATTTGTACCCAATAAAATTTGATGCGGTTTTATGATTGGATTACTGAAATTAGCTTAAAATCTGAAATGCAAATTTCATATTTAAATCCATTTATTTCAGACAGAGGCCATACAAAGAGTTAGTAACAATTTGACCTTATAAAACTAGTGTTATTAACATACACAAAAACAAAATAAAAGATTATAGCAGCTGCCTAAAGCCGATATTAGTACTGACGCCGCTGGCTCATCATCATCTCAAGCCTTATTCGACCATTTTGGTGTAGGCGTCCTTCAACCTCCTCCAATTCGCTCTATCCTGGGCAGTTCTTGCCCGCTATCCTTTTGATATCGTCTATCCGCTGGCTCAGTGAATCTTGGCCTCCGAATCTAGAGAGCGCCATAGTCTTCTGCTCTGCGCGAATAGCTCGCTAGTTGACCGCTCCCCAAACTTCAGATATTAACAATAAACTGAATTCCGCGTTGACGAAGTCGCGGTCAAAAGCTAGTTAATTAAAGTAATATTGCTATTTACACAAGATAAGTAATGAGTCGTGTAAATAGCAATGTATTTCTTGCATATTTTCTTCGTTTACAATGATAACATTTTATGGTTTAATGTAAAACAAATGCGAATCGTGAAATAAAATTGGTGATTGACAAGGCCAACACATGGAATATACTAGTCAAATATATCGACATAAACCATGAGAAAAGGGTCCGGTGCACCGCGTGCTAACCCTCTTCGAAATGCGACGGCGGCGCCAGAATAGGGTTGTGCAAAAAGATAACTATTTTATATTTTATTTTATTTATTTACGTATACGCAACAGGTTACAATCTACAAAATACCACACAATACTTAGTTTCTGAGCTAGATTGTGATCCTAAAATGTATACACACAACGTCAAAGTCAAAGTCAATTTTTTTTTATTGAAACTTGGCCTTTAACGAAGGCTCTTTTTCACGTCGAAAACTAATTATTGAATCATAATATAATTATGTCTCAAAGCTAAAAACTACTAGCATTTCGGAACAACCACTGCTGCGAAGAAATGCCGAAAGAAACTCATGAAACAGGTTGTATTATCCTTACATATCAAGAAATTAAATCGCCCGCCGCGTCTGTGTCTCTTAGAGCTTGTAGAGTTAGGGCGTGTAGAGAAGCATGGCTCTACCTTCATGAGATCTGATAACTTTTTGATAGAGAGCCATATGGTCCCGTCTTGGTAAAATTTTACATGAAAATGTTTTGGGTGTTTTGGTGGGATTTATTAAAAAAATATATCATTAAAATGTCCAAAGACTGGAGTCACACTCCACATCACTTAAGTAGATTATTTTATAGCTCTACCACTACCAAATTTCAACTTAAAATATAAATACCTAATGAAAGATTGTTTTTATATTCAGGATAGTAATAATATGTCTGAAAAAAAAATTACGGTCTTTTCTTCTTCATGTCTATAAAAAAATATTCTTTGCAAGCTGTCGCCCGCGGCTCCTCTCACGAGAAAAAGTAAATTCTCCAGCCTTCCATCGATCTCCACACAAAAACGTGAAAGAAGGACACACACACTTTAGGCCACATTTATAATATAAGTATGGACTAAGTAATGTGAGGACTATTTTAATATCTCAAATAGAAGAATGTCGATATTACACAACCCTACCATACTTACGAGGGTCGGGAGACGATGCGTGGGTCCCATCCGTGTACACTGTACTGCACGCTTGGCGATATTACCCCACTTATTTTCAACTTGGTTAAACTAGTGCAATATCGATTTTCACGCTCATATGGTACTCTTACTAAAAATCAATAGAGTTTCGCTTTCATTTGAACTAGTTTTCAAGCTAATTGCATCTTAATTATTTTTTAAGTTCATGCTACGTAAAATGTTCAAACTGTTTACTTAGGAGTAGTTAGACATAATTTATTAAAGTGGTTAACTTAACCAATACTTACTAGTACAAAGCAAATTGCGATTGTAGTTCTAATAAGAATGCAGTTTGATTTATTTTCTGCGTCCATATTTAAAAACAATAATTTTATTCATATTATATGAGTTATGGAACTGGAAACCTATTAAATTAACCTAAACTGTGATAGATAATGATGTTCATGTCTCTGTTTTTAGGGTTCCGTACCTCAAAAGGCAAAACCGGAACCCTAATAAGATATCTTTATTGTAGAAAAAAGTGGTTCACCTTATTTTCGCGTTCTATGCAGTATGAATCCTAGAGATCAAACTGCAAATTTAACTTTGTTTTTAAAACTAGTTGATCTTTTATTTAGAGCTATAATGTGAGATACTTTGCGTGTACGGAACCCTCAGTGCGCGAGTTCGACTCGCACTTGGCCGGTTTTTTACTAAGCAGTCAGTGTGCAGATATGTAGATGATATTATTGGAAATATGGTATGGTTGTTACTTATGTATTTTGTGTCATCGTTCCTAGATGTGTCATTCATAATTTCTCATTTCATTTCCACTCATCGACCCTACTATTAAAACTTGATGTATTATTGTACAGTTTTAATAAAAATAGCGTGTTGTTCCCGTGGTCCTACTCTAGTCTAGGGTTCTATGTATATATGCTCTTTAGACAAAATTTACTCAAAATTGAATTAATTATGAACATCACAAAATTGAAATCAATCTTTTCTTTCTCGTTAAAATACCTAAAAATATATAACAAAATCAAACCGTTTTCAATGTAGCTATTGAAACAGTAAGGCAGATTTCAATTCAGACATAGATAACAAGAAATTCTCTCACGGCCCAATAATTTCAAAGCCTTAACAACTAGCAAGTTATGATACCTGTTTCGTCCGAAAGTTCGCAACAAAGCGGCGTCCGGCTATCAGTGCCCGTCAGTTGTTATTCGCTTCAAACTTCCAAATCCATTTAAAGGAAGCTTCAAATCTGGCCGTATTATCTTGAGGAGTCGATTTAAGAGTAAAATCACGCGAGGCGGTATTATCGCTAGAGCGCGATCCTCAGGCAGTGCCAACTCTATGAATCTAATCCGGCGGATTTAGCCTCTGATTTACAGCGGAGTCGAGGGCGGCTGCTCGAAAGAAAAGTGATAATGTCTTAATCTCACCACACTCGAGTTTCCGACCCCGAATTTTATGGCAGCTGCGCAGACGGCAGCATGATTTATGATTTCAATAATTAAGAATTCTAAGGTGCTATTTGAATTTGAGGGCCGCGGGAGGCCGCGCGTGTGTCTTATTGCTCGCGGTGAAAGGGTCCTGGCCTATGGAATTATGCAGTCTTAAGGAATCACGGGTAATTATGATTTATCTACGTTTTTAGTAAAATGCAGATGAAAATTGGGTTTGTTATCCTTTTATTATGCTGTGGAGCATTGTTGTTAGCTACTTGTAAGTACCACAGGTTAGTATGAATAAAAATTCCTGGGTCTAAAAATTTTACAGGAGTTTAAATAGGCGTACGAGTATTGGATTTTTTTGTAAATAATTAATATTTTAACACTTCATATTACAGTCTATATTAAGATTTAGACTGATAACAGATACCTACAATGCCAGCCTGATAAGCATCTGGGTGATACTAGATAGTATCACCCAGATGCTTATCAGTTTACTTACACTTACTAAAGATTTTTCATTGTTGATCTAAATATTTTCATTTCATTTTATACTTATAAGGCATTTGTGGATTCCGATTGCAACACAAACACTTTGACAAAAAAAAAAATTTTTTACGCCCACTGGAAATTATTACCTGACAAATAAAGAGGTAAATGGGCACCTCATTACTTTACAGTAACAGTTATCGAGCTAAAACCAATTTCACCAACAGCCCTCATCCTCCTCCCGTCCGCCTTGACAAAAAAAAATTTTTTTTGCGCCCACTGGAAATTATTACCTAACAAATAATGAGGTAAATAGGTACTTACCTCATTACTTTAAAGTAACAGTTATCGAGCTAAAACCAATTTCACCAGCAGCCCTCACCCCTCCCCTCCAGCCCCTTTAGCCACGTGATCACGTCTCCACAATCCCACACGACCTTATATCGCGCCCTAATCTCCAGCATTACAATTAACGCAGCCCAAGATAACCCGCCACTCGCCACCCGTCTGATAAAGGTCCACACTAGCACTAGTTTAAACCGGTTAAGCATCTACCCTCAGGGTTTATCTAATTACCCTACGCTAACACAAACGTTTTCTCGAACGTGGAAACGCGCGTTATGCTCTAAACTAACTATAGTACAGATCCGGATGAAAATTAAAGAGCTCAATATGTAGGTGGAAAATACCAAAAAATCACAAATTTCCTCACGAAATTGATCAGTTTAAAACTTTAGTAGAACAAAGTTATCGAAATGTTAGCTCTATAAATAAATAAGGTTCATGCTTAAGTCCCGTTAATATCATAGTTATATATTTTTTTTATGTAGGTATTTTTTTCTTTAAAAAAAATTATAGAAAACTAACAAGTTTTCTAAATTATTATTATTCTTCTACTGGATAGTCCTAGGCTAAATGTTTTAAACTCCTGCTACACGTATCGAAATAGGCATTTCTGCTCGGTATATACTCAATTAAAAATGTGACGTAAAAAAGTACTTGTGAAGGTCAAGTTTCTGAATAAACGATTGATTTTGATTGAGTTTTCGAATTTTATTAAGCAAAACTTCGTGTTGCTCTTTTGAGTTGAATAAATCCGAGAATATAAATATTATTATACTGATAAATACTAAGTAAAGCTAAGGGAGCACTGCCTTAGATTTCTAGCTTTAGGTAAAGCATACTGAAATATACACGGAATAAGAACACGACTCTACAATATGGATGACTAGCTTTTGTCCGCGGCTTCGCCCGCGTTAACTTCCCACGGAAACAGTGTCTTTTCCCGGGATAAAAGGTACCCTATGTCCTTCTCTGTACTTCTAACTATGTGTATACAAAATTTCAGGAAGACTGGTGTAGTAGATAAAGCGTGAAGAGGTAACAATCGAACAAACAAATAAACAAACAAGTCAGGATATAGTAGAAGTGAGACCTTTGGATATCTAGTGATAACATAAAAAAATATTTATCAAAAAATATGAGTCTCTTTATTAAATATGTGTCTTCTTATGTAGTGTCAAATCTGTAAGTCTCCATAATTTGCACGCCTTCATCTAAAAACGTTTCACGTTTGCGTAACCCGTTCCGACTCGGAGGATACGTCACGTACGTAAATGTTTGCCGGCCGTACTATCGGAATTCCCAACTTCCGGTTCACCCCCTGCAGATACCCCCGTCAAGGACCATCGATTACTATCTCGGTGGAGTCGGACGAATATTGCACAAATCTGAGCGAATATCGATAATAAATCGACTCAATGGCTTTTGGTACTTAGTCCAAGGGATAGACAAATAAAGATGGAAGTCTGCAGATGAGCTCCATTTCCGTTAATATTTTGGATTCTGAACTCCAAAATGTCAACGGAACTTTGCAATGAAAAATAATAGTTTTTTAAAATTAAAATTTCCTTTATACATACAAATCACGTTCTATAAATCGATTTTTATGAATCAAATGGTTTTTTAGTATTCAGATTATGGGGTAGAAAATTAATACCTATGTAGAGAATGTAAAGATGATAATGTTGATAAATAATGTTTTCCGTAACTAAAAACATTATATAATACTTACACGAACATACTTGTAGATAGATTATAAAAAAACCGGCCAAGTGCGTGTTGGACCACGCATAAAGTAGGGTTCCGTAGTCATTTTTGGCACCGCGCTGTTTTGCATTTCTTTCAAGAAAAAAGTATATATTTTTATTTTATTTATAATTTCAAAAGTATTCATCACAGGATACCCGAAACAATTTTAAATAAGAGTTTCCGCGCCTGTTTCTTTACGTGAGTGATTTAAAGTTTATAGGTCCAAGACTTTAGAAATTTCACCGTGTAAACGATTTTGGCGGGCTATATCTCGCAAATGGTAAAGCTGATAAAAAAGTGTTGTATGGAAACCCTACCTTATTTTTAAAGTCCTTTTCAACGATACCCCACACAAGGGGGTGCACTTAAAAAAACCCCTTTACATGTATGGGGAGGTACCCTTAAAAAGGGGTAATTTTGATTTTTTTTTATTTTTAAAAATGAGATCTATATGTGAAGTATCCTCGAACCAAGTTTCATGCAAATCAGTCCATAAACGTAGAAGATATTCTGCTGTGACAGACTAGGACGGACGGACGGACTGAACGATCTTATAAGGGTTCCTTGTCGGACTACGAAACCCTAAAATCGAAATATATTACGTCTATTTGAAACTTCAAATAGAGGTAATAACTTTAAATTACTTAGGGACTAGTTCATAGACGTACGTTTACGGCAACTACATAAGTTTTTAACGTGATGTTATCGCAACTAAAATAAGTAATGATTTCAGCAAATAACCAAAATATATAAAACAAGAGATCAGATGTTATAATAGTTACATATTTAAAATTTCAAAATAACAATAGTTTGGATAATGATTTTTAATACGGATACTCACGCGTCATCATCATGATCATTATGTCTCACGTTAGTTTTAATCAATTAGTTTGGATGTGTATGCAGATGTAACTGTTTCTTTCTCAATCATGCAAAATAGACGAATTTTAATGAAATTTGGTACACGAGTAAAATATAACCTGAACTAGCACATAGGGTACTTTTTATCTCGAAATTCCCTCGGGAGCAAAGCTTCTGGGCGCAGCTAGTAATATTATAATATAAATGCATGATAATTTACATGAATTTATAGTGTGAATTGTGTTTGTGTGCGCTAGTTTCAAAAATATGTAAATAAAATGCTTCGAGTGGCAGAGTCATTATATTTTTCTCAAAAATGCTCGGAAATGTAGACATTATTGTAGTAAAAAGTTGACAGGAAGTTTGTGATTCCTGGCTCATACATTACTTCCTGGCCTAGGCCGGGAAATTTGTATGAAAATTCATTCCTGGCCGCTGCTCAAAACTTTTTAATTCATCTGTCATCTGTCAATGTCACATTAATTATGTAACTTGTCATACAGCCAATTGCTACCTTCATTATGAAATATAAAAAATGCATTCTTCAAGCATATTAATCACAGATTTTTTTAAATATTAAGTGTATTTAAGTCTGTGATATTAATGCATTTTAGTTGCGAGAGAAAAAAAAAACAAAATCTATGCTACAATTTTGCGTAAAATATGACTGGGCTGTATGGGCTATGTTTCCTTGTCACTAATTGACAGTATTTAAAAATGTCTGAATATAACAAATATTACAGACATTATGTATTTTTTTTTATGCATTTGTTTATTTGGCATCTCTTTTTTTTTACATTTTTAAATATAAAGTTTTACAAAAAATGAAAGACAGATAAAAAAGTAATCCATCGGTAGCGGGGCTCCAGCGAAAGAAATTTCCTCACACACAATGCGGGCCGTGCCCAGGAGTACCACCCGAGTTATTCGTATTATTTTTATATTAATTTGTTTATTTCTTTATTTCCTCACATTTATTGAGAAAAGCACTATACATGCCTCGGCGGGAATTAGAATTTACTGGACTCGTAATTATTCAAGGCCTTGCTCGCGCTCGGCTTTGAAACCTACTCGTCTCTGCAGTAATGTACTATTTCTTTCATAAAAGTTTTTTTCTTATTTGCATCACGTGAGCTACGTATGTTCTACATAGTCTCCTAACGACGACCTCTATCGTTACACAGGGAGCATACCATGTTCAACAGGGCTTATCTTGCCTTTAATACTGAGGTATTTTTTCACGAACAGTCAGGTGATTTTAGTCTGCAATGTTTTCACAAAACTAGAAAAAAGTTGACAATAGAGCTCCTGTAGAATTCGAATATAGAAAGAACTTAGAACGTAGAATTCGAATATAGAGAGAACTTATAACCTTACTCCGACCTGAAAGTTCATAAATCTATATTCTGAAATGACGTGTGTAGTGCATAGAAATTCGATACTCAGAGTTATTTATGAAACAAATCATACGAAATGCGGGAAAAACTAAACTGCCCAACGTATTCCTTACGCTTGCTTATAAGGTACAGACCACAGAATAAGTAAATTTAACATGATGTAACATACAAATGCTAAGCAACAACGGGCGATACCATAGATTTATTACGCTACTACATTTATTAAACCAGCTGTGCCTCGCGTTTTCACTTCCGTGAAAATTTAGGAATACTGGATAAAATTCTGGATTTTTTTTTTTAATATAACTGGTAGTCAACGAAGGTGGAAATATAAAAAAGATAAACAAAATCCACACGATTCACATGCATATTTCATGGACACAGAGCTAAAACACTAAAAAATGTGTTATGTCATCAATGTAGATAGAAAAAAGAAAAAGGATTTGTTTTTATTTTCGTTTCGGAGGATTTGTTTTCTTTTTTATTTATTTAGTTCACTAAAAGTTTTTTTTATTATACAATACGACCTTTAAATAGTACTGACTGCCATTGACGGAAAAACTTCAAAAGTCACTTTGACATCATTCAAAACTTTCAAAAGTTTTTTATAAAGTTACAAGTGGAAACTTCAAAATTTATTGATTGTAAACGATAAAAGAAAGCAATTTTGGAAATGCGTGGTGCTCATTACGTACATTTTCGTGGTAATACTTTTGAATCATTTTATTATCTCAATGCGTAACGTTTTATAACTAAACCTACCATATTACAACGCGACGTGCCGGTCGATGCTTCACGAAAAATATCAAACTTTTTTGCTTATATTTTAATATAAATATACTTATAAATTTACATAATTATTTTAGTCTGCTATAAATTTCTAACATTTATTCCTATGCTTACATATACACCAATTTCCAAATTATATTGTCTGAAAGCCCTTGAGTGAAATGGTTTTTACGTGGGAACGATTTTTGTGCAATTAATTATAAAAAACAAGTGCTTGTAATGTGCTGACGTGGATTGGAAACGCCGAGAATCATTTCCGCGTAAAAATATTCTGATTGTGGATGGAAAATGGAATCGCAAGTACTCTATTCAATTTTTGATGTATATTTTGGTGTTTTCTGTAGCGCGGGAAGGTTTTGATGACGACATTTGTTGCAGGGCGGCGCCGCTGAATGCGCAGTCGTCGCTGTCACACATCACCAAGAGAAGGTTGGAGTTCGGAGTGGACGTGGAGACGTTTAGGCTGAACGATCGGCGGTACGAGCGCATCGAGAGCGACTGTTCCATGGACGAGGAGGAGCTGGGCAAGCGGCGACGGCGGCTGCTGGATGACGACGATCCTCGCCGCCGCGCGCTGCCCCCTCATAGGCCTTTAGCCGCTCGACATCCTGACGATGATGAAACACTCATTAGAGAAACTCAAGCAGCCTTAAAAACCCTCTCTGGCAGCTGGCCTCGAGAACAGTTAACCGCTCATAGTGGCGACGAAAACGATGACACTACCGAATTCGAAAACCTATTTAGTGATAAGAGATCTGACAAAATGCTACCGTCTTCCCCTTCACCGTCTTCAGATAGTGCTGATGCTTCCCAAAAAAGCTTTAATATTCGACATCAGACTGACGATCATAACACAAACGGGATGAGTGACGAAGATAGAACAAAAAGATCTCAACGATCAGAGAGAGACAGAAGTGTCGACAGTTATGATAAAAATGGAAAATGTGGGAATTATGATGCTCCCAACTTTGATGAGCTTGTCGATTCGTCTTCCAACGAACTAGAAATAGACATGTCTGATAGAAACGATGACAAGTACGACGATGAGAGAGATTCTAAATATAAGCGAAAGGGTGAAATCGTATCAGTCAATAAGCAATCGCTGTATAATGCCTACAAGGCGGCTACGGCGGCGCTTCCGTATTCCACACAGTCTGCCTTCAAACCCCCAGCGGAGGTGAAACATAGGATCCACGGGGCGACACTGCCAAGTGAGCCTTTCGGGGGTTATTCGAATGATCACGAGAAGAGTTCTGTGAACAAAGGGTCGAAGCAGTACACGGTCCTGCAGCCGGCGGGTGTCGGGTCGCGAGCTGCCACCGCGCTGCAGGAGGCGCGCGCGGTGCCCACCGCGCAGCCCGCCAGAGACTCGCGGCCTCTCGCGGCACTCTCCCCTCCGGCCGCCAGAGGTACTACTCTAACTCACCTCAGACAACGATAGTCAAACTTTCTTAACGACATGGCTATAACGTAGAACTCCGCTCCGCTCGGTGAACTAAGTCGAAGTTTGTTTCAAGGTCGTCCCGCGATATCTCATAACGCGACTGCCGGGTCGATAAACGATTGTTTTTGCACAGATAACGTTTTTGTTTGTTTTTAACACAAATAAACTAGTGAGCATTGTATAAAATAATTCATTTATGCTAGAAGTCTGAAATAACATGGCATCCCTGAATAAGAATCCTTTGGGACATGTTCGCGCTAACAACAAATCATCCTGCTTTGCGAGATGCTTTCATAATTTAATCAGCGATGGTTACAGTGAGGTTAGACTCCACCTACGTCAATAACGTACATAGAAGGTACCTAACATTTTCCTCGTATTGCTGGGTGGCTAGGTTTACGTCAGGACGCTGCAATAAAAACAGGTCAGGGGAGTGGGCGGGGCGTTGCTGCGCCGCCCCGCAACTCCTGAAAGAAAAATTGTGGGTCCGCGCAGTCGCCTGGCGTTCTTTATTTTTTCTTTGAAGTTGTAGGAGGGTGGTGCCGGAGCGGGGCGGGGCCGCGCAGGTACGCCCGGCCCGGGGCACGCCCGCCCGTATCGATCGCTCGCACGCCCCCGCATCCGATGATTAGGAAAATACTAATTTGTGCACCGGTCGATTTGTCCGCAGAAGGCAACAAGTGTCCCACACCCGGCTGCAATGGGCAGGGCCACGTCACCGGCCTTTACACGCACCATCGGAGGTGAGTGACGATGATTCTCATGACTTTCAGTACGAAGCCAGACGCGTGCACTCAACTTTGACTTTCAAAACTTCCGAGCAGCTGTGCTAATCGATACTAGTCTGCTATTCTCGCCTGCTCACAAACTGTGAATTAGTTTCCATAGCACAATGTTGTTACATTTAAATTATTTCAATTAAAGCAAAGGAGATGTTTCTATATTTTGCACACACAGCTGCATCTGTTATTGGAAAAAATAAGACCCTCTAATTTGTCTAATACTCGTATCATTGGATGCAACAAACCTATCAAAACTCAATATTCGTAGCAAAATATAAGTCTTTATAAATCCTGCGTTACAAGCATCATTTAGCTATAAAGTAAAATAATGCTCATTTCTTAAATATCTTTAGTATCAAATGGCTACACCAATTGCGTATAAAATACCCAAAAACAACAAGATTTTCTTAAATTATGTTAGTTTAAAACTTATTTACTGTTCAAAAGTATAATAACAAGAAACACATTCAGAGATTATAGATTTGTATAAAAAGTTTCTGATGTTTATAAATCCTTCCATTCCATTACTCCCATTCCATAATAAATACGTAGCGTTATGGAACATCTCTTTTGTTTCGTATTGATTGACTAATATTCTCTTATTACTGCTAGTAGGTATTGAAATTATTTTGTTGACGACCTCTGTGGCCTATCGGCTATCACGCGACAGCCACACCACAGGTCCCGGGTTCGATCCCCGGTCGGAGTCAAGTTGGAAAATGATCTTTTCCAGATTGACCTGGGTCTTGAATGTTCATCTTTATCTCTTATAAACTCTTTTAGTATCGTTGAGTTAGTATCCCATAACACAAGTCTCGAACTTACTTTGGGGCTAACTCAATCTGTGTGATTTGTCCGTATATATTTATTTATTTGTATACACAGATCAATTCTGACAATGCTATCGTTTATTCCCCCAGTCTGTCAGGATGCCCAAGAAAGGATAAAGTCACACCAGAGAGTGAGTAACCATCGCGGCTACTGTTGTGCTTGGTGTCTTTCTTATTTTGCCTAGATGTTGGTTCATTTATCGTTAGAAACATAGCAGACTTGCCACTTCTAGCATCGGTGATCAGAGATACTATTGAATTTGAAGCCAGTACGGTCGACCTACGCTAATATTAATAATAAAGTAATAATATAGGGTAACATAATAAGTACCTGACATCTGTACCTAAGGCACTTCAATTGCCATAGTCTGTAAAATGGTGATTTTGTAAAGACTAATGCTAACCTGTGGTTAGCCAAAAAAATCTGAAAAAAATATGTGTACTATCAGGTCTTGAGTACGATTTTCTTAATTTATTTTTTCCGTAACATAAAAACTATGAAAAATAATAATAACGGAATGGCATGTATTTCTTACTACTCGCTACTGTTCCGAAATGGCATTGACGTTCGGGAAAATTTTTACATAAAAAAATACACCATTTATTTTACTTCAATCGCTTAAAATCTCATGCAAATCGAGCAACGCGTCTATACAGCGGGGGTGCGCAATGCGCATACCTCGCGTCATGCTTTGCCCATAAAAACAAAAGAGCATCGGGAACTTGAATATCTTTGTTCTGACAACAACAACATCTACAACATACAACAACATCTGCGCTATTATCTCTGGATAATAGCGCAGATGTTGTTGTATGCAAAGGTTGTATGTTCTATGTGCCTTTTTGTTTCCGTGGTCGCCTCCAACACAAAGTCCTTATTATTCATTCATGTATGTCTTCTAAATAGTTGGTTATACTCGAATACGGTTTATGAATACGGCTTCCAGTAAATAGTTCTGTTGGTCACCGGTATTACTAGAAGTATCGTGCTGCTATGTTTATTACATAAATTATACCTATTTTGTAGGGCTATTTTATTGTTGAGTATAATTTTATATAAGTTTTATATTGTATAATTATGAAATATTAGCCAAGCCAGGTATTTACTTAGTTTCACTATTTTTTATTTGACATTAGAGTTGGTTATCTCATCGCACATTTATCTCAGTTTATAGTAGGCAGTAGATTTTAATATTTTATTTTGTTCCATCCTTATTTTGTAGTTCAAATGAAGTACCATTACAAAAAAATCTTTAAAAATTTAACGACTCAATTTGTGCACAGTATTGGCGTTGCACGAGACGATCTTGAAGTGCCCCACGCCGGGGTGCAACGGCCGTGGACACGTGAGCTCCAACCGGAGCACGCACCGCTCGCTCTCCGGCTGCCCCACAGCCGCGGCGCGCAAGGCAGCCGCCCGCTCACAGCGTGCTAGACCTTCAGGTAACATAGTGCCCCACGCCGGGGTGCAACGGTCGTGGACACATGACGCTCGCTCTCCGGCTGCCCCGCAGCCGCGGCACGCAAGGCAGCCGCCCGCTCCCAGCGTGCCAGACCGCCAGGTAACATAGTGCCCCACGCCGGAGTGCAACTGTCGTGGACACGTGACCTCTAACCGGAGCACGCATTGCTCGCTCTCCGGCTGCCCCACAGCAGCGACGCGCAAGGCAGCCGCCCGCTCCCAGCGTGCTAGACCTTCAGGTAATATAGTGCCCCACGCCGGAGTGCAACGGTCGTGGACACATGACGCTCGCTCTCCGGCTGCCCCACAGCAGCGACGCGCAAGGCAGCCGCCCGCTCACAGCGTGCTAGACCTTCAGGTAACATAGTGCCCCACGCCGGGGTGCAACGGTCGTGGACACATGACGCTCGCTCTCCGGCTGCCCCGCAGCCGCGGCACGCAAGGCAGCCGCCCGCTCCCAGCGTGCCAGACCGCCAGGTAACATAGTGCCCCACGCCGGAGTGCAACAGTCGTGGACACGTGACCTCTAACCGGAGCACGCATTGCTCGCTCTCCGGCTGCCCCACAGCAGCGACGCGCAAGGCAGCCGCCCGCTCCCAGCGTGCTAGACCTTCAGGTAATATAGTGCCCCACGCCGGAGTGCAACGATCGTGGACACATGACGCTCGCTCTCCGGCTGCCCCGCAGCCGCGGCTCGCAAGGCAGCCGCCCGCTCCCAGCGTGCCAGACCGCCAGGTAACATAGTGCCCCACGCCGGAGTGCAACAGTCGTGGACACGTGACCTCTAACCGGAGCACGCATTGCTCGCTCTCCGGCTGCCCCACAGCAGCGACGCGCAAGGCAGCCGCCCGCTCCCAGCGTGCTAGACCTTCAGGTAATATAGTGCCCCACGCCGGAGTGCAACGATCGTGGACACATGACGCTCGCTCTCCGGCTGCCCCGCAGCCGCGGCACGCAAGGCAGCCGCCCGCTCCCAGCGTGCCAGACCGCCAGGTAACATAGTGCCCCACGCCGGAGTGCAACAGTCGTGGACACGTGACCTCTAACCGGAGCACGCATTGCTCGCTCTCCGGCTGCCCCACAGCAGCGACGCGCAAGGCAGCCGCCCGCTCCCAGCGTGCGAGACCTTCAGGTAACATAGTACCCCAGGCCGGGCTGCAACGGTCGTGGACACGTGAGCTCCAACCGGAGAACGTACCGCTCGCTCTTCGGCTGCCCCACAGCTGCGGCGTACGTACGCTCCCAACGTGCCAGACTTTTAGGGAACATTACCGAGAATATAATCAACCATAAAACAATGAACAAAATTGTCCAAAAAAGTTTGTGTTTGCTCCCTAGAATTTTCATCATCTTGTTTACCCACCATAATTTACCAGAATCATGTTAGTAAATTAGCAATCCAGTCTGACTATCAACTTACTTATCACGTCATTTGTCTTGACAGTTCCTCCGCCAACTCCAATCACCGTAGCAGTCGAGACAGTGAGCGTGCCCGCCCGGGTGGAGCGCGAGCCAGCGGCGTCGCCGCGCAGTCCCGCCGTGAAGCGAGAAGCTCCCGAGCTGCTCGTGCCAAAGCGCGAGGCCGCCGAGCCCGAGCGCGACTCCCCTGGGATGGAGACGCGCCACGCCGGCTACGGCGCGCCGCCCGACCAGCGCTCGCCGTACGAGCGACCGCCCGACGACCACGTTCGGTCATATAGGTACTTATCTTTGCTATGATCCTTCATTACCAGTTTTCAAAGGATGCCCATATCATTCCTATCTTGGCTGCACCGCCACACACTCCCAATCTCGTCTACGTGCCCAACTGCTTTCTCGAGTTGAGGATCAGGGATTTAGATTATAATTTACAAAATATTCATGCTCGGAGGCTCTCTCGTAGCTTGTACACTCTTGCAGTACACTGGATGAGAGGCCACAGAACAGAACTATTCCCTATTTTTATAAAGGCTGTCTAACAGTTGCGCCGTGCCGCCCAACAGCGTAATTCAATCCCGCAGCAGTGTCACGATACAAAGGTGACTGTCAAGTCAACCTTGCAAAAAAGAAATCTTGGGCCGAATTTCTAGGCTGCTGATTCTAAGGAATCGCCTACACAATTCCATAGGGAGAAAAACGCAACGCTCCCAAACTTTAGCTTCTACTCATATTTGTTATTTTTCCTTGTGTAAATATTCTGGATAGTACTGGGTATTATAACTCCGATAGATGTCACGTCATATTTACTTTACTCTAGCTCTATATGCCCGTGGAAGACTGGAAATTAACAAAAATTATGCACTTTTCCATCATAGTCAAATGAACGAAGCGCGGTACGGTTATGAATCCCGGTGCTACGAGGGTGCTCCAGCCTTCGAGCGGTACGACCCTGCGCAGTGTCCGCAGCGACCGTACGGCTGGGAGGAGGAGCGCTACCACGACCCTCACCTCCCTACTCCTATGAAAACCGACCAGTCCGAACAGGAGACCAGCTCCGGACCAATTTACCCTAGGTAGGTTCTTATTTTGATATCATTTAGCTAAGTTTTACGAAATGCCTTATCAAATGTGGTAAACGAGACTGATCATGTCACTGCTGTATCAAAGCTTATTGATATTTTAGTCCTATTATTTGTATAAACCTTGAACGGCCCGTCCTCTTCGTAGACCAATGTACCACTACGAAACGAGTAGCGGAGTAGGGGGCGTGAGCGCGATGGCGCCGGGCGTGCCGCCGGGCTTCTCCGCGATCAACCTGTCGGTGAAGATCGCGGCGGCGCAGGCGCAACGGCCGCGCAGCCCCACGCCTAGGGATCCAAGGGATCCACGTCCAGCCATAGATCTTTCCACTTCCAGTGGTAGTCCACAGGTGAGAAGAACTTACTCTAAGAACTAGACATTTGTTTACTTAAATTGCCGTCTGGTCCCAATATAAAGAGTAAATTTTTACAACAGGGTCCATATGCATCACCGGTGTACACAAGCGCTGGTGGCGGCAGCGGGGGCGGAGCCCGAGGCAGCCCGCAGCCGGGCGCTTCGCCCCAGCTCAGCGCCAGCCCACAGGTGCCCAGTCCGCAGGGCCAGACCCTCGACCTTAGCGTGTCCCGTTTACCACATAGGTGAGGCATTTCTATTTTGCTTCTAACCTTTTAAATAACATTTTAATGTGTAAATACTAATTTTGTTTTTTCTTTAGTCGCGGCTTCCCCGGTGGTGTATCGTACAGTCGAGAATCAACGCCTGATAGTGGGGGAAGCCATCCTTACCTTGAAGCTTACCATCGAGACACAGCTGGTAATAATTTTATCTTTAAAAAGTTTGAATAGCAACTACAAATAAGCGAGTGCGTAATTGATGACAATAATGTAGATCTATAGCTATAGTATTTCAATAGATAATGATAAATTAAAACAAAATTCAAGTGCATAAAAAGGCAAATCGCGTGCCTATTTTAACAACGAATTCTCAACATCATTTCATATCACCAAAACAGAACATCCAATATTGTCGTGTACATGTTTCTTGCCCCAATTTCCCCCAACATACTCTGTAAGCTGTAAAGGCCCCTACACACAGCGTGTGATAAAACAAGTCATACAAATTAAAACGCGACCACATAACGACTCCCTGCTGAAAGCTCGCCTCATCACACGCGTGAGCAATATTGCTAATCTTAAATACTAGGCGCTCAGGTGGTTTTTGTGTGTACTGTATTTTCGTCTTAATTAAAACGTTGCATGTAATTAATTGCTGAGGGATCTTCTTTCATATCACATTTGTCTAATGGCGTAATATCGTGATTTCAGGTCGTAAGTCGTAACTTACATCCTTTATTAAAATTTTAACTCTACGGCCGAATACTCAAATACATCTCTACTTAGTAGACTTAACTTACATCTTGAAAAGTTGTGCATTCTTACCGATATTTATTGTTAATAATCTCTATTCAAACTTTGACGATTAGTGAACTTCGAGGAAAAGTTTTGGTGCGCTTTAAAATGGATGAGCTTCGAAGAATACCTCAAATCAGTAACAGCAATTTTAAAACATACCTACAAACACCAGTTTTTAGAAAGTTTAAATCAGAAAAAAATAAATTAAAAGTTTGCCTTCAGTTTTGACGATGACTAAAAATAATTCATCTGATTTTAAAATGTAGCTCAACAACTGCCCGACTCTCTCCAAGGTCAGACTTGGGAATGAAAAAACAACAAAGAAAAAGCCGGACCCTTTTGCTACAACCGTCATTCGCCCTTCATTCATTCCCTTTCAATAGAATCTCCAACTTAGACCAGTCAGACCCTTTTATGAAATAAATATTGTAAAGGGGACTAGATTTTATTTAACCACCTAAGTAAGTACTTATAAGTATGAAAGTAAATATATTTTAAAGAACAAAAGAATATACTTGTTAGGTTATTACACGTCATGCTCAATATTAATCTAACTAGGTTTTAAATAAATATACCTATGACATTGCGTCCATTCCATGTCCCCACAAACCATGTGCAAAGGGGAGAAAAGAGACCTCACAACTAATACTCCAAATAGGGGTGAAATGAAATGTCCAGATTGTTTTTATCCCGAAATACCCATGCCTTGGAGCGAAATCCCCGGGTTGCAGCTAGTAATAGCATATACAAGAAGAAATATTCCGTCCTAGCAAACATTTTTGGTCGAAAATATCATAAAATTACCTATTGGTATAAATAAGTAATTTTATGGTAATTTCGACCAAAAATGTTTTCTGCGAGGGAATATTTCAGCAAACATTGTTGGTCGAAATTGTCACAAAATTACCACTATTGTTGTATTACCAAATTGTCACTATTGTTGGTATAAATAGGTAATTTTATGGTAATTTCGACCAAAAATGTTTTCTGGGCTCAGTCAGATGCAGAAAAACCTGACCCCCTGAGATAGGATTCTGTGATTACGTCATGTTTGCATTTTTTTGCCCTTATCCAAAATATCTCTTCCTACAGGATACGGCGGTGTCAGTCCACATCCAGTAGCAGGCTACGGTCTCGGCCAGCCGGACTACGCGGCAGCAGCCGCAGCAGCGGGCTACGGCGGCTACCAGTACCAATGCGGGGCGTACCCCCCGCCCCCCACGTACCCCCCACATGCCCCGCCGTACTCACCACCCTGCTATATGCCCCCTCCCCATGCGCCACACGACAAACCTAAAGATAGCAGGTGAATATATTAATATAATTTTATAAGATACTTTTTCCGCAGGATCAATGTTTCGACTTTATTAGGTAGGAGACCATAGCGCATAAAACCTCAGAATATAGAAACCCCTGTTGATACAGCTTGTGATTTGTTATTTTCTTTGTTATGTCCAAAAAGTAAGCGTGCTAGTGCTGTCTTCTGCCTATCAAAATAATGTACTTACCACAGGTACTTACCTATCGTAATTCATTTTCTTATTTTCTTGGTAGGTACTTATTTTGTGTCATTCAGTAAAAACAAAACGGACAAAACTGCTTATTGTGTGTAACAACATACATAGGTAAGTACCTACTTACCTAGGTATTTTTCAAACTCAAAAGTTTTAAAAGAAAACGTTTTTAAAACGCTCTGAAGGTTTCCCTAACCAAAAGCATGATTTTAATTACCTACCTACTCATCATATTTGTTTTTGATTGCATAGATTCCTGCAACTTCTCTTATTACAATTATTTACAAACTACGCTACATCAAAATGAAAAACGACAAACCTGCATCATAAACCATGACCGCAATGAACTCACTGAATGAACAAATCAATCGTTCGTATTTGGCGCGTAACGTAACATCAGATCGTTCCGTTCGGATCCACGCATGCACGTTCAATTTTACGTGGCAGTACAGACACTTGCCGAGCGAGACTAAATTATTAACAATTAAACCTATGTATTTAATGTAATCATATTAAAAACGCAAATAAACTAAGCTTACATTATCCTTGTTATTTTACTTTTCTATTTTTTAGTTTAGGTAAGTTAACATTTACTAAGTATTTAATTTTATTAGTAAAGGTTAAAAAACATTTCTTTGCATATAATAAATAACATCAATCATTCTTTATTTATCTAACCAATTTGATATTGGCCAACATGGACGTAGGAAAAATTTTCCTACGTCCATGTTGGCCAAATACGCTTTGTGCCAGAGACACGGAATGTCAGAAAAAGTTTTAAAGTTTTAAAACTTCAAACTGTTCCCGGGACGTTAGTTATATAAAAAGTTGGACATTATCAAGAGTGCATGTCACTTTATTCGATTTAACGATTAAAACAAACGTGTTACGTGTTCAATAGCCTCCCCAACATAGAATTTCTATAAATACAACGTGTTAGTAATGACCACGTGCGTTATCTAAGTTTTAAAAGTTCATCAAACTTTATTTTTAGGTTATGACAGCGGCGTCTGTTTATTACTACACGATTTCGAACGCGGCCCCAACCAGTCACACTCGGTGGATCAGTCTAAAATTACCTGCGCCCGCGCCGGCGCGCTCGACGCCGAGCAAGCCAGATAAACTATTTGTACGATAAGATATACTTGTTAAATATTAATTTTGTGCGACTATTAGTGCTCCAAAGTTTAACAACAATACAGATATGCAACGAAATAGGTAAGTCGAAAAAGTTTGTGAACTTTTACCAATGTTTTTTGTTCAATTTGTACAAGTTGTCCCAAACAATGAGTAATAATACCAATAACTTTGTAAACATTCTACTGGATTCTCGTAGATAACGATCTTTGTACAGTGTTAACGTAATTTTGGTCAGAGCATCTAACTATTTATAAATGCGTAAATGGTGTTAATTAAGGTCGCCTGTTAGTATAGCATAAAGTTTTGAGTTTTTTTTGTTTGTTCATTTTGTTGATTTGGTATGTTATTCATGCTAGTTTCCACCGTGACGACATTTTCGGTAAACTGGGTTACCGGATCCAAATGCGAGAGCCCGGTCTGTCGGTGAGGGAAGTGCGGGAGCGGGAACTGATCCAGTGCCCCCATCCAGACTGCGACGGCTCCGGGCATGTGTCAGGCAACTTCACATCGCATCGCAGGCAAGCGTTCGCCCGCCATTTTATCGCGGCGCATTTAAATATTTCGCCCTAGCAAAACACAATGCGGTAATAGGGTTGTCGCGTCGACTTCCCTAGAAATTTTTCTATACAAAATATCACTTGCGTAATTTTTATGTTTTTAAGTAGATTGATGGACTAACACTGTACCTACTAATGTGATCTACAATAAAGTTCTAAATTATAAAGCCATTACAACCATCCTATATGTATAAGATGATTCATTTTAATTAATGATTCTTCTCTATGTAATTAATTTAAAAAAAAATAGCATAAAATTTTATAATTATTGTAGTTTTCATACTAGATATTTTTTCTACAGACACAATCCAAGTAAGTTGGAATATGTACAGCTGTACGAGTTAGGTAGTTTCTAACATTTGCCAATGTGTTGGCGTTTGTCTGCCAATTAAAAAAACAATGACTCTAACGTTAATTTAATTACGCTTCTTAATTGGATCTCATAAACTGATAACCCTAAAAAGGATCAATGAAACAGCTGTTGTTGTGCCCTTGTGCTCTTGGGCGACATTTTAAATGTAGGTACGAGTAGGTACTACATATATTGTAAACTATCACTTTTGAGATTATGCTACTGCATACATTTTTTTTTAATTCCAGGCCTGTTTATTTTAAATATTACCTATCTAAAACTTCTAATTTGTAAATACTTACTTATTACTTTTTTTCATCGTAATACTTTATAATTTTGTTATTTTGCATATATTTTAGATAAGTATTTTTTTACAACAAAATAAGTCAAATAATTATTAAATAAAATCCCCAGACCGTTTATTGTCCAGACCAACCTTGGCCATATCAAAGTTATGACCTATATCTTGGATGGTAAATAAAACATGTGACTATTATGCACGAAGGTACCTATGTAGAGTTCATTTCCTCAACTTGACAACCCTAAGATGACTACGCCAACACAATAATGCAGCTGATCGTCAATTTGCGCATTTCCAAGCTGCAATTGTCTTGTGTCGTGTGATCTGTCACTTACAGCATGTGTTGATATTGATATCTGACGCTGCCTGTACTTTCAACATGGTAATGTAGTACCTATGTATTATATATTGTCCTTATGCCGCTGTAATAGTTGACAAAATCTGGTCTGCTGGTGTGTGTACTATCACAGAATAGTTTAGTAGTAGGTATACTATGTTCCTATCACTATACCTAAATAAAATTAATGTAAGTGAACGCAATAGTTACGCATAATGTGTAGATGAAATGCAATGTCAATTTTGCATATTGGATGGATTTAACTGATCTTTACGTATACGTAAAGATTTTTGTGCTAAGGGGAACCTATTTTAGCGCTATTAGTATTATATATGGTATATAAGAACTCCGGTAACAACATTAGACTCTACAGTGGGGTTAATGATAAATAATTAAACCTTCCAGAGGAATAAAAGTAATAAAGAAAAAATATATAACTTAAGACGGTAACATGGCGTTAGTCGGAACCATTGTAGAACTTATTCTTATAGGTTTAAGAAGCACATAACAGTAAAAGCGATTATAAGGTGTCTACTAACTCATACTAACTGCTCATATCCTAATACAGAGTTAGTGATAAAGCCTTGTAACGCCTTAAGGTCTGCTCCTATAGCTTTAAGAAAAATTTAACACTATAAGTAATAACCAGGTTTCTACTAACTATTACTAGAGGCTAATGTTCCTAAACAGAGTTAGATAAATACTTTGTACCACTCAACAAGTTCTATCGATCCCTAAGAATTAGCAAGAAAGCTATTAGCATCTTAGAAGTG
The DNA here is from genome assembly GCA_018467065.1 of Ephestia elutella. Classification (NCBI taxonomy): domain Eukaryota; kingdom Metazoa; phylum Arthropoda; class Insecta; order Lepidoptera; family Pyralidae; genus Ephestia; species Ephestia elutella. The sequence continues at coordinate 14,863,586 of CM031573.1, forward strand.
TTTATTATAGGTTCTGTAGAGCTAGATGCTGTAAGAGTTAGAATTCACTTTTAAATCATTGCCGGTTACATAATGGGGTTTATTCTTCAACCTTAGGCAAAAAATACTGTGGTTTTTAAAATAACTTGTATATGGCATCAAACATTACGTGCAAATTTTATAACTCTTCTACTTTCCTTCTACCTTTGTAACGAATTATATCAAGCGCAACTGAAAAAATATCACAGGGTTCCGTTCAACAGGAAAATATCGTCGATGTTGAATATAAGGTAGTTCAAATACCTCAGATGATGAACAAGACAAGTGAATATATGAGAAATATATATATTTTTAATGATTTACGAACATCAGCTCTACAAAAAAATATATAGTTTACTAGCTTTTACCCGCGGTTTCGCCGGCGTGAATTCCCCACAGGAATAGTCCGGGATATAAATGTCTATGTCATTTTCTAAATATATGTATGCGAAATTTCCGGAAGATTGGTTCAGTAGATGAAGCGTGAAGAGGTTAAAAACAAACAAATTTACTTTGGCATTTATAATATTTGTTAGGATTAGAATATAAAAAAAAATATTTCTGTACTTCTTACCACTATTACACAGTTTGAAAAAAAAAAACAGATTATTATTTAAAAAATATATATTTTAATTATAATATCTTTTCCATGTTTTTAATCAAACACTATTCAAAGAATAATTGGTCGAACAAATCTGCCTTTAATTGAACTATTTCTGAATATAAAACAAAAGTAGTAAAATGTCTTTAATTTACTCAGCAGTTTCAGACCTTGGAATGTCTCTTCTTTTTAATCTCAATTGCTATGACATTCCATTAGAAGGTACAGCGTACAATTTGTTTTGGTTATTTTCAAGAGTTTGGACGATTTTGAAAGGCATTCTGAAAAAGATTCAAACTCAGGTCAAAAATGTGTGAAGTAGTACCTCACCTTACTAAACTATCTAGGTACTTTGAAATGACATATGACATGTCAACGCCACTCCTGTACCTATATACCTAATTACCTATATATTGTCAGGTTTAACTGTATCGTAATAATAAAAAAAATTTACTTTAAAACATTATTTTGTCAGAGAAAAAGTTATGATACTATCTTAAAATCTTGATACTAGTCGTTCGCTGCGAACGTAGACCTCGCGACTATTAAAATACAATATTTATTTTCGCAAAAAATTAAATATCTCAAAAACGGCTGGACCGATTTTGATGCCCAACGAACTTGAAAATTCTATTAACCATCCCTACATATATTCCAACTTTCATCAAAATCGGAACAACGGTTCGAGAGTTATCGCGGAACAAACATACATACATACATACATACATACATACATACATACATACATACAAACAAACAATGTGTTTTTCGCTCCAACTTGAATTATAGCCCTCGCTCGCTTCGCTCGCTCGGTCAATTATATTCAAAAAGTGTGTCAATATAAATTAGTTTGTAATAAGGAGTTCTTATTTAGAATTTTGCGATATGAGACTTTATAAAAGGTTTATTTAAACCATAACAGAACCCTAAAAGTTATCAGCTCACAGCTTCACGTAGAACCATTATACAAGTTAAACCTATAAACACTTTTCTTTTTTCACTTTTAGAAACATATTATAGAACTACAAGTGCCATGGAAGTGCTAACTTTAATTTTTTAAGCACAATGTGAGGAATAACGGAGTTATCAGGATCCCTAAGTAATCACAACTGAGACGCCATTAAATAATGATAACCTATTGATGATACCTAAAATTTTGTGAAGTGAAAAACTTATTTAAACTTTATTTTCCCACTTATTAATTCAAACTATTGTCAATTATCAATTAAAAATAAATAGACAGTGCTAGTAATTGTTGTTTTCTATAATTGAAAGAGAAACAAAAACTGTGCCTGTATTTTTTTCTTTATAAATATCATCAAAAGTAGTTTATTTTTAAGGCGCTTTAAAAATCAGATGAAAACTATTATATATAATTACCGTAAACTTACCTCCGCATGAAAAATAATAACTCTCAACACCAGTAATCTGAAATACTTGATTTACCTCAGCCATTTTTAGCATCGGGTTCCATAATTATCATCTTTACAATCATGATATGATTGCGCACTGCTAAACATTATTAACGCTATTGACTTTAACAGTAACATAACATGTATGAAATAGACGCATTATTTAGCGCTTTGGTTGATATTAATTACTACATAATATGTACATTATATACTGAAGGTATAAATTGCTTGTAAGAAGTACCCGTGTGTTACTAAAAAAGTCATTTTAGTTGTTTTCATTACTTACTTACTACTTTACCTTGCAGTTATAACCTATGTAAAGCTTTCAATACACCTCAAGTGGTAACCACTCCTTCAATAGTACTATTGTAACTCTTTACTACTAGCCATTTATCACTTCTCTATAACTATTAGGTCACTTTAAGCTCTAAAATCGTAGGCCCAAACGAGGGTTACAAGAAAGTTACAGTACGCTATATCACCAATTCTTAGGCCCTTTACAGAACCTTAGGGTTTCAAATTTCTCTTAAGTAGCTCATTTAGCACTTATTCTTATTACCAAAATGTTAGTTGGTTTGTGTTGTTTGTGTAGGTTGATGTCTAACCTACGCAACATACTCACTCACCTACATATTTATGAATAGATTTTATTAAGTAGGTACTTATTCTATAGATAAGATAGATATTCTATAGATATTCCGTTTTTTTGATAAAATCCTCGGGGGAGGCCTTTGTCCAGCAGTGGACGTCTTTGGGCTGAGAGAGAGAGAGAGAGAGGTACTTATTCATAGGATGAATCATTTTTTACACACATTGTAAAAGAGTGGACTTGATAAGGACGTACCTGCATTTTTTATATGGTAATCAAAGACCGTGAATAAATCTCTATAGCCAACCACTATGACGTTAATACAAAATACTCACTCTGTATAAAACTGTACAAGTAGTTAACAATGACATTTACGCCTTACTTTATAAATAACACGTGTGCGGAAAGTACAGTCACGTAGAGTCTGTTGCAATCAGCATCGTCACAATAACAGGAAGTACACTGAGCCTACTACCAAACATGTACTGGCACACCACGGTGTCTATAATTAAGTAAAAATTACACATACCTATATTATAAAAAATACGTTGCAATAAAATGATGAGCACTAACTATTTCGAGGTAGAGTTATTCCATTCTATTTTGGGGATGGAACACACTATACGTACACACTTTTTTTATTTGCTTAATTTAAACATAAATATATAATAATATAAATACATAAATACTTAATTAAATGCATAAATATTTTATAAACTGGTTTCATCACGAACGTAAATCAAAATTACTACTCGTAGCTACGCGAATAGAGCTACGGGCCAGTTACACTAAAATGCTAGTCTAAATCACAAATATAAAATTGCAGGTAAAGCTACCTATTTGCGTATCTATTGTATGGTAAAACAATAGTTTTTTTTTTTGCAATAGCTTAAATCCAGATGGCCACGGTCACAAAAAAAAAGCCATTTGTGTATTGTTATGAAGTGTCAATGTTCCTCCTTGCTGTTCGTTGCTCCTCCTTTCTAGTTTTTTTGGTTACCTTTTTTTCGTATAAATAAATCAAATTAAGTACAGATTTTTTCATCTGTGATATGATGCATTATTTTTATCGGAAGCAAGATTTGCTCACTTTTCGGGCATCATAAAAAAAAGTGTGGCATGCTAATCGGGATAGAAAAATTTAATAAACTTAAGGTTTGTGGTGCATGCAACATGTGATGTTACCTTATTCGTTTGAAATATAAGTAGATACGATGAAAAGTATATTTCGAAACTAAAAACGCAAGGTCGCACAGTCTAAAGTACAGTCATGAAAATTACATAGTAACGTAAAGAATTTTCTCCGATAAAACTAAGTTTATGATAAAATACAAATAACCAGCCGTCATATTTTTACTATAATATTGGGGACATAAGGATTTGTAATACTCATATGATTTATGGATTACAGCTTAGAATATACCTAATACTAATCCTAAAAAATCCATCATAAAATCTACCTTAAAATATGACCATAGATGTAAGACTACAGAACATAGTTTTATTTTATACAACGATTTTATAATAATTTCAACCCATATGCGGCACTAGCACACTTGTAATGGACGATATTAAATTAAAAAACTAACATAGCTTATTTATTTTAAAGTAGATACATATAATCATAAGAAGGTATCTGAGGAAACAAGTATTAAAAAAAATAAGCCAATAAAAATGAACACTGGAGCTCTACTATGAATTTGCAATGTCTCTCATCAACTCTCATGCCAGCATACGGCGGCGTCAAGCTACATAATCTTAATCTGGCAAGTACTAGTTGCACCTTCAGAGTAGCTCCTAATGTGTATCAGAGTAAAACATATCAAGTTGCAGCGCGTTGCGCCTGCACGGCATTGTAAGCAGTTTGTATATGTGCAGTCTGTCGGGTTGCCCGCGCGCCGACCGCAGCCAAATCCAGCCACACTCGCAGGAGCTCAAGTGCCCGACGCCTGGCTGCGATGGCTCCGGCCACGTCACCGGGAACTACTCGTCCCATCGGTCGCTATCCGGCTGCCCCAGGGCGAACAAGCCGAAGAGCAAACCCAGGGATGGACAGGACTCCGAACCGCTCAGGTGAGCTTCTTTCACTTTCTTTTTTGTCGACTCGGTCAAGAGCGGATCCAAGACTTTTTCTGGGCCCAAGGCAGTTGTGGACTATGCAAGCTAGGAAGGGGTGGTGTTGCACGCCTTGGTGGTGGAATCAAAAAGGGGAATTATTAAAGAAAATTGTTTCATTAAATTCTGTTAACAACTCTGATATGACACAAAACAAATAATACCCTAAATCCGCTACTGGACTCGGTTGTCCTTACACATATATCAGATTTTTGGAGGGGTTAAAGGAGGCTTTGGTTTAATCACTATTTAACACAGGATATATTGTATAAGAATATGATATCATACATTTTTGGGTGGAATTTTCGAAGCGTTTATCGAATAGCCTGCTGGATTTATGAAACGATTATTTTAAATATTTAACCAGCTACTGAAATTGCATAGTATTGTTGACATTAAGGTTGATTAATGGATCGGTTTTCCTTCCTTTTTATATCAGCGTATATGCGTCATTGTCTATAAACAAATGGACATCTAATCTACCGTTCAGACAACGGTAAAAACATTCAAGCGTGGGTTCCAATTCTATTCCATCACCACCCAAGCTTAACATCACCGCAGACGATGATACTATACTTACCTACTAGCCAAAAAGCACCTTGTGTTACTTGATTCATTTTTATAATTAAAAAAAATTACTGGAATGAATTTATTTAAACAGTATGATAATATTCTATCGTTCCATGATTCAATACTTTCCTTTGATTTGACAAAAACTCCTACATTACAATTATGAATCGAAATTTAAATGGCTTCCAAGAACGATTCCGTTTTCGCAACATCATTTGTTTCCTGCGACAAAATCTTCATGTTTTCAATACTTTTTGATGATTACACGCTGCTTAGATGCCCTATACCGGGCTGTGACGGATCTGGACATGCTACAGGGAAATTCTTATCGCATAGAAGGTAAGTTTGATCACAAAAGTAATTGGATGCCATGATTTTTGTTGCAATTGCATGTTATTGTGTAAACTAACTTAGTAACTACACAAACAAGATCATCAATTAATAAGGCGGAAATATTACTAAATATTTTTCTTCTTTAATGTGGTCACTGTATTAGGTATTACGTATAAGGTAAGTATTTCTACGCTATTGGTTCTATGTGAAAGCTAGGTCATACAGCGATGTATATGCACTGGTTTACTTTAACCAGTTCCATCAAGAACAACTTCATCACGCCCGCTACCCTTGCTTGAAAGTAGCTTCTTTTATTCTAGAGCATCGACACAAGTACTCAATATATTTATAGACCTAAGCCTAATAATGAATACGTACTAACTCTAATTACAAGTTATTGTACTAGAAACCTAATTAACAGCACAGCTAAAGCGAATATGAAGATAGGAACTGTTCCAGTAAATATATTATAAACAATATAAGTATCATACAAAATGAGTCAATTTAAGGTTCTTGTTGAGCAGTTGTGCACCTACTGCAATTCTGCTCAAATCTTTAAGCCGCTTCTCTCTTCTGTCAACAGTGCCTCCGGTTGCCCGATCGCGAATCGCAACAAAATGCGGGTCCTAGAAAGTGGGGGGACAGTGGAGCAGCACAAAGCAGCCGTGGCAGCGGCAGCATCAGCCATTAAGTTCGACGGGGTCAACTGTCCGACACCAGGGTGTGACGGGTCAGGGCATATAAATGGGTCCTTCCTGACACATCGCTCGTTGTCAGGCTGCCCGGTGGCGGGCGCTGCGACGCCGACCCCCCAACCTAAGAAGCCGAAGTACCCTGATGACATCACGCCGCTCTATCCTAAACCTTATTCAGGTAAGTTTATCTACCGTTATATTATCGGGCAAGATTAGATTTTCAACGTGAAGTACCTATTACTTTTCTTCACCCCATCAGTTTTCGCCGGGCAGAAAGAACTTCGAGAATTTAAGCATTGAAACTGAGCTCTGGTTGTTATAGAATCGTTGGTTTCTTGTGACCTTGTCAACATAGGTAAATTCGCTCTTACTTGGTTTTGAACTGAAACAAAACCTCTCCGGTTCAAAAATGTAACATTGCAATAGAAATCATTTAATTCATAATTTTTCCCTTTTGACTGAATTTTCTTACCTGTATCTAGAGCCTTGAAGTTTAAAGGATTATTTTGATTATTTCCAGGCATGGAGATGAACATGCAGACGGGCAATGGCGAGGACCTGATGACACTAGAGCAGGAGATCACGGAGCTGCAGAGAGAGAACGCGAGAGTGGAGTCACAGATGATGCGCCTCAAGTCCGACATCAACGCGATGGAGACGCATCTCAGTCATGGGGAAAGGGTAAGCATTTTATAGTCTTTAGTTTGAGTGTGTTACATTGAACGTAATGACTCCGATAAGAGCAGCTTTACTTACTTACTCCGCTGGCTCAGTGACCCCAAAGGGGGGGAGATCTTGGTCTCCGAAACGAGACAGCGCCATAGACTTCTATTCTACGCGATGATGGCTCGCCAGTTGCCATAGCTCTTAAAAAGAAAAATCTTTGAGGGCCAAATCACAAAGTCATAAAATAAATGATCCGTTAGTCGTAGCGTAGATTCAATGCCATGTTATGCTTTTATCATCCAATCGATGCTTGGCAGCTGCCTACTTGGCATATTTTCTATTCTTGGCACCGCATTGCGGACTGTAGCTTTCAGTTTCTTCAAATGCAACTAATTAAACATGTACATCTGTGAATAAACTGAAAATAGCATTATTGCTGTGGTCAAAAAGTTTATTAAGTACAATCTGTTAAATTTACAACACCTCACTTAAAACTTAAATTAGTAAGTGCAATAGAGTTAAATCTATCCAATCTATTAAACGATAGCATACAAAATATATTGTAACACAATATTTTTGTCTGACAACTTAGATGGTACTGTCATGGCTCCAAACATCCAACTTGGAGTGCTCCTAACACACCATCATTTGTGAGTACCATTAAATTATTACTTTACAATCATGGTACTTACTACAGTAAATTTCGACCTAATAATTTTAAAAATTTAAAGATTTTTTGCGACTTAAAGTTGAATGATTCAAGCCATGACTATCCAGAATTTTGATTTGACAAAAAATCTTAATTTATCTTGTAAGAAAATATATTACAAATATGTTAATTACTTGCAGGAGAACCAGCTAATATCGCAGCGCAACAACAACCTGAACGAATACTACGAGAGCCTTCGTAACAACGTGATCACCCTACTCGAGCACGTGCGCATCCCGGGCGGCGGCCCCGCGCCCGCGCAGCCCGGGGGCGCGCCCGCGCCGCCGCCCCCCGGCCCCGGCGAGAAGCCCGCACACGACAACTTCGACTCCTACCTCACCAAACTGCAGACGCTATGCTCCCCCGACGGGTACTGCCCCGACGAAAACCGGCCCATCTACGAAACTGTCAAAAACGCGCTCCAAGACTTCACAGTGCTCCCCACGCCCATTTAAGGTTCGCAGAGCGCCGCCGAAACGGAGCGACAGTAATAGTTGCGTCGGTGGAGCTTATGCTAGATTTACACAGACTATAGTGACTGAATCGTCAGAAACCAAAGATTTTCAAGTGACGCTCGATAGTGTTCCCGCGGACAGACAATATGTGTTCTAATTAGGCAACCGATGTCTGTTTTGTAAACCGTTGTATACGATGCGTGACTTCTGTATGACATCACGTCAACACTCGACTCGTTCGACTTTTTAATCAGTAAGACGGACTTAATCTAGACCTAAATAAATTTTAAACACTGTTACTCGTATGCTTAATAATAATATTTGTTAGGAAGAAATTTATACTACGTACGTAAGCGATTTTAGCCGACAATCACGTAAAGATTCGATTATGTAAATATTGTACCTACATTTTGGATATAAAATAAATCGATTTTATCATCTGACTGTTTTCGATTATGGATGCGATTTTAAGGTGCTCACACATGCAGTTATATAACATAGCTAACATTTTCTAATATTGCTATTTGAAGGGAAGAGTTGTTATAAAATGTTTTATTAAATGGTTTTGTAACCTCATTGTGGGAGCACCATTAGAGGAATTAAGCAGGACCTACTTTTGTTATACCAAAAACGATTAAGATAGCTTGTAAGGTGAAACTGTTAACTGTCACTACGTTCTCATCTCACTGGGATTGTGCCAAACGCTTGCGTCACTGCAGCTCCCGTTCGCTGATGTTAAGACTAATTACTAATATAGAATTACAATACTATGTAAACAAGATTAATAAGCTCCTTATAGGACTTTCTAGTCAGTTTTGTAAATAACTGTGAATAAATAGTTGTCGCGTCATAGGGACGTTTATTTGTATTAGTAAATAATGAGATCTCATTAGATCGAGTAAGTTAATAATTCACTCATTAATTGATAACCAATTTTAGGGAATAAATGGACTTTCTTTGTTAGCCAATGTTCACTTGCTGTGATTATGTTACGTGTTACTGACCTATTTGTTGTTACCTGCGATTGTGATAGCGTAATGATCAAGTTGAAACTTAATTTGCAATATTTTAGTTATATAACTCGCTTGACATCATTTGTGCAATTATTGTTTTTAATTATGCTAAACTAATTTGTTCTCGATGAATTTCACTTTGGTATACAGAATGAATAATATTCGCATTTAAATACTAAAACCTATTACTATGTTACTACTCTGATTGTCATATACGTTTCTGTAAAATATTGAGTATGTGTTGTTAAAGAGAATAAAAATAATAAAATACTGAGACTATCGCATATTTTGTGATTTTTCCTTATTACTCCTATTGGTTGGGCTTGGGACGATTAGGATTCGCTCTCGTGGGAATTTTAGAATAAAAATTAGGTACTCTGTCTGCTATACCCGATATTTTTCTTCATATAAGTTGCATACATGGGGCGGCTTAATCGGTATTGCACGCGGGCGTTCAAACAGCTAGCGACAGGCCTATTAGTAACTCTCCGTCCTTCATTGCTATTTCAATGGGTCTAGACTAGAATCCTTCTTGCTGATAAGGTCTAGTCTCATAAAGAGTCCAAGTAAAGTGATTATTCTATGCAATATTCTATGACTAATTCACCAAGGTTAATTCAAACGGGTGAAGCGGCAAAGCTAGTTTACCTAAATAGGAACTTATAAATTTTTTCCAACTGATTCAGGTTGCGCTTTCAACGGCCAGAGCTAAACAATTATTGTACCTACTTTTTGTTCCCACCCTTCATCAGCTGCACAGCAGAGGCAAACATACAAATAGATTGGATATGATGAAAAAATTCCATGCGAGCTGGACTTGAACCCACGACACGACCAGGTAGTAAGTTGTACTAGTACAGTATCTTAAGTGCACTAAATATCCTTTACAATACCGGCCAAGTGCGAGTCAAACCGCGCATCGAGGGTTCCGTAAAGCATCTCACATTATAGCTCTAACTAAAATACCAACTATGTAGTTTCAAAAACAAACTTAACTTTGCAGTTCGATCCTTAAAATTCATACTGCATCGAGCGCGAAAATAAGTTTGTAACGCTTTTTTTTAACTTACAACAACATATTTACAACTTTCAGATTTATTCCTGTATAAGCACTGTTAGACCTTGCTTTTTGCCAAATTTCGTAATTTTAGGTCAACGGGAAGTAGGTTTTGATTGCTGTCTGAAATCGCAAAATATGCAAAAAATTGAAACATTTATATACTTAATGGGTATCTCATAATCGCGTTTACCTTTAATTTTGATTATTTTTTGCAGCAAGAGACCGTGGATCCCAATATTCGATATCAATAGGGTATTTTACACTATGTAAGAAAAAATATAAAAATGTTTGTTCATAATAGATTTCGAAAAAAGTAAACAAGAAACGTCGATATTTATTCATAAAATTGCAATTTTAATTTTATAATTCCATTTTAAAAATCGTCTTTTCTAATCTGTTTTTCAAATGTCTAAAACGCCATTCGCCATGTTGGATCCAGCCGTGACGTCATTCCGATAGTAAACAATCTACTGAAAATAAGTTGTGCGCTGTTATTTTGATAAATTTACGAGTTATTAACACGTTTGTAGACTTCTAGCCTTTATTTCACTATGGAAGACGGTTTTGTGAAAGCAGAAAGTACAAATCTGCCAATGGTTAATACTTTTACATCATTCATTTTTACATCACTTGGCACTTGAATCCATAATTTTTGTGGCGTTTTTACACTTGTATTTTTGCATTCAGGCACAAGACACCAATGATAACTCATTATTTTCAAGAATCTTATTACTTGGTCTTTCGCAGTCGTATTGTTTACTAACCGAATGACGTCACGAGATGAAAAAGCATGGCGGCTAGCGTTTCCGCGCGAAAATTCAAAATCATAAATAAAAAACAGATTTTAAGGCGATTTTCGGTTTTAAAAAAAATTAACAAAATTTCTACTAGTTCATTACGATCTCAGGATTAATTTAAAACAGTTTTTAAAAAATGGTGTAATACCCTATTTCAACTTGATACCTAAGCGTTCGGAGCGTTCCTGAAAAAAATGTTTGACAAATAGACGGACAACAAAGTGATCTTATCTTATAAGGGTTCCGTTTTTGCCTTTTGAGGTACGGAACCCTAAAAATACAAATTCTTGGGTGCATTTACAAACTTTCTTTAATCATCTTTTAGAAAAACCATAGAGCAACACGGACTCCTTACGGAGGGAGAAGCCATAGCGACATGTTTTCATTCAAATCTTTCTGGCATTTTTTGCGGGGGGAGGGAAATTCGGAATTTTTTGTATTGCGGCCTATGTGTCATTCACACTGACTGATGGATTCTGTCTAGCGAAAAGTCCGAATGCAAACAGTTTTTATAAACGCTCAAGTCCACCTGGACCTAAGCTTTGCCAGAGGGGAAAGACATCTATGGCGCCTCCCTTCCGGGCCGCGCGCGGAAGTCCTTGTTGCTCGAAGAGAAAAACTAAGGAATTTTGCAAGTACGAGCTGTCTAACGGCTCATAACTCATAGCGGCAGCTCAGCATCAGCTCATAACGGCTGTCTTTGCCTCCTCATTAAAACGAGGGAATCAACCAAAAAAAAAAGACATTTGACAGTGACAGTTAATGTCAGCGATAATAAAAATAAAAACGTAAACAAATCGCACTGCACATGTGTTGGTGATGTTCTTCATTAAATTACAATTATTTTAATGAGTTTTACAATATGAAAGTGCAAAAGCAGGTAATTGTTTCATTATGTGCTGGTTTTAAAATCAATTGTGGTATTGATTATCCTACACAACTTACATGTAACCTTACGTTTCAGAAACGTTATTTTATGAGCGAAAATGATAACGACACAGAAAAAAGTGAACCTGAAAATAAAAATCAAGAAATTAAAGTTTATAACATCAAAGTAACACCGGGAAAATTCAAACCCCAGAAATATGATGTAAGTAATGCTAGTCTACTTAATTCATTCTAGAACTACCTATACATAATCTACCAGATCATCAATCACAGTCTGAACTAATTGTAAATCAATACCTACCTACCTAATCCTGTAATTTTATTGTAGAAAAATAGAAACAAAAACAATGCAAATAAAAAAAATATTAAGAGGGAATATCCTGGCAAAGCACCTATTGATAAGGAGAGGCTGGAACGCCACTCCCGAGGTGAAGGGTTGAATCGCAAGGGAATCACCCATCCTCTGCATGCTGCTAAATTGAAAAGGAAAGAAAAGAAACTAAACTATGCTCAAGAGGAAGCTGCAAGAGCAGAAATATTGCTAACTGAAGAAAAAGGGTAAGAATAGATTGAAGTCACATGAACTATCTGATATTTGTGTTTTGATAGCATTGTGCTTGAACAATGATCGCACTGCCGGATCCAGGTGATTGCTGCTTAAAGGATTAATGAACAATTTTTATCACCATTCTAATTTTTCAGATCCTTAGATGTAGGTGAAGACAGAAAAACAACAGCTATAACTCAGAAAATTATAGCTGAAAGTATAGACATCGCTGCAGCAACAAAAATATTTGAACTAAACCTAGAATTTGGTCCGTACAGAGCCAAATACTCCCGCAATGGAAGGCACTTACTATTGGGCAGCAAAAAGGGGCATGTAGCTGCAATTGACTGGGTCACTAAAAAGTTACATTGTGAGATGAATGTTATGGAATCTATTCATGATATGAGGTAAAAATTGTAGATCTATTTCAAATAATTTTTCCCCACTAACTTCACTTTTAGTTTAAAATTTTTATGGTGGCAAAGGCGATTTATATTTAATATTTATAAAAATGATTTTAATTTAAATAGGCTTAAAAAAGCATTTTATATACTTAATTAACTAGATGTTGATGTCAGAAAACTCATATTAAGGTATAAAAGATAACTAACATGGGCCTGGGACTGGTGGTTCTGGTGGCAATATCGGGAAATCCTTTCTTAGTGCTCCCCTACGCTCCCAAGGAACCTACATGCCAAATTTCAGCTTCCTATGCTCAGTAGATTTGGCTGTGTGTTGTCTGTCAGTCACTCAGTCATTAACAGAAGAATTTTATATATAACGATAATAATGCTTAATGTTTGTAATTATTTCAGTTGGCTTCATGTTGAAACTATGTTGGCAGTGGCACAAAAAGAATGGCTGTATATTTATGACAACACAGGAATTGAGCTACACTGTTTGAAAAAACTAGACAAGATATTGAGAATGGAATTTCTGCCATACCACTTTTTACTAGCTTGTGTGGTATGTATAATTGAATATTAACAGTTTTAGTAACAATAGATAACCTTTTCATATGGTTTTCACCAATGATTCAATGGTGTGGTGAGGCTTCATGAGAAAAGTTTTGGTATACACAATGTTCGGGCTAAGGTGTTGGTGAGAAGCTGATATTTTGGATCTCAGAGAGGCTAACAATAGGTTGTTGTGATCAAAAATTGGTCAATAATAATTTAAGTTTGCCAATTCAACTTGAGATGATGATTTTAATCAAAATCTTAACTGTTCCCTTTTTGCTTTACAAAAAATTTAATCAGTACATCTCTTTTTAAAATATTTAATCTTATTTCAGAATGAATATGGATTTATGTCCTGGTTGGATATATCAATAGGAGAAATTGTTGGGCATTACAACAACCGGTTAGGTAGGACCTCAGTCATGGCTCAAAACCCGTACAATGCTACCATTTGTCTCGGGAATTCAAAAGGTGTTGTATCTCTATGGTCACCAAAGGTTAAGGACCCTTTGGCAAAAATATTGTGCCATAAGACTCCATTGACAGCTGTTGCTGTGGACAGTAGGGGCATGTAAGTATATTTTTAACTTAATTAGGTATATTAAAAGGCGTAATCAGCAGTTCTATTCCAAATTAAATTTCAGCCTCAGTTTATTTACTTTACTTTAGTAAAAATTACTTATTTAGGTACTTTAGTAAAAAGCTATACTTTTTGATAATATGACGTATTGTTGTCAAAAACCTTGAATATTGAAATTATGGGATTCCTGCAAGCATGCTAGCATCAGAGGATTGGATATTCAAACTTTTTATAGTTTTAACTCTTACATGGTCTGTCTGATAGTAATGTTAAACTTGTATTATTCATAGGTACATGGCAACTTCAGGAGTCGATCGGAGTATGAAAGTGTGGGACATTCGGAATCTGGACGGGCCCCTCCAAGACTACCGACTCAGAAGTGCCCCTGTTGAACTAGATTTCTCACAAAAGGACATGTTGGCTGTTGGTCTCGGTGAAGTTGTTGAAGTTTACCAGTAAGTATCATAGTCTATTTTCGTAAACACCAATTCATAACTTAAGGCAATTTTTTATTGTGTTCCATTTGTTTTAAATCCTTGTGCAATTATTAATTTCTAGGGACTGCTGCTCTCGCACTGCCGACAGGCCGTATTTGCGACACAGAATGTCCAAATCAATAAGCAATTTTAAATTCTGTCCATACGAAGATGTGTTGGGAATAGGGACTAGTGGAGGATTTTCGAGTATTATTGTTCCAGGTAAATGCGTGTCATCTTCGTAATATTTATACGTATACTGTATTTTTGTGCTACGTACGATATATTATCGTAGTTGTTGAGCGCGCCAATCTCGAAAACAAACTAGCAGACATGACGAACTCTGTGTATGAAATCACATTCAAATTCCCGAAATTCCCATGGTAGCAAAACTCCGGGGCACGGCTAGTATTTTTTTTTTTTTTTTATAACATAGGGCGGCAAACGAGCAAGCGGGTCACCTGATGGTAAGTAATCACCGCTGCCCATGGACAACCACAACACCAGGGGTATCGCAGGAGTGTTGCCGGCCTTTTAAAAAGACGTAGGCTCGTTTTTTGAAGGTTCCAATGTCGTATCGGTTCGGGAACACCGCCGCAGGAAGCTGATTCCACAGTTTGGTCGTACGTGGCAAGAAGTGTCTTTTGAAACGCACGGTGGTTGACAGCCAGTCATCCAGGTGGTTTGGGTGAAATTTCAGTTTATATACCTAGTATCCTTCGAAATCTTTTCTGTATTTAACTGTATGTTAATTCAGTTTGGCCGAGAAAGAAAAATTCCTACTAAAATCATATTACAGGCAGCGGTGAACCAAACTTCGATGCACTGGAGAGCAATCCATTCCAAACAAAGAAGCAGCGCAAAGAGGCCGAGATCAAAGCGCTTTTGGAGAAGATTCCAGCAGAACTCATTACTTTGGATCCATTTGAAGTGGCTGAAGTGGACGTGCCAACTATGAAAGAACAAATGGAAGCAAAGAGAAAGCTTTTGGTAAGTTTTTGGCAAATTTACACTTTCGTTTTTCATTTATATGAAAAAAAGATTTTCTGCAGATGGCTTCAATACGATTTTATAGCTACATTATAAATTTTAATATCACTGATTTTTTTTTACAGTATGTGAAACCTAAAAAGATCGACGTAACGCCAAGACGGAAGAAGAAAGGAAAAACTAATATAGCAAGAAAGAAGATAATAAAAGAAGCTGCTAGAAAGGTAATTCCTAACATTATTTCTAAAATCATTAGATTGCAATCAATGTAATTATGTTCCTTCTTCAGCAGTTGTTTGCAGCGTGCGTTAGTACATAATATCTCGATGTTTGCAGCATACCTTGTCGTATCTTTTCTATGTTACTTTAGAGATACCTATCTACATTATAATGCTGTGGTGCAAGCATGAAACTTATAAATACAACAATGTTAGCAACAGGTGCAAGTAAACATAGTGAATCTATTATTATAATATCCGTTATATTCTTTAAAAATTTTATTTTCAGGAATTCATAGAAAACGCTATAGAATCCAAGAAAATCTTGAACCTGCCAGAAAAGCAAAGCAAACCAGCACAATCGTTTGGTGTTCTAAATAGATTTGTATCAAACCCTAAATCTAAACAATAAAACCATTATTGTATATAATGTCAGTTTTATTTTGATCCAGATTCTCTTACACGGTATATTAAAGTTGATATTTACATGATTTATTTACATAAACTCCAACATGATCAAAAATATAATTCTTAATAAAAAAATGTCTTTCCAAAACTCATTTCAACAAATATAAAAAAAGAAATACAAATAAACCAAGATTAACATGGAATATCAAATAAATCACATAATCCTTCTGAACCACATAATGTAAAAGAATAGTCATGTTTCGTGACTGGTGGAGTCAGACGCAGGAGATAATCTGAAAAAAAAACAAATACTTTTATAAGATACAGAAAATAATCCTTTTCACTTCTCATGCTCTGAAAGTGCTTATTTGTGCAGGATATAGGCTGCACAAAATCGAATTTTGTGCACAAGGGCATTAACGTATCTACTCATAAATGTATCTATATTAAGGCAAAGGAAATGAGCCATACAGCCAAACACTAATATTTACTTTATTTTTTTTGCCTTATGTGTTTTTTAAGACATAAATAATATATAAATTATTTAAGAAAATTATTATTACAAAATTAATTTAATAGTAGGCTGTATAGGTCTGCAGCCCAAGCCTTAATATCAATGTCGTAAGATGTAAAAGAAATAAAGCGGCGGGAAACAGCTCTTGTTTTTTCGTGCGTTTACTGTTTTATTTCCTCGCAATCAAAGTGAAAAGCAGAGTTTATAACTCGTCCACAAAACGATTTTATCCTCGACATAACTATCAGCCCTCGCCGTCTCGGATAAAAATGGTTCGTTTTGTGCACTTGTTGTAAAATCTACTATTTATCCCATAATACCGTAGTACTTATATTGATTCTGTGCCCATACTATAAATGTGAAAGTTTGTGCCCTGGGTCGCAGCTATTTCTCGTTTAGGGGTTGAACCAGAATTTGAAATAACAATGACAAATACTGTGAAGATGTACAATAAAATTGAGTTGACTCATTCATAGTAAGAGCGAAATTTAGTTTAAATGTTGAGGTCGAAGTTTTTTATTACAACACTTACCATTATGCTTTGTACTCTTGCCATTTTCTGTATAGCTTTCGACTTCATTATCCATTTCGTCTTCTTCCATTGCCTAAAACATACAATAATAGATTATGAATATTATTTTTTTAAATGATACTAGCTTTATTGACGAGAAATAGTTATCTAGTGCCAGCTCCAAGCTCGGCCATGACATCAGGTCCATATCCAATAAACCAGAATGCTCATTTGAAACCAGAATAGAAACCAAGGAAGTGGTGTCAAGTCAAATAAAAAAACTATTAAATAAAACTGTAGGAATATTTACCTCTTCTTTTTCTCTATCACATAGAAGCATAACATTTATGGGTTCCACTGATTTAACATGCATAATGTACTGCATCTCCTTGTCCTGAAACATGGAATCCGAATAAATAAAATACATAAATATAAAAATAGGTTTATTTCTGAAGAGATGGTATCAAATATCCTACTTATAAAATAGTGGCTTATGCCAAAGTAATTTATTAACCTAGACCATAGGCTACTTTCCTCTTGAATAAGTACTTACACTTCACTGGACAGATTTCAATGAAAGGTATACTTCCCATCACGTAAAAAGACCACTGGTAGGGTGAGGAGGGGGTGAAACTTGCGCATGGGTACGACTGACGAACCATACGCGCGCGCCGGATGATACCCGCCCGACCCCCGCTCACCGCATAGACCGATATATCGCCTACTGCGCAGCTTAACCGCCAGCGGACTTTTTACGTGACGGCAACTATACACAAGTAAAAAATAACTTAGAATAGCACATAGGGTACTTTTTATACAGAAATTTTTAAGAAATTCCAATAGGAATTTTAAATATTACTCATAAGTTTTGGTGCTGTGAAGGAACTTTTTTTATCATAAATCAAAGGTAACTAAAAATCTAAAGGTTACCAAACCAGAAGATGCACACACATCGGTGTAAAGCTGCTAGTGTAATCTACAATTTTATAATAATAACTAGTCCTGGTAGGAGAAAATACCTTTAAAGCCAAAACTGAAGCAGATATGTCAGTCCCAAGTGCAGTTTCTAAAACCAACACCTGACTTTCTGGTGGCATGCATTTATTGACATCATCTTCATTAACATATACCAGTTCTTGATTGTCCATGTCTTCCAAAACATTCTTTATGCTTTGACTAATCCAGTGTATTTGACTGTAACAAGTATTTTCAAAAATTATCTATGTGATACAAGTTATTTCTAATAGCCTAGTTGTTGTTTCTTCAAAAGAAATCAAATTTATTTATAACAGGATATGGTAATTCTGACTTATCCACCATCAGAACAAAGGCACCAATAGATGTACACATAACATCTGATTTCAGTATTACTCTTTCAACTTATATTAATTCTTCATTCATGGCATTTTATGATAACAATTGTTTGACAATAGACTCAATGCCTCATGTGACCTCTTCGTCATTTAAGGATTAAATCATAATCGTTCATGAGGCCCCGTTTGTAGGATAAATTAACTAATACCAATCGCATCTTACAAAAAACCATTAGCAGAATATGTAAGTGTATATCAACCAAGCCAGTGGGAAATTAGATGGATAAATGTTTACTAACTTATCAAGAACCTGTTCTCTTTCCTCAAGGCGACCTATCTGACGCCTTAACAATATAACCCTCCGACCAATATCATTGGTATTACAATCTGGACCAGCACCTCTGTAATGTAGAAGAATACTAATTAAAACAAAGGTTGATCAAAAAGAAAAGATATTATAAAGGCAGTCTTATGAGCCACAGAACCAGCGTAACTGACTGACCAGCAACTGTTTAGATTTGAAATATACAACTTACTTCCATTGAATGGCGTTCTTGGTTTTTTTTTCTATTAAACCAATACCTTCTAATACATTGGTGATATCATATATACGTCTTTTTTGACGAACAGCTAATAGAGTAGTCGCCTGAAATCATTATAAACCTTTGGTTAGATGGAATCAGTTCCTCAATAACATTTATTTTTCGTGCCCAAAACCATTTGACAGATCCAATGTTTGTGCATTATACTCACGATTTTCAAATCCAAAACCCCATCTTTTGCTTTCTGTAGCAATGACACAAATCTGGTTGTTAGAAGTCCTAACGATTTTTCATATCTTTTGTACATATTATTATCCGTCATCTTAAAATACTCAAATTAATTTTCACAGAAATTACAGATTTCCAATTTTGCGTCGCGGCGGGATTTATAATGTTGGTAGCCCTGTTGCGACTGCGATTGTCAAACTTGTCAAAGAGAATAATTGTATTTTTTTTATTTGTCTATGAGACCACAGACAACCAGCCAAGTGCGAGTCAAACTCGCGCACCAAGGGTTCCGTACACGCAAAACATACTAATTTCAAATCAAACTTAACTTTGCAGTTAACACTTAACCTAAGACTCATACTGAATTCAGCGCAAAAATAAGTTTGTAACACTTTTTTTTAGACTTTCAACAACATATTTACAATTTTCAGATTTAGTCCTGTATAAGTATTGTTAGACCTTGCTTTTTGCCAAATTTAATAATTTTAGGTAAACTAAATTAAGAACTATTTTTTGACATTTTAGCAAAAATATCGATATTTTTGTATGAAATGATGCCAAGTTATTATCAAAAATGAATTCCTGGTGCTTGATTTATACGAAAACGATACCAGACACGATATCATATTTCAACAGAATAGGCAGTAGTTCAACGCTTGTAGCGCGCGGGGTGCACTCCTCCCCCTCCCCCTCCCCCCAATTGGAGGAGGTACTTTGTTGATGATGGTAACATATGTCGACACGAAGTCTGGGACCACTACAATGTATATCAGAAGTCGAAAGCTATCCATGATATTAAATACGAAATTCTACCATGACCGTGCAATAATAGAAAAAGTTCGAATTTTTCAAAAAATCGTCCTAGTAACATAGGCATATTTTGTAAACTATAAGTCCTACTATCAACATACATCCAATATTGGTCTTTGACAGTTTTTGTGTAGCTTTTACCGTTTTCATAAAAAATAAGAAAAACCACGATTTGGGCAACGAACTAATATACCATAGAACTCTAACAACGCCAAAAAAATGGTTCCACGAAATATGAACCTAGGTGGGCCCCCCGCCCACCTAGGTTCAT
Organism: Ephestia elutella; assembly: GCA_018467065.1. NCBI lineage: Eukaryota > Metazoa > Arthropoda > Insecta > Lepidoptera > Pyralidae > Ephestia > Ephestia elutella. The sequence goes on from CM031573.1 coordinate 14,883,874, forward strand.
ATTTCGTAAAATAGATACCTCACTTCGCCTCAGTTCGCCGTGGCGCAGCGAGTTCAACGGTTGTACTTGTACCTAACGCATAAGTGTCAATTGTACGTATCATCGAGTAATTTCGCAAGTTTAATTAGCAAAAATATGCCATCGTGTGTCGTAAAGTGGTGTAGAAATCACACAGATATGAAAAATAGCGGAATTACCTTTCTTTCCTTTGCCGAGACTTCAAACGCCAAGCGGCTGGGCCGTTTGATTGAGCGGTAGCCGGCTGCCGCGGTGTGTTGACCCCGCCCCGTGACCTTGACGCGCCCAATCGTGTACTAGCTTTTTCTATGAGAATGTGTGAGTGTCTTGTTGTATTTAAGTACATTTGTTTGCGTAAATGGAACCAAGATTTGAACGTTCGTTGTATGAGAGTTACACTTCCATATTTATTTATAATTCAATGGATTTGGGACATAAAAGGGGGGAAACATTCACTTCTCGAAGTGTTTCTATATCAATATTAAAGTACATATATGAAAGCTACTTTCATGCCAAGTTTCATGCTTTCTTCCGGATGGGACCGTAAAATCGATTTTTGTTAGGACAAGGTGCCGTACTATTAAGCGTTCCCGAGGAAAAAAAGTTTGACGGACAGACGGATAGGCGAACAACAAAGTGATCTTATAAGGGTTCCGTTTTTGCCTTTGTAGGTACGGAACCCTAAAAACCGGCCAAGTGCGAGTTAAACTTGTGCACTAAGGGTTCCGTACACACAACGCATCTCACATTAAAAGACCAACTTGTTTCAAAAACAAACTTAACTTTGCAGTTCGATCCCTAGGATTCATACTGCATCGAGCGCAAAAGTTAAGTTTTTAGCACTTTTTTTTAGACTTCCAGCAGCATATCTATAACTTTCAGTACTGTACAAGTACTGTTAGATCTTGCTTTTTGCCAAATTTCATAATTTTAGGTCAACGGGAAGTACCCGAAGTAAGGTTTTGATTGCTCTCTGAAATCGCACATATGCAAAAATTCGCTACATTTACGATAATATCTCCTGATCGTGTTGACGTATAATTTTGATTATTTTTTTGCTGAAAGAAACCGTGGATGCCAGTATTCGTTAATTTCAACTTGATACCTTTATACGTTCCTGAGAAAAAAAGTTTGACAGACAGACGGACAACAAATTGATCTTATAAGGGTTCCGTTTTTGCCTTTTGAGGTACGGAACCCTAAAAAAAATATTTCTGTGAATGTGACATACAAGAAATGAAAAAAAAGTGAGACTATGACTTGAGCTTGACCTCAGGCATGGAAGTAATACTAATACCTAATTACTTTACGTAAGTACTTATTACTTCCATGACCTCAGGACTTGACTATTCGACAAGGATTTAGAACTATGAAAAACGCGCCAATGTGTGTACAGCATTACACATATTTGCCGAACGCATTCGCCAAGCGCGTTAGACCAACAACGGTTACTGGAGGAGCCTTTCTTTAACCAATTTGGGATAAAGACGTTCGGCCAATGTATGATCGCGGCAAATTCCTTTGATTTGTCCACAAAAAACCAACACTACTCGGATCGCCGCCGCCGGCGAGCGTTTTAGCAATCGGCAAATAGGTACACTACACAAACCGGCTAGGTAAGTGCTAAACTCGTTAGCCCAAAGTCCAACGCACTCCCAACGTGTATTGGAGCCCAAAGACCTACCAAACGATGGAGCCTCATGACATTAGTAGTGACGTGACAATGACATCGGTGACAATTGACAATCTCCATCCATGTCCATTGCCCATGTGTCATACGAGTGTCAAACAAAACTATAATTTGTAGAGCAGTGAGTTCGTTTTCGTGTTCTATTCTATAATTTTCATAAACTTATGAAATTTATATTATCATAGTCATCTTGGTGATAACCAAGTAATATAATAGGCAAAATGGCTCAATGTGGTGAATTTCTTAAAAGCCAATTTCCTTTAATTGACGATGATCTAAAGAAATATGTGGAGGGTAAGTGATATCATAGGTTAGGATTGTTGAATTAACTTTTGGTCTGTATTTCCATGTATTCCCTCTTCATTGTGAGCTTTCACGGTTTTACACATATGGTAAACCATATCCGTGTTACTCACGAAAACTTGCGCCTTAGGAACATTCATTCATATGCCTTATAATGTGAAAACACTGGATTTTATCCAGTGATCTTTGTGTAGGCCACATTTTTTTATGTCTGTCGATTACTGCTTCAAACTGATACTTATTATTGATTCAGAAAACACAATCGGTCTATACCAATTGTGTGTCCTATATCTATATAGAGGAAAATTTATTGATTAAGGTCTTTTGCAATATATTTTCACCATTGGACTTTGTAGGTATATCATCAACATGGAGTTGGGTTGGCTTTAGAATAACATAACATATCTATCATATGATATGCACTTATTTACGAAAAAGTTTAAAACAAAAAAAAATATTTTCAAATGTTGTGCAATAATAATTTTATTTATTTTTAATTATTTACCTTTTTTAACTTTTCAAATATTGACCATAGTAGTTTAAAAAAGTATAGGAGTGTTTTTGTACCATTGGTAAACCTCCATTACCTATGCATATAATATTGAGTTAATATCTAGAATTTTTTTATAGACATTTTGGGCAATAGTGCTGGAGAGTTTGAAGATACAGATGAAGTTTATGAAGCAGTGGGGGAAGTCCTGTCAGAAATATCAGAAAAGTCTGAAGATGCTATAAGGTACGATTTTTTCCTAGAACTTGGTTGGTTTGTTGGTTGCTTGTGACTGGTACCAAATTCTCATAAAAAGTACCAGTACTTCCAGTAACAGCCCTGCCCACAATTTTATCCCATACCAACTATTATAAATGTGAAAGTGAGTTTGTTTATTTGTTACCTCTTCATGCTTTATGTACTGAACCAATCTTCCTGAAATTTCGCATACACATAGCTAGAAGTACTGAGGAAGACATAGGGTACCTTTCATCCTCGGAGACAGCACTTTTTCCATGGAAAATTCTCACAGCGAATCTGCAGGCAAAATTAAGCTAGTTCTTTCAAAAATTTTATGTATCACCTTTCTTGCAGGGATATATGTGAACAATTGCTACATATGCTGCAGCCAGACAAGAAGGGCAACAGTAATGGACCCCGGAAAGTCCTTGATGCTCCCATACACTTGGCATCTATGTCAACTAATGTCAATGAAACTGATGACCTTAAAAGTATATGGCTGCACACTAGGGATGATAATTTGGTATGTATTTTTGAATGGTGTGACAGCATTACTTAACTGAACTTGAAAAATTAATCTATTAAAATTTTAAATGGTGGGTGTTACTTAATTTTAATGTGTCCAACTTCTAAACAAGTTTAGAAACTGTATTTAAACCACCCTGTGTTTTAATGTTTTATCAAAAAATCATCTTTCTTTGTTCACCTTTTTTATAAAAGTAGCAAACTTCCATGGCTCTAGATTTAGCAATTTTTGTCCTTCAAATAATATTAAAGCTAACAGACCTGTACAACTTTTGTAATTGCAGAAAGTAGACCAAAAGAAATTAGAAAAGGCAGAAGCCAAGTTACAACAGAAGCAGCAGAAACAGAAAGAGGAGAAGGCACCAGTGGCTGCGCCAGTCCTGCAGACCGCCACCGCATCTCAGGTCACATCAAAAAAAGACAATAAGCTCGAGGCTAAAGGCACTAATAGGACTCAAGATATTAGGATAGAGAACTTTGACATAGCATACGGTGATAGGTAAGATTTTTATTGAAATAAATATAATAATAATAAATTAAACTATAGAGTACTACTAAATATTTCCTACTTATCTTTTTCAAGAAATGTTATAAACTCTTACTGAACCTATTTTTGTTGAAAATATTTTTTAATTTTATCATTTTTTATTTTTGCTGAGAATTACTAAATTAAGTTTTGACACAAAAATGTTGTCTGTCAGTCCCTCTTTATCCTATCCTATCTTTATACTACAATAAGTTATCTATCTATTCTAATATAACAAAATTTTAGGGTTTGTTTAAGCAGGCTAAACTCTAAAACGAACATTCCTATTTAAAAAATATTTTTGTGTATATTAGCCAGATTTACATAGAATTGTAATGTATATTTAGTATAAAAATATTTCAAAATTGTCACAAGAGTGAAGCCCTGGGCTCGGCACAGATAAATTTCTATAAATAGCCAGTGACAATAAAGACTAATGTTCATTTCAATTTTAATATTCTACTATGTATTGTGCAACTAGCATCAATGTAACAATGCCATTGTAACAAGTGACAATATTTCTCTAAGAATCAATTAAATGATGAATTCAACTCGGCCATAATCATAATTGTTACCAAGAGATTATCATTGCAAATAGTCGTAATAAGCATACAAGAGCAATTTTATTCTCAGTTACATAATTTACATTGAAAGAGTCTTTTTTTGTCTGTAATTTTCTAAGATTTCTTTTTAATTATAGATTCAGATGACAATTCATAAGACATTGCGAATAAATCATGTTGTAATTGTTTATTCTGTCATTAGACTAAATAATCTTGGAAACCGTAAACATGGTAATTATGAAATGACCCATACAGAATAATAAATATTACATGTAAACTCCATTTATTCTTAATTGTCCTATTATGTAAACAATCTTCACTAACAATCTACTTTTTGTTGAATTTTGTTGAAAATAAATCAAATAGTTCAAACCTAAACATTCTAAAGTAAAACATTTATTAACCACGAAAGTAACTTCCTAAAAAGCCTATTTTAATTTATATTGTTGTAAAAATATAAAAAGACATGGTAAAATTGTTTACATAATAGGACAATTATGAATAAATGGACTTTAAACATATCTATATTTTTAATGTAACAGTGTAAATGTTTGTTTGAATGGTTTTTACTTTCTCACACAAAAATTACTGTGTGGATTTCGATAAAATTTGGTATACAGGTAGAATGAAAACTGGGATAACACAAAGGACAGTTTTCATCCAAAAATTCAACAAGGAACAGAGCCTCAGACTCGTAATAACAATTTTTTTTCCAGGGTACTTCTACAAGGAGCTGACCTAGTCCTAGCATTTGGGAGGAGGTACGGCCTAGTCGGTAGAAATGGTCTCGGCAAGACGACACTACTAAGGATGATAGCTGGCAACCAGTTGAAGATACCCTCGCACATATCTATACTGCACGTGGAACAAGAGGTCATTGGTGACGACACATTGGCGCTGCAGAGCGTCCTAGAATGCGACGTGGTTAGAGAAAGCCTGCTTAAAAGAGAGAAAGAGATAACAACGGCAATTAATAATGGGTAAGTAGTAAACCTTGTATATGTAAACCAACGAACTAATATACCATAGAACTCTAACAACGCCAAAAAATGGTTCCACGAAATAGGAACCGAGGTGGGCGGGGCGTAAAATAGAAACCTCACTTCGCCTCAGTTCGCCGTGGCGCAGCGAGTTCAACGGTTGTACTTGTACCTAACGCATAAGTGTCAATTGTACGTATCATCGAGTAATTTCGCAAGTTTAATTAGCAGAAATAGGCCATCGTGTGTCATAAAGTGGTGTAGAAATCACACAGATATGAAGAACAGCGGAATTACCTTTCTTTCCTTTGCCAAGACTACGTAGTACTTATATTAATTCTGTGCCGAGACTTCAAACGCCAAGCGGCTGGCCGTTTGTTTGAGCGGTAGCCGGCTGCCGCGGTGTGTTGACCCCGCCCCTTGACCCTGACGCGCCCAATCGTGTACTAGCTTTTTCTATGAGAATGTGTGAGTGTCTTGTTGTATTTAAGTACGTTTGTTTGCGTAAATGGAACCAAGATTTGAGCGTTCGTTGTATGAGAGTTACACTTCCATATTTATTTATAATTCAATGATGTAATCCTTGTAACCTAAGACAGAGAGAATCAATGGACATTCCAGGGAGTAATTTTTTTTTAACTTCTCTTTTATTGCTTTATCTTTACCATTTACGACATTAAACAACAGTTTTAAGGTCTCCTCACTAGCTCTTCGGGTCTGAGTCCATTGACTAGGTCCTGGTTTCAATTTAAAAGTTTTACTCTACTTGTAATAGTTATCGAGGTCTTCGCATTAAGTGCACAAATCCAGGGGTGATTTTCTTTTCAATCTTGAAAATACTATTCGCCTTTCATAAGAACGACTGCAAAAATAATGAGTATTCTTGAACACCCTAAGTTCCTAAGGCGTTCAAATGGGGGGTTCAAGTGGAAGGCACTTATATTACATGCAGATTGCATTGAACCACTTGTGTTAGATAAAGTAATCTGGCAGATTATATTATATCAGATAATCTCTGATTACAGAACTAATAACTGAGAGATCAAATATTTTTTTTATTAGAATAGTAATGTTTTTCTGGCTCATATATGTGAGTTTCATTTTTACCATATAACTCCTATAAGTCATAAATGTCTTTCTGTAACGAAATATTGTTGGAATCCTTACATGATTTGGCATAGAGTATGTGCGAAACATTAGTTTCATGTGGTAGGCTACATTGTCAACACTATGTGCTGAATGTTATTTCCTGTAGAATGTATCTGACTCTATGTGTATGTTTGTGACATGTGAGGGCCTCAACTAATTAAAGGCGCAAATTGGATACACCAACACAAATTTACTGATAAAACTGTCAATTTAGTACCAACAAAGTTTATGAAATTTACACCAAAATAGAATGCACAAAACAGTTAACACAGATATTACTAATAGGGTATTTGACAAGGTGCAATTTTTTATCATATTTTTGAATAAATTGAAAGATCATGTTTTATAACAAACTGTTTTGTTTTTTTTTTCGATTTAATTACCTAGTTATTTCAAATTGAAAATTCATAATAACGAAATACGTCGACTAGTTCCCACTTCTGACTAGCCAGCTGACGTCACACGTGTTTTCCCTTTTCGGTGCGCCTCTCCCCGCCGGCGCCACCGGCGCGCAGGCCCGCGCGTGTGTGGAGCTCGGGTTTGTTTTGTGAACTGACAATAAATAATCGGTTTTATTCGGGGCATCGGATTTTCTGGTAGACATTTTCTAAGCTGAAATGACGCGCCCCACCTCCGCAATAACGTACACAAGCAAATTTCAAATATGGAAAAAAAAGTAGTGGGGCGCATCATTTCAGTTTAGACAATCTCTACTTTTAATTTGATATAACTTGATAATTAGATAGAAATTTAAAAAATAAAAACAGTTCGTTAATAAACTTTTACATGATGATATTTCCATAAATAAATAATAAAGGATTAATTAACAGGATTAATTTAAATATGTACAGTCAAGCGTCATAAGTGCAGTCATACCTCGAAGACCTTATTGGCTAGCCTTAATGATCATAATGCCTTGTAGATTCTGACTGCACTTTTGACTCTTGACTGTACAAGCGATGTGGAATTGTGTCGCCACGGAGTAGGAACGTTAAGACCAGGTCCTAGCTCAACTTCAAAACGATTAACGAGCACACAACCAAAGACACCTTAGACAGACATAGACATAGTGGGCGGATCCCGCGGAACTCATTAACCAATTAGAATAGTCCGCGCGTACACTTGCACCGGCACAGTGTATGCATAACGCAGAGATGTGATCGTTGATGGCTCCAGTATACTTGCATTTGGGGTGCAATGGTGAAAATCATATCTATTTTGCCATACACAACTAATACATTTTTAAAATCCTATCCGAACTAATTTTTTAAAATATTTTACCAATAGGACATAAGCTACAATTTATGTATGTACCTCTCGAGCGAAGACAGGGCGGAGCGCTAGTAAGAAAAAAAATGGAAATTGAAAAAATAACACAAACATGTCAGCTAAACCACGATTTTAGCGCCACCTAGTGTGCGCTGACGTCAACGCTTGCCACACTCGGTAGCGGTGGCAAGGCGTGGTGAGCAGCGGAACGCGACGGTCGCAAGGAATGTGCTTGCTTATGCGCAGCCCCAGATAGCTAATATCAAATTAATTGGGTAATTAAATTCAGATAAATATTTAAATAATAATATTATTTATTTATTTCACCTGTAGTTTACAAACATGTCACGACTATAAATCAAGACATAATAATCTAAATAAAAATAAACACTTTCAGAGTTTTTGGTTTTATTTCCCTGCATTTTATGCTATGAATTTTCATAAAGTACATATTGTATTGGATTTCATAAAGTGCCTATTGGGCTAAGTCGCAAAGGGTCTCCAAGGTCTCTTACACAAAATTTCCCCCGTAAAAATCATATTTTGTGGAATGTCACTTATGCAAAATATTTAAGAAGTAAATTTAAGTACCAACCAACATTATCACATTTAGGGTTATTGTTTACTGTATGTAAATAAGTTACTAAAAAAAATTATGTTGTTCTTATAAAAATCTAAAGTCCCTAATGCGACATTTTGCGAAAGAGACCATTTGCGTTTTTTAGCCGCTATTCGGCGATATCGTAAGGGTTAAAAAAACAATTCGTTTAAGATGGTTCATTTATTTTTATTTTTTATAAAATATACACAACAATTTTTATGGCTAGACTGTGCTAGGCTAGACTAGACAGTGCCTATACATATAAGCCATTGCTACACTATAGCTGGGGGGCGTTTAGGCGCATAATGTTAAAAGCGCAAAATGATTACCGGTCGCAAAATGGTAAAAGAGCAAAATTTACTATTTTGCTCTTTTAAGCGTACAATGTTTGAAGAGCAAAACAGTAAGAGCGTAGAATGGTAAATATTTCAGTGCTTTAGCTTTCGGCTGCAAGGACTATATAAATATCATATTGGTGAATTGTGACTCCCTAACAAGTAAAAGTAAGTAAATAGAAAAAAAAGGGGAAAAATTTTTGAAAAAAAAAATTTTCTAAATTTAATAATCAACATTTTATGATAACATCATTCATAAAAATAACATAAAAATACTTTGAATGGCCCTAATGACACAGTTAAAAAAATTATTATATACTTTCAAATCACACAGATTCTAGTCCCAAAGTAAGTTCTAAATATTTATTTTAAGGGATACTGAACCAACGCAAAGATACTATATTTCATAAAAAATACACAAACACAAATATATAAGCTAGCTTTTTTAAAAATAAAAAAATTGCAAAACTCTTTACGGTTTACTTATATTTTCCTTTGAGGTGTCGAGCCTCTGATGTTATTATAACTGCTGGTTCCAATGTCTGTAACTCGGTCAGTTTAGGATTAACGGTGCAATGCCTGAAATAAATATACTATCTTAAAATCGTGTACATGGGGATTCTGATCTTAAATTTTTGTGTAATATAATAATTTTGCATTCTAAAACATCATACTTTTTAACTAGTCACCACTTTGAAAAGTATGAGAAAGCAATTCTATAATAATAATAAAAAGGTACTTACTCAACAGATTCACGAGCCTTCGTTTTTTCGCTTGACGAATCATAATGATTCAATTTGTCACCACCAAAATCTTGGCATCTCTTCTTTGAGCTGAAAAATAAAATATACAACACATTGATTTACATAAACAATATGAAAATGCATGTAAGTTGCACTTTATTCAGGCTATAATGCATGCAGGCTCTGTGTACTTTCCATTACTCTACGCTTACGTAGCTGCTACAAGCAAGCTGGGTGAGACAAATTCTATAGCCTTTCCAGATAAACGCTATTTTTGAAATTGGAATGGAATATGATACTCAAACTCACCCAAACATTCCGTCGTGGTGATTTATTTTTCTTTTTTGGTCATTTCTTTCGCTATTTTCATAGATTTCTTATCTCCCATTTTCACAGCACTGCACAAAAATGCTGATCCCTCAATTTTTCTTTCACAAAAGTACGAAAAAAATTTGTTTAATTCAGAAGAAAGAGCGTCCGGAGACGACGTTACATGTACGCGGGCGGCGGCCGACTGACACGCAAGAACGAAGCGAGAGCCAAGCGTGGACGCATAGTAATAAGATTGTTTTTTGCATAGCACAATTTTGCTGTTATTTTCAGGAGATTGAAGAGGTTATAATTTTTATGGTATTTCTTAAATATCTTTTGAAATATTAGACAAGAAAAAAAAGTGTTCGATTCAGACTTTATTACAATAGATATATTTGCTATAAATTAAAAAAAATATATATGTTGTCGCTGAAAATTTTAAGAATTCTGACTTGAAAGATTTTTCATAGAGGGGACTTTATGATTTTTTTAAACCAAATATATATATATATTTAAAAAAGTATACGTTTCAGACTCTTTCACATATTGTGTATTATATGCTGTATTAATTTCAAGTTCGTAATTAAACTCTAAGTAGGTAAATTTCGTCATGAAAAATGACAATCATTAACACATTTGGACTACCATCTCGCCTTAAGTCAAAAATGCGTCCCTCCTACATATGCAATAAACTTCCAGGTCACAAGAGCAGACGCTGTCAGCGGAGCTGTCGGAAGTGTACGCGCAGCTGGAGACCATCGAGGCGGACAAGGCGCCGGCGCGCGCGTCCATCATCCTGAGCGGGCTGGGCTTCACGCCGCACATGCAGGCACGAGCCACGCGCACCTTCTCCGGCGGCTGGCGCATGCGGCTCGCACTAGCCAGGGCGCTGTTCTCCAAGTGAGGACACGTTGCTATCAACCAATATATTTGTATAGAACATCTCTACGTCCAGCATCCTGAGCGGGCTGGGCTTCACGCCGCACATGCAGGCACGAGCCACGCGCACCTTCTCCGGCGGCTGGCGCATGCGGCTCGCACTAGCCAGGGCGCTGTTCTCCAAGTGAGGACACGTTGCTATCAACCAATATATTTGTATAGAACATCTCTACGTCCAGCATCCTGAGCGGGCTGGGCTTCACGCCGCACATGCAGGCACGAGCCACGCGCACCTTCTCCGGCGGCTGGCGCATGCGGCTCGCACTAGCCAGGGCGCTGTTCTCCAAGTGAGGACACGTTGCTATCAACCAATATATTTGTATAGAACATCTCTACGTCCAGCATCCTGAGCGGGCTGGGCTTCACGCCGCACATGCAGGCACGAGCCACGCGCACCTTCTCCGGCGGCTGGCGCATGCGGCTCGCACTAGCCAGGGCGCTGTTCTCCAAGTGAGGACACGTTGCTATCAACCAATATATTTGTATAGAACATCTCTACGTCCAGCATCCTGAGCGGGCTGGGCTTCACGCCGCACATGCAGGCACGAGCCACGCGCACCTTCTCCGGCGGCTGGCGCATGCGGCTCGCACTAGCCAGGGCGCTGTTCTCCAAGTGAGGACACGTTGCTATCAACCAATATATTTGTATAGAACATCTCTACGTCCAGCATCCTGAGCGGGCTGGGCTTCACGCCGCACATGCAGGCACGAGCCACGCGCACCTTCTCCGGCGGCTGGCGCATGCGGCTCGCACTAGCCAGGGCGCTGTTCTCCAAGTGAGGACACGTTGCTATCAACCAATATATTTGTATAGAACATCTCTACGTCCAGCATCCTGAGCGGGCTGGGCTTCACGCCGCACATGCAGGCACGAGCCACGCGCACCTTCTCCGGCGGCTGGCGCATGCGGCTCGCACTAGCCAGGGCGCTGTTCTCCAAGTGAGGACACGTTGCTATCAACCAATATATTTGTATAGAACATCTCTACGTCCAGCATCCTGAGCGGGCTGGGCTTCACGCCGCACATGCAGGCACGAGCCACGCGCACCTTTCTCCGGCGGCTGGCGCATGCGGCTCGCACTAGCCAGGGCGCTGTTCTCCAAGTGAGGACACGTTGCTATCAACCAATATATTTGTATAGAACATCTCTACGTCCATCATCCTGAGCGGGCTGGGCTTCACGCCGCACATGCAGGCACGAGCCACGCGCACCTTCTCCGGCGGCTGGCGCATGCGGCTCGCACTAGCCAGGGCGCTGTTCTCCAAGTGAGGACACGTTGCTATCAACCAATATATTTGTATAGAACATCTCTACGTCCAGCATCCTGAGCGGGCTGGGCTTCACGCCGCACATGCAGGCACGAGCCACGCGCACCTTCTCCGGCGGCTGGCGCATGCGGCTCGCACTAGCCAGGGCGCTGTTCTCCAAGTGAGGACACGTTGCTATCAACCAATATATTTGTATAGAACATCTCTACGTCCAGCATCCTGAGCGGGCTGGGCTTCACGCCGCACATGCAGGCACGAGCCACGCGCACCTTCTCCGGCGGCTGGCGCATGCGGCTCGCACTAGCCAGGGCGCTGTTCTCCAAGTGAGGACACGTTGCTATCAACCAATATATTTGTATAGAACATCTCTACGTCCAGCATCCTGAGCGGGCTGGGCTTCACGCCGCACATGCAGGCACGAGCCACGCGCACCTTCTCCGGCGGCTGGCGCATGCGGCTCGCACTAGCCAGGGCGCTGTTCTCCAAGTGAGGACACGTTGCTATCAACCAATATATTTGTATAGAACATCTCTACGTCCATCATCCTGAGCGGGCTGGGCTTCACGCCGCACATGCAGGCACGAGCCACGCGCACCTTCTCCGGCGGCTGGCGCATGCGGCTCGCACTAGCCAGGGCGCTGTTCTCCAAGTGAGGACACGTTGCTATCAACCAATATATTTGTATAGAACATCTCTACGTCCAGCATCCTGAGCGGGCTGGGCTTCACGCCGCACATGCAGGCACGAGCCACGCGCACCTTCTCCGGCGGCTGGCGCATGCGGCTCGCACTAGCCAGGGCGCTGTTCTCCAAGTGAGGACACGTTGCTATCAACCAATATATTTGTATAGAACATCTCTACGTCCAGCATCCTGAGCGGGCTGGGCTTCACGCCGCACATGCAGGCACGAGCCACGCGCACCTTCTCCGGCGGCTGGCGCATGCGGCTCGCACTAGCCAGGGCGCTGTTCTCCAAGTGAGGACACGTTGCTATCAACCAATATATTTGTATAGAACATCTCTACGTCCATCATCCTGAGCGGGCTGGGCTTTTTATTTTTTATTTTTTAAACTTTATTGTACACACATACAAAAGTACAGTACAAAAGGTGGACTTAATGCTAAAAGCATTGTCTGACAGTCAAACCTTAGGGTTGAGCAGAGAGTTCATGTGGGTGTAAATAAATTCTATTATACAAATTAATTATTGGTAAATTAAACAGATACATATAAAGATGCTACGTAGATAAAATAAATTAATAAACATATAATACATATATAATACAAATAAATACAAGAATATCCGTACCTATAAATATATATAATATACTTACATAAATTACAAATAAAGATGAAGCAATCAAACAAGGGTCAGTTTTGCCGATGATTCAGCATATGTTTGTAGACAGTCACTTTAAAAGAATCTCTACTAGGAGCCCTTCTGATGGAGTCGGGTAGCGCATTCCAGAGTCGCACAGCTTTAACGGTAAAAGAATTAGCAAAGAAGATAGTTCTATGAGGGGGGTAGCTAGGATGAGAGAGTTGGAAGAACGCAGGTGCCTATTATGAGTGGAACTTAAAAGTTTGAAACTGGATTTTAGGTATTCAGGGGAGTTAGGGTTATTAAGAATGTTGTACAAGAGACAGAGAATGTGGAAATTCCTGCGTTCACGAATTGTTAGCCAATTGAGTTGCGACCTGTACTCGGACACATGGTCAAATTTGCGAAGGGAAAAGATAAATCTAATACAATAATTAAGGAGACGATCTAATTTGTTAAGTTGCTCTTCAGTTATATCCAAGTAGCATGCGTCCGCATAGTCAATTATGGGAATAATCAAAGATTGAGCTAACATGGTCTTAGTCTTTACAGGAAGGAAGTTTTTCAAACGTTGCAAATAGTGAAAACAAGCAAATACCTTACGGCTTAGCTCTGCCAGATGTGTTTTCCAAGACAGTGTGTTGTCAATAAAGAGCCCAAGATCTTTAACATCAGTGCTAAAAGGAATATTATTTCCACCATATGAGACTGGCGTAACACTGCCTAAATCTAAAGAATTTAGCTGCCGACAACTATAGCTTGGCATTTTTTAGGATTCACTTGTATGCCAAAGTTATTGGACCAATCCATTACATATTTTAAATTTTCATTTAATAATGATATGGCAGCGTCAACATTATCTGCGTCAATTTGCGAGTAAAGCTGCAGGTCATCGGCGTAAAAATGAAATGAGCAAGTGAGACGACTTGAGAGAAGGTTAATGAATATGGAAAATAAAATTGGAGATAGGATGCCGCCCTGTGGGACGCCAGCCACGAGGCTGCACCAGTCAGAGGTATCCTGTCCGATACAAACCTGCTGCCGACGTCCTCGAAGATAGCTGGAAAACCAGTCAATCACTGGAGATGAAACATTATAATGAGAAAGAATTGCCAGTAAAATATCGAAATCGACAGTGTTGAAAGCGTTCGTAAAGTCAATTAAAACTAGAACGGTAACTTGCGTATTCTCCATTCCAGCCCTAATGTCATCTGTAACTCTAAGCAGTGCAGTGGTGGTGCTATGACCGGACCTAAAACCAGACTGAAAACAATTCATCAAATGGTTATCATCAACAAACTTAGAGAACTGACTAAAAGCTGAAGCTTCCAACACTTTCGAAAGAAATGAAAGAATAGAGATAGGGCGCACATCATTTAAACGAGTGGGATTCGAAACTTTAGGAAGTGGACGCACAAAGGCATTTAGCCACTGAGAAGGAAATTTATGCTGAGACAAGCTATAGTTAATAATATGTGTGATAATTGGAAGTACAAAGCTAAGGATATGAATGATCATCACGCGGCTAATTTGGTCAAACCCGGTGGCATTAGAGGTAATTGACATGATAATTTTACGTACATCTACCTCTGTAACTGGAGAAAACTCAAAAGAACTTCCATCAGGGACAGGCAAATCAGATATAGAAGCGATGGTACGCCTTTTGATATTCTTATCAAGTAGTGCAACAGAAGTGAAGTGAGTGTTGAGATCATTAAGTGAGAATGGTAACTTCGATATCGAATCATTCTGAACTTTGCCTATGCCCTGCGAATTTAGAAATTTCCACAGGTTAGCTGAAGAAACGTTTTCAATATGGTCGCTGAAGTAGCGGCGTTTGGCATTCCTACACATCTGATTACACCGATTCCTTGCAGCCTTAAACGCATTCCAATTCTCGTCAGTACGGTTTCGTTTAAACTTGCGAAATGCACGGTTACGCCTTCTCATAGCAATGCGAACAAGACTGGTTATCCAGGGAGCCGGTGCGCGCTTCACTTTTATGGCTCGTATAGGTGCATGAACATTGTACAGCGATAAAACAATATTATTAAACTGAGAAACTTTATTATCTACTGTATTTGCATCAAATACGGGGGACCAATCAATTTTAGCTGCATCAGTAGCCAGGGCATCACCATTCATGCTCGAGAAACAACGTAGATATAAAATACGTGGTTTTAATTTAGGAACTTTAATTTTATATGATACATAGATAAGGTCATGGTGAGAAAACTCAGGGGCTGGCATTTGACCATGACAAGCGACAAGCCTTTCAGAAGAAGTAAGGATCAGGTCAAGCAGTGTATCACCGTGATCTGTAAAATGGGTTGGACCAGACGGTAGAATAGAAAAATTCACAGATTTTACGATATCAAGAAGAGAAGATGTTCTGGTATTGTTTTTAAACAAACAAGTATTAAAATCGCCTAGAATTAAATGATGTTCATAAACAGAACTTATCGACTCAATTAGTGTCTCGAAATCTGAAAAATAATTAATACCGGGGGGGCTGTAAACGACTCCTAGAGCGGCTTTGACACCTTTAACAATAATCTCAAGCAAAATGTACTCCATTGAGCCCGTATACTGAGAAGGCGACATTGAGATAATTTCAAATTTAATGTTACTACGTAGGTAGATAGCAACGCCACCACACCCTGCCCCAACGCGGTCATTGCGAATGAGAACAAATCCTGGTAGTGAGTAACAAGTTGAAGCTAAGCTGGGTTTCAAAAAAGATTCAGAGACTAGTACTGCATTAACATAATCTGAAGAGAAAGTTTCCAAAAATTCATTATAGTGCCCCGGAATACTCTGTGCATTTATATGGCACACATTAAAATTGTGAGGAAAATTAGAGAAAACATTATGCACATTAGATCCCAGAGTGCCTGCCGATTCACAAGAGGCAAAACTAGAATCATGCGAATCCAAGGCAGAACAGAAAGATTCGTCTGTATCGACATTGCTTGATTGCTGCATTATAGACATATATTATAAATATTCAATAAGCTAAAAATATATAAAAATGTGAATATTTAATTGAAAATAATAATATATTAATATACCTAACTATTGTTAAGAGTCTCAAATTAAAAGTAAACCTAAACTAGCTGCACAACCCGCCGGTTGGACATAATACATTGTTTAATAAGAAAGTAACACATTCACAACATAATTAAACAAGTGTGACTATAGATGTCTTTGCCTTTTAAAATTGACATCGGGAAAATAATTCGAGGTATGGCACATCACTGCAATGTCAAACAAATGTTAATGCATAGCAAACGTCAATGTCAAATATTTCAACAAGCAAACAAAACAAAATCAGATTTAGAAAAGTGCCCACAAATGTATTAGAAATACTATACATATCTAAATAGTTAATTACCCTCGAGAGCAAAGGAGAAGAAATATCAAGGCAAAGAACCAATACACTTGTACAACTTTAGCACAAAAGAAATGACCAATAGTACTCAATTTAGCTTGGCATTTTGTGCCTGCGCCTGCCGACGAGTGATCTTCTTGGCGGCTGGCTGCTGATTTCCCTTTGGGGGGTTTGGTGGCACTACTTCGATATCACTGCCGACCGCCGAGGCCGGAAACTTGTTGGTCAAAGCGGCCAACTGTCTTTTTGTCGCTATCTTAACTCGATCTCCGGTTGGAACTTTAACGTGAATGACGCCATCCAGCGTCCAGCAACGCTTCATGCCAAAGTGCGTCCGGGCAGCCAGGAATACCTCCTGCCTGTCACGAGTAAGGAATTCCGACGTACTGATAGATGTCCCTTTAAGACCGGATTTCTTGCCCCAGACTAATGACTTTACCTCTAGTGTGCGGAACTTCACCAGAACCGGTCGTGCTCGACCCGGCTTAGACACACCAATACGGTGACAAACCTTAATTAGGTCATTGGCGTCCGTAATGCCAAGCTTGTCCGTGAGAATGCTCTTAATAATGGCTAGACTATCTTCATCCGGGGACTCTGGTACGCCATTAAATAACAAGATCTTCTGCCTACTTCTCATCTCAATGGCGTCTACTTTGGCACTCAAGCTAGCAATCTCCAGGTCCAGCGAAAGAAATGTAGACTTTACCAGGTCTTGAAACTCTGAGTATTCTTGCCGCAGCTGATCAGCATCAGATGGAGGGGTGGTGGCCAGTGCCAGCCTCTTCTCAAACTCAGCCATCCGGTTGGAAAGGGATGTCTTAATGCTCCTTTGTGTTGCTTGTACAGACTCCAATTGGGAATTATGTGTGGTGTCCATTATAAGTGTAGTGTTTTAGTTGTCCAAATGGCAGGTTAGTGCAGGTTTATATTATAATCTCATATACAAAGTTTAGTTCAATTACTAGAACAATCAATTTAATAAAAATATTACGTTTTAATATATTAAATTAATTAAATAATGCGAGAGCTCTTTTGACTAGTGTGTATCTTGCAACTACCCACAAGAAAAAAAAAAAGCCTCCTGAGCGGGCTGGGCTTCACGCCGCACATGCAGGCACGAGCCACGCGCACCTTCTCCGGCGGCTGGCGCATGCGGCTCGCACTAGCCAGGGCGCTGTTCTCCAAGTGAGGACACGTTGCTATCAACCAATATATTTGTATAGAACATCTCTACGTCCAGCATCCTGAGCGGGCTGGGCTTCACGCCGCACATGCAGGCACGAGCCACGCGCACCTCTCCGGCGGCTGGCGCATGCGGCTCGCACTAGCCAGGGCGCTGTTCTCCAAGTGAGGACACGTTGCTATCAACCAATATATTTGTATAGAACATCTCTACGTCCATCATCCTGAGCGGGCTGGGCTTCACGCCGCACATGCAGGCACGAGCCACGCGCACCTTCTCCGGCGGCTGGCGCATGCGGCTCGCACTAGCCAGGGCGCTGTTCTCCAAGTGAGGACACGTTGCTATCAACCAATATATTTGTATAGAACATCTCTACGTCCATCATCCTGAGCGGGCTGGGCTTCACGCCGCACATGCAGGCACGAGCCACGCGCACCTTCTCCGGCGGCTGGCGCATGCGGCTCGCACTAGCCAGGGCGCTGTTCTCCAAGTGAGGACACGTTGCTATCAACCAATATATTTGTATAGAACATCTCTACGTCCATCATCCTGAGCGGGCTGGGCTTCACGCCGCACATGCAGGCACGAGCCACGCGCACCTTCTCCGGCGGCTGGCGCATGCGGCTCGCACTAGCCAGGGCGCTGTTCTCCAAGTGAGGACACGTTGCTATCAACCAATATATTTGTATAGAACATCTCTACGTCCAGCATCCTGAGCGGGCTGGGCTTCACGCCGCACATGCAGGCACGAGCCACGCGCACCTTCTCCGGCGGCTGGCGCATGCGGCTCGCACTAGCCAGGGCGCTGTTCTCCAAGTGAGGACACGTTGCTATCAACCAATATATTTGTATAGAACATCTCTACGTCCAGCATCCTGAGCGGGCTGGGCTTCACGCCGCACATGCAGGCACGAGCCACGCGCACCTTCTCCGGCGGCTGGCGCATGCGGCTCGCACTAGCCAGGGCGCTGTTCTCCAAGTGAGGACACGTTGCTATCAACCAATATATTTGTATAGAACATCTCTACGTCCAGCATCCTGAGCGGGCTGGGCTTCACGCCGCACATGCAGGCACGAGCCACGCGCACCTTCTCCGGCGGCTGGCGCATGCGGCTCGCACTAGCCAGGGCGCTGTTCTCCAAGTGAGGACACGTTGCTATCAACCAATATATTTGTATAGAACATCTCTACGTCCATCATCCTGAGCGGGCTGGGCTTCACGCCGCACATGCAGGCACGAGCCACGCGCACCTTCTCCGGCGGCTGGCGCATGCGGCTCGCACTAGCCAGGGCGCTGTTCTCCAAGTGAGGACACGTTGCTATCAACCAATATATTTGTATAGAACATCTCTACGTCCATCATCCTGAGCGGGCTGGGCTTCACGCCGCACATGCAGGCACGAGCCACGCGCACCTTCTCCGGCGGCTGGCGCATGCGGCTCGCACTAGCCAGGGCGCTGTTCTCCAAGTGAGGACACGTTGCTATCAACCAATATATTTGTATAGAACATCTCTACGTCCAGCATCCTGAGCGGGCTGGGCTTCACGCCGCACATGCAGGCACGAGCCACGCGCACCTCTCCGGCGGCTGGCGCATGCGGCTCGCACTAGCCAGGGCGCTGTTCTCCAAGTGAGGACACGTTGCTATCAACCAATATATTTGTATAGAACATCTCTACGTCCATCATCCTGAGCGGGCTGGGCTTCACGCCGCACATGCAGGCACGAGCCACGCGCACCTTCTCCGGCGGCTGGCGCATGCGGCTCGCACTAGCCAGGGCGCTGTTCTCCAAGTGAGGACACGTTGCTATCAACCAATATATTTGTATAGAACATCTCTACGTCCAGCATCCTGAGCGGGCTGGGCTTCACGCCGCACATGCAGGCACGAGCCACGCGCACCTTCTCCGGCGGCTGGCGCATGCGGCTCGCACTAGCCAGGGCGCTGTTCTCCAAGTGAGGACACGTTGCTATCAACCAATATATTTGTATAGAACATCTCTACGTCCAGCATCCTGAGCGGGCTGGGCTTCACGCTGCACATCTAGTTATCTGCTATCATAACGCATATCTGTATAATCAACTTTTCATTTTAATTGTATTCTGTGTATTCCAGACCCGACTTGCTACTACTGGACGAGCCGACGAACATGTTGGACATAAAAGCCATCATTTGGTTAGAGAACTACCTTCAGAACTGGCCCACCACGCTACTGGTGGTCTCCCACGACAGAAACTTCTTGGACACTGTGCCTACGGACATATTGCACTTACATACACAGAGGATAGACACATATAGGTAAGTTCAATTTTTTGGTCAGGCTTTATGTCTAATTTATGGATATAGTAACAATAAATTCTAGTTAAAATAAACGAGTCACTCACGTACTGTAAGTCGGGGGTTGTCGAATATGATTTCGAATTTTTCAGAAGTCCATTTTTAAAACATACGTTTCTACATTTATTTTCCTGTAAAAAGACGTCGAAACATGTTTACGTTTTAGTACAAATTGCAATTTCAATGCAACTCGTTAATTCTGCTAGTAATTTTAATTGAAATCTTCACATTAGGTTCAAAACTGCACGGATGATTCCTTTTTATTTATAATCAGTAATACAAATATAAAGCTATTTTTAAATAATATTTTAAACTGTCAGAGCTCTAAGATATTTTTAAATTCCCAGGGGTAATTACGACCAGTTCCACAAGACGAAGACGGAGAAGCACAAGAACCAACAGCGCGAGTACGAGGCGCAACAGCAGCACCGTGCGCACACGCAGGCTAGTAGTTTGTAGCTTTGCTTTATCCGTACTTAATATTTATTGTTTGTAGGAACTATAGGTCTACCAGGATCTGATGGCAAAATAACATATGAAAAAAAAGCGATTTTCATGTTATTTTGCCATCAGATCTTGGTAGACCTATACTTAACCGATTTCAAAAATTCTTTCACCAATAGAAAGCTACATTATACCTGAGTGACATAGGTTACTATTTATGTATATACCTCCCGAGCGAAGCCGGGGCGGGGTGCTCTCTCTCTCTCTCTCTCTCAGCCGAATGAATGAATGAATGAATTTGAAATTTGACATGCAACAGTGCGTGCGAAGATCTATTTTCAACCGACTTCAAAAACCAAAAAATTGGCTGGTTTTTTTTTTATATATATTTTCTATGTTTGTTCCCGCATAGCTCCGTCGTTTATGAACCGATTTGTCAGAATGAACATTTGGTTGACTTTTATTTCCAGGAGTTCATCGATAAGTTCCGCTTCAACGCCAAGCGCGCCTCCTCCGTGCAGAGCAAGATCAAGATGCTGGACAAGTTGTATGTACCTTTAGTTATCCTATCCTAACTAATATTATTTTGTTTATTTATTTGTTTGTTACCTCTTCACGTTTTTTCATACTGAACCAATCTTCCTGAAATTTCGCATACACATAGAAGTACTGAGAAGGGTATCTTTCATCCCGAGAAAAAGTACTGTTCCCGTGGGAAATTGACACGGGCGAAGCCGCGGGCAAAAGCTAGTATATCTATAAATTGATGAATAAATAGTTTTAACTACTTATTTTTTATTTGCCCACTATCCGTGAACTTTGAGTTTCGCTACTCTTGGCTCTTTCTACCCCGTCGTCTGTAAACCAGTAAAAGTTTTACACAGAAAATTTATAATTACATGTAGTTACTAACGTTTCGTATAACATTGCAGTCGCCGAGTCACAGCTAGACTCAAATTTAAAATCAATTTAACTCTTTCAGGCACAAAAAAAAAAAAAAATTCTATAAAAAAGGTGGTTAGTTTGCTAACCACCAAACCTGAAAGAGTTAAAGGCACAGTAGTGAAGTTTTAATGACAAGGCAAGACGTAAAACCAGGAACATAACTTACTTTAGTTACTTAATAGTTACTGGTTAGAATCGCTAACTTTTACCTAAATCAGAAATATCTAATTCAAATGTTTAACATGTAATTTTCTACTCTTCCAGACCAGAATTAAAACCAGTGGAGAAAGAAATAGAAGTAATACTAAGGTTTCCGGACACAGAGCCGCTGTCTCCGCCCATTTTGCAACTGAACGAGGTCGGCTATTACTACTCGAAAGAGAAGGTCATATTTTCCAATGTTAACCTTGGAGCTACTTTAGAATCGAGGATATGCATTGTAAGTATTCCGAAAACAGCTTTTTATTTTATTTATTATTGTATTTTATTTTATTTATATTGTAATCATGTCGATTTTAGAGATATTTTTTACTTTATGGTAGCAAATTTTTGTCAGAATAATATTTTATTGTTTTTGCTTTTGACTGCCTAATTCATTTCTAAGACGCCATTGGACTCAACAATCTAAAGGCTATTTTGTGTTTTTAATATGCTGATTTGGTTTGATTGACCTTCTTTTACTAACATTATAAATGCGAAAATTGTGATGTTAGTAAAATAGCTAATAACACTATCAGATTTTTCTCAAGTCACCTAAAGACATATATGACTTAACGACTACCGTCATCTAGCGGCAGCCTATTAATCATATCAATGTTGCCAAATAACACTTGTTTTTATTTTCCAGGTGGGTGACAACGGGGCGGGGAAAACGACGCTATTAAAAATAATAATGGGGATCCTCTCACCCACTAGTGGGGTGTGCAGCGTGCACCGTGGGTTGAAGTTCGGCTACTTCTCGCAACACCACGTGGACCAGCTCGATATGGACCTCAACTCTATTGAGCTGCTGCAGAAAGCGTACCCAGGTACTTCCTTCTTTTAAAAAAAATGTGATTTTTTAATACGGATACTCACGCGTGTTGATAGCCGGGACCAGTCGGCGGTCCCGGCTATCAACATAATGACTATTTCTCACGTTAGTTTTAATCAAATAAAAAAAAAATGGTTCAACGCTTCCTGTTGGGGGAAAGATTCCACACTCTTTTTCTATTAATCATTGTCCCTGGTTTATTTCTATCCACTTCCATAGACTGTCGAATTTTTTTTTTCGTTCAGTAACAGTGTTAATTATACAATTATTCTCAGTGTGACACAACGGGAACAAACGAATAAGGGTGCAACCAAATTGATCGACGCGAATGAGGTCGCTAATGAACGACTTTATTCAGTTTATTATGGTTTGACTGATCGCCTAAAGCATATTCCGCGATCAGTTTGGTTGCACCCTAACGAGACGAGAAAGGATAGCAATAGTTAACAATCGGCAAAACGGGCCTTAAGAGCCCGCACTAGGCCAATGACAACTAAGATTTTCCCCCGCTACCCGCTACCCAGTTCGCCCGCACGCATCCAATCCGCGTTCTAAATAAATGATCGCGGGGTCGCGGGCGGCGCGGCGGCTCAGAGGCGGATGGTTAAAGCATGCGGGCAATTATACGTATTATTTTTTTAAAAGCTTTATAAAAAGATAGGTATTTAAAAAAGTAAGTAACCTTGCCTTATCTATAGAGTACTTTATACAAAATTTTTCTATCTTTATTTTAATGTATTGCTTGAATAATAGCAGTTTAAAGTGTTAATTATAGGTGATTTGGAGGCAACTTCGCGATTTTTTTCTATCGAGAAAATTTTATGCAATCGTGTTTTTGAGTAACATAATCCCTCGTGCTAGTCCTGAAGTTTGCTATATCTTAATTTTACATTCAGTTTTACATTAAAGTAGATATTATAGACGATCATGTGAAGCAATCTGGCCTAGTACGGGCCCTTAAGCAAAATTACTTGAAGATTATTGTCACTACTTAAAAATTACTTAATACCTTCTTCATAGGAAAAACGAGTGAAGAATACAGAAGACAATTGGGCAGTTTCGGCGTGAGCGGTGACCTAGCGTTACAGACAGTGGCCAGTCTCTCCGGGGGTCAGAAGTCCAGAGTAGCCTTTGCCAGGATGTGCATGGGCAACCCCAACTTCTTGATACTTGATGAGCCGACCAACCACTTGGATATAGAGACCATTGAGGCGTTGGGGAAGGCGATTAATAAATATACGGTAAGATTTGAGATATGAGGCATAATCATTCTAACTTTCTTGGGTGCATCGCAACTTCTTGATACTTGATAAGCCGACCACTTAGATATAGAGACCATTGAGGCGTTGGGGAAAGCGATTAATAAATATACGGTAAGATTTGAGATATGAGGCATAATCACTCTAACTTTCTTGGGTGCATCGCAACTTCTTGATACTTGATGAGCCGACCAACCACTTGGAAATAGAGACCATTGAGGCGTTGGGAAAGGCGATAAATAAATATACGGTGAGTATTGAGATATAAGGCATAATCACTCTAACTTTCTTGGGTACATTTCAACTTCTTGATACTTGATGAGCCGATCAACCATTTGGACATAGAGACCATTGAGGCGTTGGGGAAGGCGATTAATAAATATACGGTAAGATTTGAGAAGGCATAATCACTCTAACTTTCTTGGGTGCATCGCAATTTCTTGATACTTGATGAGCCGACCAACCACTTGGATATAGAGACCATTGAGGCGTTGGGAAAGGCGATAAATAAATATACGGTGAGTATTGAGATATAAGGCATAATCACTCTAACTTTCTTGGGTACATTTCAACTTCTTGATACTTGATGAGCCGACCAACCACTTAGACATAGAGACCATAGAGGCATTGGGGAAGGCGATTAATAAATATACGGTAAGATTTGAGACATAAGGCCATCCCCAGGCCCAATTTTTGGGCACACGCTTTGATCCTTATTGACATCACTTCCCTTTCATATTTCGTATATATTCCCACGTACGTACTGCGTTGCAGGCAGGCGAAATCGGGTGAACACTGCGTCAATAATGCAATGGCCTATAATTTCTTTCTATTTAAGCTTCAATATTAGTTTTCGCAATTGTTCTAAGCTAAGTTCTTGTTTCTAAGCAACGAAATTATACAGATTTCCAGCAAGAACCGATTTCGCTGTCGCTTATACGAGTATGAGTAGAAAGCAATATTCGTCCTTTTCAAAAAAAGGCCAAAGCCTAGCCTAGAAACATGTTCGAAAATAAGGCAGTGAAATATTTATTTTTAATGGGTATCTTTTTGACACCGTTACATTGATTTAGTCGGAACAAAATAAATACGAAATAAGGTTTCGTCTTTATTTTGTCTTGATTTTTTTCTGCAAATAAGTGACCTTTTTTTTTGGCCTAGCCTAGAACCATGTAAGAAAATAAGGCAGTGAAATATTTTTTTTTATCAACAATTGCGTACGTCAAGATGGGTATCTTTTTGACACGGTTACATTGTTTGATTTTTATCGGCCTCATTTCATACATATAATCACGTCTTTATCCCTCCCATGGCCTCATTTCGTCTTGATTTTTTCTGCAAATAAGTGACCTTTTCAATTTTTCAGGGCGGTGTAATACTAGTATCTCACGACGAGCGGTTAATACGAATGGTGTGCAAAGAACTATGGATCTGCGGCAACGGCTCCGTCAACAGTATAGAGGGAGGGTTCGACGAGTACCGGAGGATAGTCGAGAGGGAACTCGAAGCGCAGAATAAGTAGATAATTACCCTAAGGGTGCACACCTCTGACGAAGGAAAAAAGAATAGACATGACATACCTCCAAATTTGAACAAACCATACACAAAACAAAGAAATTGACACAAAGATGGCGGCCGGCCGCATAACTAGGTACTGTTTGTATATAGATTGATATGCCGGGTCTATTATTTTTTACTAAGTCTATGGAACACAGATCGACGCGGAATCGGCTTAAGCCGATCGGCCGAAGTCTTATGTCAACGGAATAAGGATGCTAATCGAGTGCAATGACGCCATTCCCACCGGTTCGGCGCGCTATGCAGATCTTTTTCGATGGTGTCACTGTATTCGAATAACGTCCTTATTCTGTTGACAAAGAGTTCAATTGATCGGCTTAAGCCAATTCTGCGTCGATCAGTGTGTTTGCACCCTAATACGTTAGCGGCTGTGTAAGGCTGAATCACACCGTAGCGAAGCGGCATTGTATTTATTAAATCACCATGGTGGCCTTTTTATTTCTGACTTTTATTACCAACTAGCTTTTGCCCGCGGCTTCGCCCGCGTGAATTTCCCACGGGGCAGTGCTTTTTCTCAGGATGAAAAGTACCCTATGTTATTCTCAGTATTTCTGACTATGTGTATGCGAAATTTCAGGAAGATTGGTTCAGTAGATAAAGCGTGAAGACGTAACAAACAAACTCACTTACGCATTTATTCACTGCATTTACTCACTTTCAACTTTAGAGCCGGGATTAAAAATTGTTACAGCACTGTGCACTTTATCTGTGTACCAAATTTCATCGAAATCGTTCTGGCAAGATTGTTAACAGACAAATAAACATCCATACTTTTGCATTTATTATATTAGTTTATTATACTAGTAGAACATATTGAAACTAGAGTTCAGACATAGTAAATTTCTAAAAGTAATAATTTATTGGCACTTTGTATATCTAAGTTTTCAGAAAAGAGTTTAAACCTCAATGACAAGAGAAACCGCTAAGCAAAGTTGGTATAAAAAAATAAGAGCCCAGTGTGCGATGAGGGTATTGTATTACTGCTCATTAACAGTAATCGAGTGAGGTCTGTCAGATGCATAGACTTTACTGTCATTTGAATTTGACAGCTGATGGCTGTATTCTTGCGAATAAATATTGATTGATTGGCAGTTTTGTACTGTCTGCTAATGAGGGATTATCCGAGAACCAAATTAAAAAAAAAAAAGTTCTAGATGACTTAATAGATGGCGCTTAAGTAAAAGGCGAGTTCATACAAAAAGCAAAAACTCTTTTTAAATAAAACTAGTTTGACAGTTGCACAAATATTGTGATTTGTGCAACTGTCAAACTGTTAGGTGATTTTTTTTCTGCCTCTGGTTGACAAGAAAAAGCGCACAATATAGGTACAGCCATTATTATGACTCGGCTTTCATAAAACGCTATCTGTTGAGACTTTTTGATACTGATTTTTTTTCTTAATTTAGCTGTCAGAAAATCGCTCATTGCTTTCAGCGATAAGGCCGCCTTTTGCGCATATTCCTTTCTTTTTTTGTTTTAAGTTACTTTGTGTATTAAAATGTGATCTTGTGTGCTATATAATAAAGTATTCTTGTCTTGTCTTGTCTGACAGACCTCACTCCCCAGTAGTGCCGACTAGTGGACGGAAAAAGCCCTCATTGAATTGATACAATTCCGCTTTGCTATCCGGGTAAGGCGGTGGAATCCGAACATGATAGAAAAAAATAGTAATAACTAAACTATGTGTTCTTTCGTTTTAAACTATGACATTACATTAACCGCTGAACAAGAGTGTTTATTCTGTACATAAAGAATAGTACGATATTCGTGGAATGAAAATGCTATTAGGAACGAGATTTAACAAATGATTGATAACAATAAATGAAATATTATTGGTTATTTTTATACAGCTATATAATTGTGTAATAGTTAACTTGAAAACATTTGCTTGAAAAGCATTTCTCTTTATTAGGGTAAAATTTTTGTTTTTTTTTATTACCTACATCATGTTTTATTTGGACTAATATTAACAGTCAATCGCATTTCAATATTGACTCCGTAGACTTATGTTTATGAAGCATTGAATCTGTCTGTAAATATCTTATGAATTATTATTTTATATGTCGTGTTCGGAAGCAGCCTTCGAAAGTATTCTATTCGACGAGTTTATAGTATATAGTATACAGGTTCTTCAGGAAATATACAAATGTTTGAGTGTGTGAGAGCCTCATTAAAATTGATTGCATGGATCTGAAGAAATACTGATAGCAAAATTTATTTTTTTTAAGTTTTATAAGAAGAATAAAAATGTATATATGACGTAGGTAACCATTCCCTTTCTTGACATTTTCTGTGTCTGATTTAACTTGACTTTATTTATCAAAATATATTTCTTTCTGCTATCTGTCGGCCGCAGAAAGCGCTTCAATTTATTGTTTAAAGTTATTGTCAAAAGTATAATAAGATATGCATCATTAAGCTATACTTTGGTACAGACTTTCATACTAGCGTGCATTTATTTGTAATACTATAAACTTGTTGAGAAACGCCACTAATACAATTGTTCGTGTAAAAAGTAATCCTAAATTATATTATTGTAATATAATGTAGCGTTTCATTATTTATTACTGCATACTATTTATACATATAATTTTATTACCCGTGATAGATAACCTATAAGGGAGAAATGAAATACCTATTATATTAATGCAAATTTTTATTTATACCTTCAACCTTCCTCTGTCCACGCGGCATTAAATAAATTTAGCATACAATTCCATACAAAAAACCTTGAGTACTCAAAAAATCATGGCAATAAAAATACATTTAACTTAATATTTACAAATTCAAATCAAATACATAATATACAATTAAAATAGTGACTAAAAAGTAACAGAACTGAGTTAAAAGCAAAACTCATTCAGTTGATAATGCCTAATTCAAATCAAATGAAGTACTCAACGAATTAAGCCATCTTAAGACAAACTTCTTTGATAAATGCAATATTTTTGTTGATCAAGACAAGCTATGTATGTGTATCGGAGGGAAATGAATTACTATTGTAATGAATTTCGGAATGTCAGAATGTTACATACATAATTATATAAAATACGGTATATGACAACTATACCAATTATGGCAATTTACGATTGTGAATATAGTTAGGTACAAATAATAAAAAGTAACGCTAGCAGATCACAAATACTCTAATCTAAATTCCTATGTCCAGTTGGCAAAGACAAATGGCGGTTGATCACTCAACTCTTGCTGAAGCAAGAGGGGTCGAATGTTAAAATGATGAATTACTGGTGTTTTTTGCGCCGGGGCTTAGTTTTGTCGGCGTTTCTGAGCACCTCGGCGTAGGAAAGCTCGAGTTTGCGCAGCTTGTGGATCTCTTGCGAGGCCGTGCTCTGCTTGATATCCCAAGAGTCGGTCTCCGCGTTCCAGCCCTGGTAGATCTGACCGGAGCGGCCGCTCGCACTCGGCGTCGGCGAGTTCATACTCCTGTTATAGAACTGCAGCGTCGACCCGTTCCACTCGCTCTCCGAAGGCTTCACCAGGGGACTCACCTCGATAGGCCTATAGTCCCTTCGTTTCTTGTTCGATGACTTCTGGTAGGTAATTTTGGGCGGCGACGGAAACACTGGAGAGTCCGCGCCCTGGCGGTCCTGGCTGTGCTTGCGGTTGCGATGCCTGGACTTCTTTCTAGTGGCCGCGATGTACTCCAGCGGCTGACGCACCAGCGGAGTCAACACGCGCTCCTTCTCTTTTTCCTTCTCACTGGTCTGCTTTTCGGGTTCCTTCTCTTTAGGTTTCTCGGGAACCGTAGACTCCGCAGTCTTATTTTCTTTGTTCTTGACTTCCTTCTTCTTGACTGGTTCAACAACAGGTTTTTCCTTCAAAGTTGGCGTCTCTGGAGCAGTAATATCGGACACTGGAATCGACTGTTCAGACATCACAGACGACAAAACGCTTTGTGTGTCATCGGTGAAGTTTCCTGGCGGGTCCTCTGTCGCTGGCGTGACCGGCGGTACTTTGCCAGCGGTGGTGTCATCAAGGAGGGGCAGTTGCTCTCCTTCGTCCTTGTTCTCCGCGGCCTTTTTGAGAATTGTGAAGATTTCTTTGAAGAGTTCGCGGTATTCTGGTCTGTTCCGGAAGCGGCTGTCCATGGGGCTGGCATCGTCGTAAATGCTGAATCGGTAGTCCTCCCCGTCGGCGATCGTGCAGAGGAATGACCCGGGGCGCTCGCGCTCGGTTTGCGTAGCCTTGTTGCTCGTCTCGTCGGAGAAGCCAGAGCTAGACGTTTCCGCTTCAGAAAAGTCTGGGGTTTGAATGATCTTTTTGCGAGATGTGGTTTCAACCTTCTTCTGCGGGTTGTTCTCTTTCTGAGCTTCCTCGCCGTGGCCGCTCTCTTCGTCCGTGTCTTTGACGCTGAAGTGGCTGTAGTCTCCGGACGTCTGCAGCTCGTCCTGCAGTGACAGCGCCTGCGCGTTGGGCAACGAGTTCTGTTTGTTCTTCCTCAAGTTCTTGCCTTGTGAAAGCTGAACTTCCAGAAGAGCCTCATACTTCTGGACCAGCTCTCTGTATGGGTTATCGTGACCGTCTTCTTTATTGGCCCAAATACCTTGAAGTAATTTTTCCTTGGCATTCTGAAACATGGCGTATGCTTGATTTTAAACCGTTAAATATATAAATCAACAGAAATATATTAAATTTTACTTGCAATTTGTGAAATGGGCCTAGTGAATTAGTTATAGTGATTGATAAATCATGACTATTATTAAATCTGAAGTTAAAGAACACATGTTTATAATGAAGAAAAGTCTTGAAGGAAGATGATAAGTAGTTATGTAGGTATTTATGTTCAAAGAAATAATGAAGCAATCTACAATGATTTAAGTATGTTGATCTGATTATTAGTCAAAAATACACCCATTACTCCACAAATTACATAATCGAATATTACGCAGGTAAAATACAGTCATTAATTGTTAGCCAATTACCATTGTTCACTCTTGAATGTTAGCTTATTATAAATTTTAATATTTAGCAGAAAGATTTTCCTGATTGTTAGTAAACAGATTTAAATATGATAAAAATGCCCCACAATTAATATTTTTGATTCGGTTTATAGTTTTAAACATGCCTTTATGGGATTCGAATAAACTGTCATAGGCGGTTATTCTATTTAGAAAGAATCACATGATATCCGTCACCACGGTTCAGTCAGCGTGCACTCTCGCGCTTAGTCTAATAAGGGGTCAGTAATGGACGTACCTTCGACTACATACGATAAATCCAAAGAAAACTACTGCAAATGCGCTTCATAATGCATATGCAAAGCGTGATCAACAACATCAGGGGCAGTTGTAAAAGCATTGTCGCCTAGAAACGAGCGAAACATTCACATGAGATTTTGAATGGGAATTCCGCCATGTTTTATTTATTCACGCAGATATCTCGAACGCAGGGAGAAAGTGAGACATGACTGGCTAACAAAACAAGCTCTTTCTCGGGATAGAATACAAATTTTGATTCAAAGATTAGTTCAGCAAGTTAGTAATGTTAATCCGTTTTGCATAGACGCGGAATCGTGCGTTAATTTAGTTAAATGTCTTTATATACATCATCGGCATAATTTTACTTTAACATTTCTAATCATAGAAGGAAGAAGCAAAGACAGTTAATCTTATAAATAGAGAGGGTCATGCATTGAGTTTTGTGTGTACTCACGTCGAATTTGACAAGTTTGTTGGAGACCATGTCTTCCCTGGCGCTGTCGGGGCCGGGCGGGAGGATGAGCGAGCTGATGGCGCTCCTGTCGTCGTCGTCCCCATCTAACATCGAGGACATGTCGTCCCCTCGCTCGACGCCTCTCAGACATCTTATGCAAAGTTGACCTTGCCTGAAATATTGCGAATATTGCCAGACAATAAAAAAAATTGCCAGTGCTACATATTATGAAAATTTCATGAATATACAAATTCGCTGATGTCATTATGTTAATTTCTAGTACGGGTTATGTTACGTGATACTAGTTGCAATAAGACTTTCTTACACTACGCCTAATTAACATTGTAAACAACTTTAACTGTGATATTTTATTTTGTTTATTGTGTTCCTTTTTACAATTCTTTACTTTTATGATTAAAAATCTACTCACCTGACTTCTTCCAAGATAGAAAACTCTTCATGCATCGATTTGGGTTCGTCTTCTCTCTGGTGCCAATTCCTCAGTTGTTCCTGCAACCTATTGTTCTCTTGGACCATAGACGCGAGTTGTTCTTCTAATTCTGTTACCCTGCGCTGTTCCTGTGCAAAGGAGACCTTGCTTTCTCTGAGCTCATCACTTAGCCTGAGTAGGTCTTCGTCCTCTTTCGTCAGTTCTGGGAGGGGAGCCACAGGCGTCGCTTTGATTGGCGTGCTCACTTCAGGTCTTTTACTGTTGGGTGTAGAAGGGACTTGTTCTGTCTTTTCCTTTTCTTTGGGTTTCTCACACTCTGGTTTCTTTTCCGCCCTTCGTCTGGCAATTTCCAGCTGTGCATTGAGGTCGTCTGATACTTTCTGCAGTTCTTCGCATTTACTTTCCAACCCCTCGATGTTTGCGCATAACCTGGAATTGGCAAATGATGAATTTCATTAGTACTAGCTTTAGCCTGCGTGAATTTCCTACGGGACCATGCATTTTCCCGGGATGAAAGATACCCTATGTCCTTCTCAGTTCTTCTATGTGAATGCGAAATTTTGGTAGATTGGTTCAGTAGATAAAGCTTGAAGAGGTATTATATTAGGATAGGATAAACCAAACTTCATGCCTGTGTATGGATCAGATATGTTGTAACTCTTACAAGAAAAAAAATGCAACAAATGTCTGAATATTTTTCACATAATAGGTATAACAATAATTATAACACTTCTTTGAAACATTTCTGAGATGGCCGTGACAATGCCCGTATCAAGTTTTTCTCAGCGCACAATCGTCATGTTCCGAGCCGAGTGTAATTTGTTGCAAAAAATAACGGAAAATGAAAATACTTTAAACTAAAAACATTGTTGTAATACTACAGTTTTTATGAGTGAACTCTTTGCAATAAACTCGAATCACATTATTAAACTATATCCGTATCAATATCAATCGTTTATAATTACTTTTCATGTCCATCATAGGTGAGGGTTTTGTTATCTTATGGGCCTGTTTCGTCACTAGTTCAAATCGTGTGATTGCCTATGTGAATCTCTATATTGTTATTAATTAATCATAGCGTTTATCAGCTATATTACGTTATCAAACTTTGGGTTATCAGTATTAGGGTTAATATTGTAAATATAGATTGTTAATCGTTAGTAGTTCCTTAATCACAAGACACATGTTAGAAAGTGACGACTTTAGAGAAAATGCAGCAGTCGAGTTTGTTGCGCCGGCTCTACTTGCGTAGGATGCTGTAGTAACCTTAGCTTTAATTAATTTTCTGACGTCAACTAACAAATCTAGTTTATTAAGTATATGACGATTTGAAAGTGCTATTTTTGAGCCCATTTAAATAAAAACAATTGACTTTGAGTAAAAACAAACTCACGTCTTGATGTGTTTCTTGTCGGCGGCATGGTCGACGGCGAGCCGGTGGTTGGCCCGCTCCAGATCCTGGATGCTGACCTCCAACTGCTCGTAGATCCTCAGTCTTGAGTCGTTGACCTCTCTTAATGCGACAGTCTGTTTTGTTAGGTACTGTAAACAATGGACAAGTTGCTTCTTTAGACTGTAAACACTAGACTTATACAAGGGAAGTTATATTTAAACATACATTCCATGAATGTTGCTTCACCGTAAGCATTTGATTATTTTACATTCGTAGTCGCACTTAATATCAATGTCAAAGTAGGTAGGTACGTGTCTGTCAGTTTATAACGGTACATCTACGCCTACAACCTATAGTACTAACCCCAATCATTGATGGTCATCGAGGAAGATAGGCAGGTCCTTGATGGAGCTTCTATATTACTAATTGTAATGAAATGTTAGAACATTTGTGAAATAAAGGGAAATGCCTTACTTCGATTTCTTGCGCCTGGTCTTCGATGACATTTTGGTGGCTTCGGAGAGCTGTCTCCAACTCCTTGTTCCTTTCGAGCAGGGTCTTCCCGAGTTCCGCTGCTAGCTGCAAATCTGAAACAAACAAACACTTCATTTAAACAACTTCCTCCATCTTTACGCAACAAACTCAAAGAAATTCATAGTTATACCGAGGTGACTCGAAAACTTGTAACAAGATAGGTACCAAATTCAATTGTCCCGACGAAGTGTTTCACTCTACGTAGGTTAGTACTAAGAATTACTTATTCTATGACTTTACATCGAATGAGCTCAAACAGGTACTACAGGTAGTGGGTACGTACTAAATGTTTGCATTCGCAAAAATTGCAACACACTTAAGCCCTTAGGCCACTTGCTCTGACCAGCTTATCCGGTTAGCGAGATGACGAAAATTTTATTTCCTGTTGTATATGACAGTATAATTTGTGCTAAAGAGTTAATTATTTGTATCCTAATGCCTCAAAATTTCCTAATAATAAATAATAGTTTGTGGAGTTTTTGGAAAATAAAAATCAGCATCTGTCAGATAGATAAGTGTAATGTATGAGATAAAATCACGGTTTTTTCTCGCCTCCAAGAGCCATTGGCCTCAGTGTGCATTCGGTTGTTGCAACAGCCGCACATGGAGAACGGAAGGTGAATGACTCACTATCACTATGCCGCGAACAACTGTGATTTCCTCGTCACCCACCAAACGCGACACATTGCCGTTTTATTACCACTTCTCTCATTCTCAAGTGGACCACAAACGGCGAGCCACTCGGTACATTGCGGTAACACCGTGAAAGGCGTAACATACTGGCAAGTAAAGTAACCTTGTCGACTGAGAACAAAACGCCGAAATTTTGTTTAAATTGAGGTCAATGGATAGGTACGCGCCGCATAGTAATTTGACGAAAGTTTATCGGCAAGTGTTAGAAATGACTTGCAGAATACTTGGCTTCAATTACTTTGTATTCAAGTATATTTTAATGAGCTACCAGCTATGCAGCGCAGGACCGGTCGTTATGGAAATCCTTGGGGGAGGCCTTTGTCCAGCAGTGGACGTCTTTCGGCGGAGAGAGACCGGCTATGTAAAATTTTAATAAAATTTTGCCAGCCCTAAGTAAATTAATAGGTAACAAAATCCTGTCAGTCAACCCTGCATGGCATGGCAGCATAAGTGGCGGTAATAATAGAGAATTTGGATAGGTTTATGCGTTGCTGCATACATTGTGTACCTACTTAGTACATAACTACATAACATTAAAAAACCTCTTCAGAAACCAAATAATTTTATATACCAACTAGCTTTCGCCCGCGTGAATTTCCCACGGAAACAGTGCTTTTTCCCGGATGAAAGGTACCCTATGTCCTTCTCCGTACTTCCAGCTATGTGTGTGCAAAATTTCAGGAAGATTGGTTCAATAGATAAAGCGTGAAGAGGTAACAAACAAACAAACAAACTCACTTTCGCATTTATAATATTAGTTAGGATTTAGTATAGGTAAGTACCAATAATTTATATTTCGAAATGGATTTTGATAAATATAACTTCGTAGTAAAAAAATAAACAAAAGGATAAAGGATTTGAAACATCAACCGAGTGATGTGACACACGTAAATATTTAAAATAAAAATCATAAACTCATAAAAGTATGCAACCAATTACTAACCATGAATAAATTCCGCGTCCATATTGCAGCTAAACAGCAAATTATGCGGCATTGCACAAAACGGTGTTATTTTAAACGAGATGTAATTTTTTACATGAAATCTCTAACTGTTCTCGCTCCAAATAACTTCTTTATGTTCTTCTTTTGAACATAAAAATTCTAGGTCTAAAGACGCGCGATGTACATGCATTTCGATGGATAAAAAAAAGTAAAATATTTAAAATTGTTTATGATTTGCCGTCGAGGCGGCGCGCGAGCACAGACTATCTAGTTGCGGTAACGAGGTCGTGTTTGTATACCCTACTACTAAGATATTTTGTAATGAGTAATTGAGTAGATATGCTTCTAATTACAAATTACAACAATGTAATCTTCGTTTCAATACCTATATTTTTCATTTTTATATTTTAGTCAATGAAATACACAAAAATATTCCTAGAAGGAGTTCATAGTGTCTAAGGCTGTCTACAGATTTGTCTTTAGTTTTTCCGTTTTACTTGAGAGATAATAGGTACGTAGGTAATTAACTAGATTGATTTTTTTTCTCCAAAAATCCACTTTGTAAGACATTTTCGAAAGTCAATACATAGGTATACTCACATAATTGCGAATTAGAATGATATGTGAAACTTGAAAACCTCTAAATAACGTATGTGCGTAACTAATAGAAAAAAAAACAGATTTGTCGTTTGTATCCAACTGCGCTGCGGTCCCAAGTAACGTTTCCGGAAAAATATTTCAGCTAATATATTCTACGATTAGGCTTATGTAATAGTTTCCTAAAGTATACATATTACATGTAATATGTATACTTTAGGAAACTTAGAACATGGCAAATAAAGCTTAATTTACTTTTTCATTTGACATTGAAACGATGGGTAGGTAAATCGTAGCTTCGTAGCCGTAGACGCTCGTAGCACCTGTAGGACCTTGTCAAAGACATCAACGACCTTGAATGTGCTACACAAAATATTGTCATTCTTAGACTCTGAATTGAAAAAAGGGCTCAAATAAAGGTAGGTATTTATCTACTATATAACATTCCCTTTTTAACCGACTTTCCAAAAAAGGAGGAGGTTATATGTTTCGATGTATGTATGTTTTTTTTTATGTATGTTCGCCGATTTCTCCGCCTATGGTGGACTGATATCCGAAATTATTTTTTTATTCGATAGAGTCTATTCCCAAGTTGGTCCCATTTTTCCATATTTATGTTAGGTAATATATGAAAAGTTTTGAGATTACTTGTTTCGGAGGATTTCAGAGCTTCTTAAATGTCGATTAACTAGTCCAAGTTCATTATATTTTGTGCAAAATAAATAGAGAAATGGTCCGTGGTCAGCAATTTAGTAATAACAATAAAAGTAGGCGACTTTCTCGCGATGGCTAACTAATGAGTCGTTATTACTTTCAGAGATACGATCTTAATACAGCACAAGATGGCAATCATAGTGAAATGGAGTTTTCTTTCGCGAATTCTTATGTTAATATATTTTTTTTTTGAGTTTTTGGTTAACAAGCTAATTTAAAAAAAAATAAAAAACACAACTGACAATTCATATAGCCTATGTCATTCGGAGGAATTCAAGGAATCTAATACCTCTGTGATAAAATCTGTTAAGCCGTTCAGGACTGTGGAATAAAGAAACTTGCATACATACCTACATGAACCCTGGAAACATAACACTCTTTTTTTGGTCAGTCGTGTTTTAAGTATCCCATAAGTAGGTATCGAGACAAAAATAATCCGACTTCTGGTTATCCAGGGGGCCTATTTTTGAAAGTGTGACTCGCCAAAAAAGCGTGAGCCGAATGATTTTTCATTATTCCGTATTTTTGAATTGTCTATGCCGAATAATTCGCAACGAATGACATAGACAACCGAATACGGATATAGATGGAGTCTATTAGAATTTTCATTTTGGCGTTCCATTTAACGCTTTAAAGTTCTCTTTGATTGAAAATTTACGAACATTTTTTTTTACGATTCGTTACCGATTCGGTTTTCGTTGCGTAGAATGGAGCAGGAATTATTTCTCGCATTATTTTCATATCACTGGCAACATTGCTAGACGAGTGATTTCAAAAATACGGCTTTTATGTTTTTAGTGACATAGTAGACTTTAAAAAATAGGGCCCCAGGTCTACAAAGTCAGCGGTTCATTCGCTTTCTTTATATAATTCGGAACTGTAATCATATCTAATATTGATGATATTTAGACGTTATACTTTGTTTCATTCGAAACATGCATGGTCTCTTTTGTACCATTAACTTATATCCAATTAATGGTAAAGCATTTTGGTTTCTAATTTGTATTATTGATAATAATTGAAGAATATGCTAAACAATACAAGAAAATGCTAATGCTTTAGCATTTTCTTGTTGATCAACTTTATATTATAATCTGATTAGAAGAATTAAGCTTCAATTCAAAACTTTAGTTCTCTCCGTAGCGTCTGCGCGAAGCTTTCTGCGTAATTTCAATATGTGGGCTAAATACTAACATCTTTACTTTCCAATACGTACTTTACTCGTAAATGTGAAAGTGTTGAGACAAGGAAGCTCTAAGTGCGGACAATAATGACAGTAGAAGTTTTGCGAAACACTACTCTTTTCATTCTAAGGTCAGGGGTAATGACCTCAATGAGGAATGAGAGTTGGCCTAATCCCTAATTTAATCTTTAATTTACAATTAAAGTAGGAAATGCAAAATTTCTACTGTAACTTTAGAACAATGTAAATCTAAGTAGATGTTTTCCATATTGTTGAGTAACCGCCAAATTTACGAATTTCCTCTATATCTCTTAGTTAATTTATATATGTTATTTATTAAGATATTGACGATATATGACGACGATATTTGACGACCTCCGTGGCCTAACGGTTATCACGCCAGACTGCCACACCGGAGGTCCCGGGTTCGATCCCCGGTCAGGTCAAGATGGAAAATGATCTTTTTCAGATTGGCCTGGGTCTTGGATGTGTATCTATATATGTATTTGTCATAAAATATAGTATCGTTGAGTTAGTATCCCATAACACAAGTCCCGAACTTACTTTGGGGCTAACTCAATTTGTGTGATTTGTCCGTATATATTTATTTATTTATTTATTTATATTTTATTATTTATTAAGGAAAATTTCATTTTAACTTCCTGGATGTTAATGTAGATACGTCATTTTATTGTCCATCAAGTGTCTCCATTCGTTAGTCTTATGATTAAATGTTAAATGAGCACAATAAACTGACTCATGCATTGAATAGCTGACCCGCAATGACCCACACTGTTAAGCAACTACATTTTGTGTCTATGAATGTTCGTTCTATAAAAAATTTACAAAACATATTAAAATTCAATGCCATTTAAATACAGAATAACAACAATCATTGTCATGAAATTATAATAACGCTAACCTTTGATCCGCACTTCATCTGCATAAAGAATTTGTATGAAGGCAAAAACATCCAAAAATGTTGGCAAAGAGATAGGAAGTGAAACACTTATTACGAGCTAGATATTATAAATACCGCAACATTATAATTCACGGATGGCTTTTCTCATAACAAATTGGCATCCAAATCATTTCAATGTCTGCAGATTTATACAAGTCGTTGAATGATATAACAATGCTTTGACAAATATGTTCATAAAAAGATTTTCCCACAACATCGCGACATCGTTTACGTCGCTGTTATTATACTATTTACTCCCAATTATGTATTTGAGGTAATGACAATGACTCAATTATTTTCGTAAACGTTTATGCTGTTATACCTACTTCACGAATAAGGGAAGTTTTAAATAAAAACATTAGGTTACCACTATTATGGTAAGCTTTTATAAGAAATGTTTACTCAGCTTTAAAAACTGGAAGTAGCTTAAATACTTCTGCAAAAATTAGTCAAATCCTTGCATTACCCTTGAACGCTAATAATAACACTGATCCTTAAAATTATGTAAATAATTTGTTAAATAATGTACAAGGTTTTCCGAACGTAACCAAGAATGGCTGTCATGAAGACAATTTCGAAAAGAAATCCATGGTTCGTGTTCATAATGTGTAAGAAGCGGAGCAAAGATGTTACATGTTGCGTACTGCCATTCAAACGTGTTATTATCGCCTTCCTTGCGTGATGCTAAACGGCGCAATGCACTGCTTATATGCACTTCTTTACTTGTACCAAAATGAACTCTATATTATTACATGAATCCATGAAAAATAATAAAAATACAATACGATGAATATGGATCTGAAAACGCCGCATTAGGCAGGCTGTGAAAGAATTAGGGAAGATTTTGTCACATAACAAACATACACGATAAATTCAGGTAAGGATAAGCGTGGCCTTCGAGTCTCACGACTCTTGGCTCTGTCTACCCCGTAAGGCATAAAGACGTGATTCTATGTATGTAAGTACGTGTGGTAGTCAATTTTATTATCAAAAATGAAAAGACTTCATAGACACTTCTGGTACTTATAGGCGCAGATAATGTCTTGAATATTTGAGAATCTTGGCCTACCTTGAAACAAATCAAACAGAGTTATTTGTTGTGCCGGCAATAACTTTGTTTCAGCTAGTGGTACTATAAATGTCTCCACTAATCTGAACCACTATTAACATTGTGAGAAAGAGACATTTTACGACAAACATACATTTTGCGAAAGGACCATGTGACTAAGCCAACTCGAGGTGGTACTACCAACTACTTCCAAGTAACAGTGTCATATTGCGGTTTGCGTGTATTCTTTCGGATGCCGTGCCAGCAGGCGGGTGTGTCAAATCAATTCGGTTATCAAGAACGAGTTTGAAAACAACAGGTGCATGGCACACTTGTCATCTGTGTCGTACGGGTGCATCTGCACTGATAACAACGTTGCATATGGTTAATTTTATTATTACGGTCAACATTACATCAACTTACCCAAATTTATTGCAAATTCTATGCGGTAGTGGTCTGATGGTGGTAATAGCGGAGTGTTACATTACCACCGCAAAGTTTCACGCAGGCTAACTTGATATGCAGTCAAATGTTATTTCTTGTATGTTGTCTCTTTTTGTGAAGACTTGTAATTGGCATTTTCCTGGCTATATTATTACTATTGTTTAATGTATGCTGTAAATCTTTCGTAAATAAATAATAAATATTTTAACCAAAATATTCAAAGTTTATTATGGCCTTAAAGTATATCAAAGTCTGCTCTAACTCTACCTAGAGAATTTATAGAAACCACAGTCGAACTATGGCAGCTTCTACATCATATTCGATTTGTGTGTCACATGACACGATTATACGACTATTAGTTCTAGATACAGTTTATACGTATTACAGAAACAGTTATAAAACATGCATAATATCGGGCACATTACAAATCATAACCATAACACGAAGTCTATTACGGTCGGAAATGTTGGAATGTAAATAGAGGTATAATACGACAGATCTTAATGGCTTGTGTTTAGCCCAAATGGACTTACATTTGTTTATTTATTTTTGCCTGTTATTGTTTTTTAATTATCTTCTGGACAATAATAATTGACGTAAATATATTGACTGGTGTTTAGCCCAAATGGACTTACGTTTGTTGATTTATGTTTGCCTGGTATTGTTTTTTTAATTATCTCCTGGACAATAATAATTGCCATAAACATAAGCCGCCATGTTGTAGTTAGTTAAGTACTTAATTTGTGTTTGAAAAAAAAAGATGTAAAAACAAGCTAGCGCAGCGGACCTCGACCCGGAAAATGTTGTTTTGTTTTGGCCATAAAACTGACAGTCATGATTTAAAAAATACGTTTAGGTCTTGTATATCCTGATCATTGAGTTTTGAAGAAGGGGATCCTGATAGTTTATTAAATAGTACTAAATTGCATTCTGTTGCTATTGAAAAAAAAATTTCAACTCTGGCCACTAAGTTCTAATAAGCAGATTTTGTAACTATTGATACCTATCTTTCCATGAATAAACGCAAATTGATGAGAAATCTGTTCAACTTTCGTTATTCATATTCAGAATTAACGTCAAGGTATCATATTCTTGAACAAAAGGTGAAGAATTGAACAATGCAACTTTCTAGAATTTTTCTAATACTATCATCATCTTCCAATCAACCTTTCATTTTTGCAATCTTTCTAAGCGGTACAAAACAAAACTTGAAGCAGGATTTAGATATGTTTACGGATTTAGCCTGTATTGCTGGAATTATACTCGGGTAATAATGATGATTACTTGTAACCTTGACGTAGACTGATACTGTATCACGCAGTATTACCCGAACTTTGTTTATAATGATAACCATTTTATACATATCTCTATCACTATGCAACTTCAGACATAAAACGAGTGTTTTGCCTTGCTTGTCATTAATGTAATAACCAAGACAAGGTAACACACTGGTTTGAAATACATGCGTAAGTAAAATCTTAGATATAAGTCATAGTATTTGAGTGCAAGGTCGAAAAGTGCAGTGTGATAAGAAAACAATAAGCTGAAATATTAATAATGCTCAGACTGGGCCATTCGCCATGGTCCAAAACACCGTTAAACTAGTTTTGTGCAACAAATCTGTCGATCGAGACGTCTGGCTGCAACGCCTCTCACGCAGCCTTGCGAAACTAACCTTCGGTTCCTTGCAGACACTCCAGCTCCACGGTGTAGTCCCACAGGTCCAAGGAGTTGAGGCCGTTCAGTTCCCACGAATTGAACGAGTCGCATTTTTCCTGCTCCTCGCTCATTTTTAATCGAGGAGTTTCCAAAGGTCACTAACGACTGACGTCGTTTTTCTTTATGCTTGGAGTCATAATAAAAAAATGTTAAAGCGAGACGCAGCCGCTCCGACGGCGGACAACGGACTGACGCGAGTACCAACCCACCAACCCGCACTGCAATTACTTACGGCGCTCTAGCTCCAACGCCGCCAATCCAATTTCAATCTCATTTCTTCCTATTACTCACCGATAGTAGATGGAATTAACAAATGTTATCGTACTACAGATGTAATAAGTAATGGACTAAAAAAGCAGCTCTAGAGAAAGTGCCGCGGATGATGCCACCGGCAATCAATCAAGTCTTTGGCACGGTGTATTTGCGTGGCCAAAATTGTACGGGTCGCGATGAAAGCGTTGCGATTTATCCTCGCTACATTCTCACGCTTATTTTAATGACTGTGGATCATAAAGATCATCATAGATCACTGAGAAGCTAAGCTGGTGTCGTCGTCAAGGTGGCGTATTCCACTCGAATTTCGCAAGTCAATATTGACAGATTGCAATTCTTACACGACTTTCTTTGCTGGATAGATAATTATGATGGATAATACTACGCACTAGCATGTTCATAAAATGTAGATAATTAGTATGCACATGTTAATTTTGTGGAATAGAGTTTGTATTTCCGAAGAAATTGTTTTTATACTTAAGTAGTTTTTCCCTTAGGCATGATTTTCGTTTTAGGTACTTTGAAAATTTAGTAGATATCATATTAAATATCTACTTACAAGTAAGTTAAATAGGTATGTATATCGTAAATTCAAAGTAAAGTTTGAAAAGTTGTCTTGAATGACGTTAATCTTCTAACTTGTTACACTATGTAATGGCAATTTAAATTCTACTAAGTAATACATGTCTATTAAGCAGGATAATTTATGCAAGTAGGTACAAGTACCTAATGTATGATTTGGAAAATGATTTTTTGAAAATAGCATAGCATTTTTTTTACTACTTGTGTACTACTAGGTACTTGTTTTACTGGTAGAGATATAACTAAGTTAAAGAAGTATCTACTAGATCCTATTTTTCTAAAATAAATACCAAATTATTTATTTTCGTGATTTTCGTCACTATAATAACACGGAACCGGTAAATCACATTTCATGATCTTTCAGAACCGAGCGTTAATTTTTTATTCGACTTGGATCTTTACATAACCGGAATCCCAGAAGATCATCGTTTATGTGCACTTTGTTAACTCGTTCATATCTAATTTAAACTTTATTTCGGCGGACTACAGTTGATTTTTTAAAACTTGCCGAGGTGCGTGCAAACCGTGTCTGCTTGAATAAAAATAAGGAGAGTGCAGAAAGGGCATTTTTTGATTAATGACATAACAGCCGAGCACAAAGTAAGCCTTGACTTATTTTGGATTTGGGACATTATTCAGGGTAACCGAAATGCTATCCATAGTGTCCATTCAGCATAATGCCTCTGTGCCCCAGAAACAGTTGCCTGTAATCTCTTTAAAGGAAATCTGCCAAAATTTATTGATTCCTCATACTTATCAACAACGCCTAGCGACGACGGAATCACGATAATATAATCATGTCTGAACTAAAATGATCCTAAATAATTTTCGCTTAGAAATAATTTATATTTATTTATTTATTTAACTTCTTTACATAAAACATGTAAATGGTGAACTTAAAGCCAGATGCTTTTTCTACCAGTCAACCAAGAGAGAAAAGTTATCATTTTGGGATGAGTCACTTAAAAAAAAAGACAATAAATTTTGAGAAGGCCGAAATTAGTACAATTAATAGTAAGTAATATGCTTCCATGCGGTCGGGGAGCGAAGAAAAAACATAGAATGTGCCAGCTGCTTCTCTTCCCGCGCAGATTGTAAAAGTCAATCGAGGGAAAGGGCTTTAAACTGGGGATTTCTCCACTCATAGGCGATGAGCTAGCAACCTGTCACTATACCTGAATCTTCATTCCATCAGAGAGCCCACTATTCAGCTAAGCGTGGCCTTCGAGTCTCACGACTCTTGGCTCTGTCTACCCCGTAAGGGATAAAGCCGTAATTCTATGTATGTACATATATAAAACAGTAAAAATATTTTGTCTGTACATTTAGTATTTTTGACTAAAATGGATAGAGGGACACCTAAAAAGAACAATAGAAAGCAAAAAAATTCTTTTGGAATTTCTTGTCTGT
Organism: Ephestia elutella; assembly: GCA_018467065.1. Classification (NCBI taxonomy): domain Eukaryota; kingdom Metazoa; phylum Arthropoda; class Insecta; order Lepidoptera; family Pyralidae; genus Ephestia; species Ephestia elutella. The sequence goes on from CM031573.1 coordinate 14,927,938, forward strand.
CTGTATGTCTGTATGTATGTACAAAAAACTACTGGACGGATTTGAATAAAACTTTTTTTGTTGTATAGCTATTAAGCCTGGGCAACATATAGGATACTAGCCGCGCCCCGGGGCTTCGCTCCCGTGGGAATTTCGGGATATAAAGTACCCTATGTGCTATTTCTGGTATTTTTCTACCCGTATACCAAATTTCATCGAAATCCGTCCAGTAGATTTTGCGTGATTAAGTAACAAACATCCTCACAAACTCACATCCTAACTTTCGCATTTATAATATTAGTAGGATAATTGATTTAAAATACTGGAACACCTGATGAAGAACCATAACAGAACAGCTAAACCATAAGAAATATGGAAATGGTGCCTTAACAAAAGTCGTTCAACCTGATGAGCACTTTCTGCTGACGTATAAAAATTGAAGATCTGGAACATCTGATGAATAACTCCAAGAGACCAGCTACACTATAACATATATGGAATTGGCGCCTTAGCAAAACTTGATTTTCTGTAGACGTATAAAAATCGAAGATCCGAAACATCTGAAACTGTTTGGAACACAAAAAGACTTTTCATCTTTTCACGCGGGCGAAGCCGCGGGCAACAGCTAGTGTAATAATAAGTAATAGCATCGATAAAATATTACTAAAGTAGTAATAGTAGGTAATAGTATTTTTTTCTATGTTCTTCGTAGGTAAGTATTTTGTGCAGCTTGTTTCGGTCGAGCAGCCTTGTTGAATCGGCCGGCAAGGAGTAATCAACCGCGGCGGAGTGACCCCAGGTGATTTATCATCATCAATATCAATCGTTTAGTTTGTTTAGTTTATTTTAGAGCTATTTTGCATTTAGCCTTTTTAGATCGCCTATAATTAAATCAATGAGGGATTTTCCGTGACACAAATTAAAAAAGAAATAGTTTCCAAATGACTTCATAGATGGCGCTTTAGTAAAAGCCGAGAGAAAAAATTCCATACAAAAAGCAAAAAATCCACGGGATTGGCATTTAAAAAAAATAAAACTTAGTAAAAAAAAAAACTAAAAAGTATCTATATTGTGATTTGTGCAACTGTCAAACTGTTATGTGATTTTTTTTTCTGCCTCTGGTTGAAAAGTAAAAGCGCACCATATAGGTTCAGCCATTATTACTACTCGGCTTTCATAAAACGCTATCTGTTGAGACTTTTTTGTACTGATTTTTTTCTTAATTAGCTGTCAGAAAAATCGCTCTTGTAGATATTTTTATTTCTGTGGAGTTAGAGTTAGTATAGCAAATAGCAACAAGGACTAGCGTTTAGTCCGTGTTGCTCTATGGTAGATACCTATAAAATGTATAAAACTTCTTTGGTAGGAACCTACTTTGTCATTTTATTTTAGTTTTCTTGACATCTTTTTGATAAATTGACTCTTGACACCTTCACTGTTGCCAGCTTTTAATTTTTACCCCTTATTATTGAATAATAATGAGTAAGTACAATTCATAAA